>CM046423.1:55399189-55956121 GCA_025506505.1 Flaveria sonorensis
ATCAATTTCCCTTTTTTCTTATCTAATCTTAATATTTTGCATATATGTTAACATCAAATGATAATGTTATTCTAAATAGGTTAAACATAAAACTTACCCTTATATTAACTCACTATTGAATGGATAGTTATTTTTAGAGTACAACTGTTTTATGCGTCATGGTATAAGTTATTTTTGTGTGCGGTGGGGTTATTTATACCTCAATTTGAGCTCTGACAAACTTTTCTAGAGAGAAAGAGTGGGTTCGGCTAATTGTTATAGCACCACTAGTGATGGCTACCATTGTTGGTCCTGTGCACCAGCTCGCAACCAGTTGGCGTTGACGGTGGTGATAGTGGAGGTATGCCTATTGCAGGTTTTCGATGGTTGTTGGCGTTTGCAACCTGCGATTGTTGTCACCTGCGATGTTGATTTTACTCCATGGTGTTTTTTATGCTCACATTTGAGATGGCAGTGGTGGGGTTGCTATTGTCTGGTGACTCCTACGATTTTTGGAGGTGTGTGATATTGCTCTTAACGACGGCTGTGACAATGACCCTTTAGGTTTTCGGTATTAGTTTTCATGCTGCTGGTGGGGTGGCCACCTTATTGTTATTCTCCATCTGGTTCATTACATACCCTCCTTACCTTCATTTTAGTTAGATGTGTCTGCCCCTTAATGTTGTCACCAGTGCTAGCTTGCTCCTACCTTGAGCTTGATATTAATTGTGGTGGAGGTAACAATGGTAATGCTGGTTAGGTTGATTTGAGTTGTGTGATGATTATCAGGTTCACTCATTTGAGATGATTTTAGTTAGCTATATTGCTGTGTCATGGTAGAGATGCTGATGACGATGATTTATCGTTTATCTGAGACTAGTTGTGTTTGGCTATGGTGTTTTGAGTGTTTTAGAAACCTGTGTTGGTTGGCATGGCTTAGCAACCATTTATAGTATGCAGCCATAACCGGACAGTGGATTTGAGCCTGGTTAGTACTGAATTATTATTACTATATGTGACATCCGGTAATTTTTCGTTACCAAACTCCGTTAGTTTCGTTAGGTGTTGCATACACGTGTCGTGAGCACACACTAGTTGTCATTGAACGTCGGTGACCTAATAATAATTAACTATGGTTAACAGATAATAATTTAGTTAAGAATTTTGATTATTAATTTGTGGTTATGTGATTCATGAACTTTAAATATTATTTGTGAATTTTACTTTGTAATGTGACAACATGTGATATTTGATTCATGTGTTTTGTGGTTAGTTGAAAAATATATATGATTATTATTGTTGAAATAATGCTTTTGTTTTGTAGTTAAAGTTGTTAAAAAGTGCTAAAAAGATTAATTTTTATATAATGTAATAAAAGAGGGTTAAATGGGAATTTTTAAATAAGTTAAGTTTAACAAAAACCCAACCCTAGCCTCCTAACCCAATCGGCTATAAACCATCTCCCAACACCCCATCCTTGCGATTTCAAGCCTTGAACACCAAGAACATTCGATTTTGGAGTTATTGCGATCATTACAACGCGTTAGCAAATCCATTTCTTGATCATTACGCGATTAAAGGTAATATTTTGATTAGTTTTTCATTGTTTTTGATCCAAGATGAACCCTAGTCTAATTAACATCATTAAAGTTGAAATTGATGTTGTTTGATGATAATATGATGTTAGTTGTATTGCATTGATATTAGTTTACGTGGATTATGCAAGAAATTCAGGGATTTTACTTGTTGTTCATACCTTACTATAAGTAGTAACTTTTATGCATGAGATTTGGGAATTTTGATGTAATTATTTTATGTTAAGCTCGTTGATTGGTTGAGGTTCCCATGTGTTGTATGATAATCTATGTTGGTATGATGACTAGATAGAACTTAAAATGATGATGTGGCATCGTGAATAACTTGTATGATAATCATGTGTAATGTGTTGCCATACTTGATCAAACAAGATTTAAATTAACATTCCACCAACGGGTCAAATGGTAAACTAGTTCAAATGAGTCTTTGTTTTCCAAAACCCTTGGGTCAACGTGTTTATTGAGCACTTAGGTTGTTAAACTTTCTGGTTACACGTACTTAAGTACTCTTTGCCCTAATATTATTTACTCTCTTTTTGGGGGAGAAAGCATACTTTGTTTTAAAATGCTTTACTATTATAACATGTGTTTAGTAAGACATAGTGTGATATGCCATTGAAAGCCCGTACACATTCAAATCGTTAATTAAGGAATGTAGCGGGAAATCTTGGATAGTACTACTGGGTCTGACAAGCCCCACCCGTACGATTGGAGGTCAATCAGGTGTCATATTGTCCTAAACGACTAATAGCGTCACGAATTGGTATGTCGTGGCGGAAGGCAAACAGACAAACATAGTCAGCTTCGATTGCGAAATCACAATTGTTTATTACTAATGAAATTAGACTAGCTATCTATTTTAATACACTTGTTTATATTTTACAAACGCTATAGTTTATGATAACTTGCAAACTCTTGAACTTGACACTTTTAGTATGCTTTTCTCAGGTCGTTACTAGCAGTTGCGCATAGGAGCACGCACGTGTCAAGCATACTTTGAACAAACATTGATTTACATTTGACTTATTGCATACTTACGAACATTGGTTTAAGCGCGTGTTTTGCAAAGTTACATTTAGCAATTTGGGTTTGAAATATTTACAAAACGCTTCCGCAAATATTTTAAAGTTATAAACTCTGATTTGTCTTAAATGTTACATATAGTTTCGTTCTGAGTAACTAATGACTTGGATCCTGGTTTGTTCACTCGGCTCGCGGTAAAACCCCATATGTGGATTTTGAGGGTGTGACACTATATGTTGTTTGTTGTTTTGGTGTCCATTTGTCCATGATTGTATTTGAAAAAATATGTCAGCTACGGTGGCATGGCAACCCCTATGGTTTACAGTAGCAACTGGAATTCGGTCCTAAGCCTACTGTTTAGTCAATGATGCACATGCAGTTATGATGGATTATTTGATCCATAGTTTGTAGTCCGTTTCACATACGCATCACGCGTCGACAGATCTAACTAGTTACATTAAATATGAATATAATTTTTCTATACGTAATTATTTATATAAACTATTTACAAATGTATGTAACAACTTTATAGATAAATATGTTAGACACTAAAAATGATCTTGAATATAAATGTTAACTTTTTAGTACAAATCTTTAGAATGACTATTGACATATATGTAAAACAAATTTTAAAGATTAAAGTTTATTTATAGTTTTGTTAGTATTCATATTGATCATTCAAATTTCAACTAATAAGCATCTACATACATGTAAATTTCACATCTTGAGTTGCTCCATTGTATATAAACGTAAAATGGATGTTTTACAAATGTGTAATCCAACTATTTTAGTGTATATAAATCCTTTACCTTAATGTCTAGAGTCACTCCATTCTAACATTTTCTTTCAAAATAACACAATTTAAGTATATAATCATAACTAGTATGACATTTTCTTTGTCATCGCAACCAATTACATTGATTTACATATATATAATCCTATATTGAAACATAAGTAATTCAAAAGTCATAAATATGTATCCAAAAGTAAAAATGATATCCATCTAGATTTCACATACATGTAACATAAATTTCAGTTTGCTTGGTGACGTACAATCATAATATTGACCAACAAATACAACGGATTGATTGCTTCAACCATAGTTTGTTCAAACGTCTTCGGTCCAAAAACATTCCATCTACCATTGCTTTGGAATTAAGCTAGTAGATAAAAAAAAATGCTACCGTTTCATCCAACATATCAACAAGTACGAATTTCACTTTATAACTCCAAATAATGATAAATAAAAAAAATTCATATTTTAGAAAGCATGAACATTGATCTTTCATCTAAAACATTCAAATGAGAAGTAACAAACAAACTAACTCTATATTAAAAAAAACTTATAATCATTACCCCACATGTAGACCTTCACCAAAAAAGTTTAACCTTTGTTTATCGTTCAAGTTTTAAGTGGTATTAGCTGTCACACCCTCAAAATCCACGTGCGAGGTTTTACCGCGAGACGTATGAACAAATCAGGATCTAAGTCATTAGGTACTCAGAACAACACTATATGAAACATTTAAAAACAACTCAGAGTTTAGAAACTTTAAAACTATGCGGAAGCGTTTGGTAAATAAGCCAAACCCAAAGTAATGAAATGTAAAATGCGCAAACACGCGCCAAACCATTAATTAAAACAAAATGTATATTAAATCCCAAATGTAAAACAATGTTTATTCCAATGCATGCTGACCAATTATTTAAAACAAAATGTATATTAAATCCCAAATGCAAAACAATGTTTGTTGCAATGCATGCTGACCCGTGAGTGCTCCTAGGCGTTGCTGCCAACCTCGACCTTAAAATAGCATACTAAAAGAGTCAACAAAACAATTAGTGAGTTTAAGAGTTTGCATTTAACATAAGCAATAACAGTTGTAAAATATAAGAAATGCATTGAAATTGATAGCTAGTCTATATTCATAAGTAATAACCACAATGATTTCCCAATCGAAGCTAACTGTGTTCACTTGTTTGCCTCCCGTCCCGACATACCAAGTTGTGACGATGTTTGTGTTTCGGACAATATTGCACCCGTTTGACCTCGAGTCGCACGGGTGGGGCTTGTCAGACCCAGTAGTACTACCCAAAATTTCCTGATAGTTACCATTATTAATGATGAAAGTGTGAGGGCCTTCAAGGTATAACACACTATGTTACACTATACACATATAAGGTTTATACTAAGGACTGACGCAACCAAAGCAACCAAAGAGCTCTCAGCATGCATGTATGATGTACAAAGTAAAGTTACTTCGGAAGTTTTACACAACTCAAAGGAAATAAGCTAAATGTAAAATCTTTCAAAGCCAAATGACTAAAATCTTCCAAAGCCAAAGATGAAGTCTTCCGAAGCTTCAGAGACAAAGTCTTCCGAAGCCAATGACTGATTTCTTCCGAAGACATAGAAGACACGCTTTTTCTGATCACCTTTTGACAAAGCTGAACAACTTTTCGTTGCCACTCTAAAGACTCACCAACTTATATGAGTTGGTCATTGGTTTGTAACTTTCTACTTTTGTACCTTTATCCTTACATTAGGATGTGAGCTATGGCATGTCGTAGTCAAAAGTCAAAAGGCAATCTGCCTTTTGACTCTACATTGATCTTGTTGTCTAGATTAGTGTTTCCAGCTGGCCTTCAAAGTATGGTCGGCTGTAGGATGTAGTATAAATGTCTCAAGTACTTGTATCTTTCTTTATGCTTCGTAACACTTGTAATAGAACTTGAATACAATATACACCATTCTTGAAAACTACTATCATCTTGTTATTGCTCTTGTTCTGTCTCATATTCACTTGTGTTCTTAGTATTGTCCATACAAACCCAGTTCCCTATTTGATCAGTTAAGTGTTGTAACTCTCTCCTCATTCTGACACTGTTGCATTGACCCCCTTCACCGGTCCTGCAACACAACTTATAATAATAAAGCATTAGTAAAAGAGTATGCAATCTCCCCCAAAAAGAGAGTGTTTAAAAGTGGGGCATGAACGCACCTGGTGTGCAAACAAACTAAATAATGCAAAGCTACGATGAATGGAAAGACAACCCGTCAAAGGTTTCCTAGAACACGTGAGTATACACGTACGTGTAACTAAAACGTTTAACAACCCTAGGTTCTTAATAAACATGATAACCAAAGGGTTTTGGAAAACATAGACTCATTTGACCTAGTTGACCCGTTTGATCCTTTGGTGACATTAATAAAAATCTTGTTTGATCAAGTATAGCAACTCATGATTACCATACAAGTTATTCATGTATGCCACGTCATCAATATTAGGTTCTATCAAGATCATCATACCAACATAGATTATCATACAACACATATGAATCTAAATCAACCACCATGCTCAAGACAAATATAATTACATCATAACTAATAAATCATACATTGAGTTTACTTGTGTTCTTAGTATCATCCATACAAACCCGGTTCTCTATTTGATCTGTTAAGTGTTCTAACTCTCTCCTCATTATGAAACTGTTGCATTGACCCCCTTCATCGGTCCTGCAATTGGTATCAGAGCATTTAGGCTCTTGATTGTAAGATCTCACCATCTTAAATCCTTTAGTTTCACAAAAACACTTAACAACTCAAATGGCAGCTCTTACCAAGGTTGATATGGAAACCGGTACCATGACAAAATCTCCATTGATCACTCCTGATGACTTTCATACTTGGTGCCAAAGAATGGAAGTCTTCATCAAATCTCAAGACAGTAGGATGTAGGGATCTGTTGTCTTAGGACCTCATGTACCATGCACCACTTCAGTTGTTTCTGCTAGTGGCATGATACCAAAGGAAGTGGCTGACTACTCAGAAGAAGACTGGAAGAAGATTGATGTAGATCAGAAGGCCATGACTGCTCTCCAAACACTATCTACAGTGGCTTCAAGAAGTGCAAAACTGCTAAGCAACTATTGGATGCACTGAAGCTTATGTATAAGGGGTCTAATGAAGCAAAAGAAAACAAGAAAGACCTTTTGAAGAAGCAGTTTGAGAACTTCACCTAAAAACAGGTGAAATAATGACTCAATAATACTTCAGGTATGTTGAGATTGTGGATACTCTAATGGATGTTGGAGGAAATCTTGAGAATATGGATATTATGAGGAAGTTCATGTCTGCTCTTCCTAGACAATGGACATACTATTGTGTGGTCATTAAGAGGACTAAAAACCTCAAGACCCTTACTCTCAGAGAATTGTATGGTATCCTTAGTGGATAACAGATGGAGATGAACATGCAAAATCCATCTAGCAACTCCTCCAACAATCCGCAGAGTTCAGCCCTTCATGAGTTGAAAGGGACTGCAGAGAACCACAACATCATCTACTCTGCTACCCTGAAAACTCACAAAAGGTTCCTTTTATCATCTTCTCAGAGACACCAAGGGAGAGCTACATCCAAAGAAGCCCATTTCAAGAGACAAGCTCTTCACAAGCCTTTATGTCTGCTGATGAAAGCCTTGGTAACTTTCTCTTCACTCTTGAAGACCTGGAGGGTATCCATCTAGATGATCTGGAGTACATGGAGAGAGTCTAGCAAATGGCTCTTCTCACTCATAGGGCCAAGAAGTTCTACAAGAGAACTGGGAGGAAGTTTCCCAGCAATGCATCCAATGAAAAGTTTGGACTGGATAAAAGCAAAGTGAAGTGTTATAATTGTAACCAAATGGAACAATTTTCTAGAGAGTGCAAGGCACCAAAGACAAATGGTGGCCAACCACAAACCAGGCCAAACTACACTGACGGAGCTCCAACGACTAAGAAGCCCAAGCAGTAAGTTGCAGTTACTATTGAAGAAGGAGGCTTTTATTGGAGCTTTCAGGTTGAAGATGTCTCCCCAAACCAAGCACTAATGGTAGATCATGAAGAAGCCAAGGTATTCGAACATCTTTGTACCTCTGAATGTGTTCCTAAAGTAAATAGATACATGTCCTATAACTTGGAAATGAGCTCTAATCTTGAGTCCTTGAATATTTAAAAGCTTATTTTAAAAGAGCTGAAAATGATTATAAACTTAAAATAGAAGATCTAGAGAAAACCATTCCAACTCTAAAACATGAGCACACAAATTACAGGACTCAAATAAAGGATCTCATTACCATGTTAACTAAATGCCAGGCTGAGCTTGTGATCAGGAAAGCCCGGGCAGAAAAATGTGTTCTTAAAGAAGAGACCTTCAAGAACATCATATCCTCATCCTTGCATGCAAATATTTATTATCAGAATAAGCAGGGACTAAGATCTACAGAGTTAGCTCCTCCACACACTCTACTATCTATAAGATCTCCAAGGTGTGAAACTTGTCAAGATGAGCTTCCACTCGTAGACCCCATCCAAGAAAAGGATGAAGATAAAGAGGAGGTAATGAAGGATGGATCGGAGATGAGTGAAGAAGATCATCCTAAGAAGGATCACTATTCTCCCGAGGAGAGGAAAGAACCAGGGTTAAGCAAGTCCAAGAGAAAGAACTTGATCAGAAATGCAAAAAGAAAGGCAAAGAAGTCTCAAGAGATCAATGCCACCTTCAACTCAAAGCGGAAACAAGTCTTTATCTCAGCAGGATTTGAAGTGATAAAGACTGAAGACACACCTATGAACTCTAGTACCTGGAGTTCTAGTTCATGTCCATCTCATCCCTATGAAGAAAAGAAAGCTGATCAAATGTGCATCACTGTTGCACAGCCTGAATCATCCATTTCCAAAAGCAAGCATCACCCTAAGAAGCTTGCTGCATCATCTATGAAGATGAAGATAGGAATGGATAGCGATCAAGCTCAGCTTTCTAAAAAAAAGAAGACTCTATGAAGGAAGCCAACTGAATGTGTCATGTGCTATAGTACTTCTCATCTTGCTAAGGATTGCATCTATAATCCTAAAAGTACTATTCACATGACTAAGAAGAAGACTTCAGAAGGAAAATCTCTTCCTTTTAGAAGCTCCAAAGTAAAGTTGAAGACAAGTGGAAACATGCTTTTGGAAGAAAATTTGGTCTCGGAAAAAAGGAATGCTTCTGAAGTACTAAAGTCAGCTACAGTGAATGTAAGATCTTCCAAAGGTCTAGTCTACAAAACTTCCAAAGTTTCCAAAACTTTCGAAGTATTAAAGGTCAAGTCTTATCTCCCAAAGATGGTATGGAAGATAAAGGAAGGCCATATGACTGAAAGTTCTTCACCAACAATAGCTGATGATCCTTAAAGCTTGAATGCAGGATCAATTACTGTTGCATTGTCTTCAGTTCACTTTGACAAGCCCAAGACCAATGAGGCTTGGGTTTCCAAATGTAACTAACCATCTCTTTTTATAAAGGAATAGCTCAAGACCAAAGAAAATGTATGGATCATTGATAGTGGTTGTTCCAGGCACATGACAGGCAACGTCTCTTTGCTTCAAAACTTTGAAAGATTTGATGAAGGGCCAGTTGCTTTTGGAGAAGAATCTGGTGGTTATATTACTGGAAGGGGCAGGGTCATAAATGTTAAGCTCAGCATTGAAAAGGTCAACATTGTCAAGGAGCTTGGGTACAATCTTCTGAGTGTATCCCAATTTTGTGATCAGAGACATAACATGCTCTTTACTGACCATGAGTGCATTGTTCTCAAGCCCAGGGTGGTCATTCCTTAAGAGCATATCCTACTCAGAGTTCCCAGGAAAAGGGAATAGTACAAGATGGACTTGCAGGAATCATCCCCTTCAGGAGAAGTTTCTTATTTTCAGTTTAAGGCCAATAGTGATGAGTCTTTCCTTTGGTACAAAAGAATGTGCCATGTAAACTTTAAGAACATGAATAAACTAATTAAGCATGATTTGGTAACTAGAATGCCAAAGATAGAGTTTACAAGTGATGATCATTGTGTTGCATGCCTGAAAGGGAAACAACGCAAGGTATCTCACAAGCCAAAGGAAATGAACTCCATCACTACTCTCCTACACTTATTACATATGGATCTCTTTGGACCCACTTGTGTAATGAGTTTAGGAAGGACCTCTTATTGCTTGGTGATCATAGATGACTTTACAAGATATACTTGGCTCTTCTTCCTTAGAACTAAGGATGAGACTCCTGAGATCTTGAAGAGCTTCATTCTAAAAATTGAGAATCAATGTGATCACAGGGTCAAGATCATAAGATGTGATTAAGGAACCGAATTTGAAAACCAAATCCTTGATACATTTTGTGATGAAAAAGATATTATGCTCCCAGGACTCCTCAACTAAATGGTGTTACTGAGAGGAGAAACAGGACACTTATTGAAGCTACAAGAACCATGTTGTCTAACTTTAAGTTGCCCATCACCATTTGGGCAGAGGCAGTCAACACTGCCTGTTATGTGCAAAACATAGTTTTAGTAGTTAAGACTCATGGTAAGACTCCTTATATACTATGGCAAGTTTGCTGAATACCAAAGATCAAGTAGCCAAGTTTGCTGAGAAATCAAATGATGGACATTTTATTGGATACTCTTCCCAAGCCAAGGCTTATAGAATGTACAACCTCAAAACTAGAGTAGTTGAGGAGTCAGCCAATATGACCTTTAATGAGTAGACACCTAGTGTGAAAGGTTCTGGTCCTGATTGGTTGTTTGATCTTGTTTTAGTTACCAACTGTTTTAACAAATCTTATGAGAATGTTTTAGGATCTATAGGTATCTAATCAAAAGAAGATTCTGATCGAAGATTTGAGCTGAGAAGACCAACTGATCAAACTACTTTAGCTCCAGTGGTAACTAGCCCTGTAGTTGGAAATCCTATCAGCACAACCATGACATTCTTTAGCTAATAAATCTGAGGTGCCTGTAAATTCCAACTCAGAGGCACAAAACTCAGATGAAGGAATTTCCAATGTAGGAGGAGATGGAGGTGGTCATAGTGATCAAGATTTTCTTGATGCTTATAACTACTCCATTAAAGACAACATCAATGATGTAACACACTCATTGGATCAAGTGTCACTTGATAAGTGTGTTGATGTGATGGATGATTCTCAAGCACCAGATCTGAATTTCACAAATTTAGATCTTTCCAATCAACTTGCTATGATTCCTCAACTAAGAATCCACAAGCCTTATCCCACCATAAACATCATTAGAGATGTTGATACTGGGGTGAGAATAGGAGGACAAACTGATGACAAAAATGTTTGTCTTCACTCTTGTTTCTTGTCCCAGATAGAGCCTAAAAAGATTGAAGAGTCTTTGAAAGATGGACGTTGGGTTAAATCAATGCAGGAGGAACTATTTATATTCAAAAGACAGAAGGTCTAGAATCTATGTCTTCTTCCACAAGGGAAGACTACCATAGGTACCAAGTGGGTTTTTAGGAAGAAAAGGGATGATAAAGGACTCGTCATCAAGAACAAGGCAAGACTAGTTGTTCAAGGATACACACAAGAAGAATGGATTAACTACACATATGTTTTTGCTCCTATAGCAAGAGTTGAAGCTGTTAGCATATTCCTGACTTTTGTTGCATCCAAAGATTTCAATGTCTACCAACTTGATGTCAAGTGTGCCTTTTTATATGGGGTGATTGATTAGGAGGTGTATGTCAAACAACCACCTGGCTTTGTGGACCCAGGTCATCCTAATTATGTCTGCAAGCTTGACAAAGCTCTCTATGGGCTACAACAGGCTCCAAGTAAGTGGTATGAGACACTATGACAGTATCTCTGTAAGCATGGATACAAGAGAGGTACTATTGATAGAACACTCTTCATCAAAGGAACAGAAAATGAGTTGATGTTGGTTCAAGTTTATGTAGATGACATCATCTTTAGTTCAACTAATCCGAAGCTCTGCAAAGACGTTAAAAACCTAATAAAGAATAGATTTTAAATGAGTACCATGGGGGAACTCAATTTCTTTCTAGGAATTCAAGTGAAGCAAGTTGACAATGACATCTTCATAAATCTGTCAAAGTATGTACAGGACACACTTACCAGGTTTCATATGACTGAGTGCAGGTTGCTAAGACACCCATAGCCAGAAACCACTCTCTTGGACCAAATCTTGAGGGGGAGTGTGTTGATGAACATCTATACAAGGCTATGATTGGGTCTCTTATGTACCTCACAGCCAGCAGGCCTGATATCATGTTTGCTACATGTATTTGTGCAAGATATCAAGCCAACCCCAGGATGTCACACCTGGTTGCTATAAAGAGAATTCTCAGATATCTCAAGGGGTGCTCCCAAATTGGGCCTTTGGTATCCAAAGAATTCTGACTTCAATCTGTATACAGATGGTGACTATGGAGCCTGCAACATGACTGCAAAGTCAAAAACTAGGGGATGTCAATTTATTGGTGGAAGGATAGTCTCATAGCAATGCAAAAACAATCCTATGTATCTGCATCAACTGCTGAAGCTTAATACATTGCTGCTACAAGCTGCTATGCTCAAGTGCTTTGGATTCAGAAACAGATGGTAGATTATGGATTCAACTTCAAAGAGACTCCTATCCATATAGACAACGACAATACTATCTCTATCACAGAGAATCTAGTTCAGCACTCAAAGACAAAGCACATCAATATCAAGTATCATTTAATTAGAAATAATTTTGAAAAGGGATTGATAAAACTAGTCAAGGTCAACACAAATGAACAATATGCTGATCTGTTCACAAAAGCCTTTGATGAGCAGAGATTTAAGTATCTTGTATCAGTTATTGGGAAGATTAACCTTGAGTAGATTTTTCTTAATCTAAACTCATGATTATTTTTAATAATATATGTGTCTTAAGCTGTGTATTTCATCACCATATAAGCCTAGTTTACTTTGGAAGAAACTTTTTAAAATGATATCCCTTAGAATTTTGAGAACTTTGGATATATTTTACTTCGGAAGACATCAAGTTGTCTTTGGAAGAAAATTATGTCTTCAAAGCAAATAACTACTTCTGAGAAATTAACCTTCGGAAAAAATTCTGATATATCTTCTGAAGCTTATTTTTCTCACCAAGTACTATATGCATTAAAGGACTATTTTCTTCCGAAAGCAATTAAGTTTCGGAAGACTTATTCTCTTATTGAAAAAGATTTTTGATATTTGATATCTTTCGAAGCAAAAACTATCTAGGATGTAAAAATACTCTAAGTATTTTTCTTCCGAAGCAAAATTCTTAGAAAACTAAGGAATATCTTCTGAAGCCAGATTGGCTTCGGAAGTTTTTCTAAAACCTTCCGAAGACAAATTACCTTCGAAAGATTTAGACTTCCAAGCAAACTAACTTTTTGGACAATTTTTTTGAGGTGGGACCGACATTCAGATTTTAACGTTTATTCGTTTGCATTAACTTTGTCTCAAATCCATACCATATATATTCGTACAATGGTTCCCCCTCTTTCACTATTCTCCTTCATCTCCAGATTCAAACCCTAAATTCACCAACAAACCAACCTTGTTCTTATCTTCCTTCATCCCAAAGCTACTCTAAATGGCCAGCCCTGATCCACAAAACCAGCCCGATTTCTCCATGCAACTACACAGACAACATAATCAGGTTGCTCTGTTAATGTCTGAGAAGGATCCTAGCTTCTTAGACGTTTGCTGTTTCTTGGCTCTATCCAACTACTTCACCTCCCTCACCATAAATCCTCCACTATATGAATATCAACTTTTGGAGTTTTGGAGGACCTGTCAAGAAGTCATTATGGATGGGGAGAAGGCACTATCTGCTACAGTGCAGGGCAGGACAATTTTTATCACTCCAGCCACCATCCGTACTCATCTAAGGCTGGATGATAAAGAAGGCGAATTGTCCTTCCCAAAATCTTCTATGAACCAGTCCTTCCGGCAGATGGGCTATGCGGGTGATTACTCAGTAAGAACCTTCAAGTAGGGGAAGGTCTCCTCCTAATAGAAGTACCACCTCCATGTTGTCATTCACTGTCTATCAAAGAAACATGGAGGTTGGGATCAAATTCCAAAATACCTTTCCTGCATAGTCCATGGATTAGGTACTCACAATTTGTTTATACCAATTTACTTGCAAATTTGGACTCCTTAGAATATCATATGTTCCCTAGATATGTCCAGTACATTCTTAACTGTGAACTGGGCTCACAGTTAAAGGGAACAGGTAATGTTCCTCAATTGGGACAGATGAAGCCTGGCATCTTTAAAACAATAAGAAAGCCAACTGTTGGCTTCTCTGGGGTAAAAATAGTCCTGGTCCTAAAAATGTTAGAGCTCGTTACTCAAGGTGATAACTTAGCAACAAAAGCTAATGTTGAACCTACACCTTCCACTTCTACACCACCCACACAGCCACAAATCACCATCACCTACCACAGAAAATCCAAACAAACCCCTGCATAAACTATTTAGGTTGTGTAGGCCCCCATATTCTCACCCATGCAGGAGGAAGTGGACATTAGAGCTCCCACTTCCCTTAAGGAGCAAACCACTCCCATCACTTCAAGGATCAGTGCTGAGGTTCCTTATGCTCAGCCTGATGAGCTCACTACACCAACACCATCCTTAAGCCTTTACTCAGAGTCTTAAAACTCTAGTGAACAACCTTTCGAAGAAAGCTACCATCCTCAGCCTTTAGATCTCAATCAACTCATACCCAACCTTGAATTCTATGATATTGAAGACATGAGATTCAGTGAGTACAATGATTCTCTCTTCTCCACCCCTGACCAAAGAGAGACGAGTACTTTTGACTAACCCATGTCTAGCCCACATCATCCACCCACAACTGAGGTGGATCTCCCTGATCCAGTTCAGGAGGTCCATATGGAAGAGTCTCTTAATTTAGCAAGTTATTACTTCTTTAAGACCTCAACCATGTCAACCCAGCCCATTGACACTTCAATTGAAGCTGTCATGGTGTAGGGGAAATCTAGCAGCTAAGAACTTAGTGCTAGTGATGAGGAAGAAGACTTAGGTCCCATGCTCTCATCCCCTAGTGATTTTTCAGATGAAGATGAGGGAAGTCTGAAACTAAAGGTGCAACAACTGACTAAAACCTGCATCTATTTAGTCTCAAAGGTCAGTGACCTGGAATCTCAGGTGACTACCTTACAAAAAAGGGTCAATGACCAGCAACTTAAGATCACCGATCTCAAGGGCAAGTTAGCTGAGAGACCACTAAGGAGGACTCAACCAGGGTCACAAGAACCTGTAGATGTGATGGACTTAACCTCTAGCTCACCTATACAAGAAGGTGATGCTCTTAAAAAGGGGAGAAAGTCCTACCTACAATCAGAGAACCTTAGAGTTCATCTTAGAGTATGGACATAGTGGACTCACCACCCTCTCTTGCTGTTGTCCATACTCAGCAACCTCCTTAAGTTCACATTGATGTGGACTCACTCATACAAAGTGTGTTTGAGGAGGGTATACCTAGGGCTATGCCTGCTCCATCTCACCCTGCTGAGAACCCAATAGTAGGATGGAGATATGATGATCAAAGGAGAGCCCTTGAAATCTCTAGATCTCAGGGGAAACAAGAGATCTTCAACTTCTACACCCTAGGATTCTATGAGAGCACTTATCTAGTTCACCTCCTACTTGCCAAACCAAGTCAAAACATGTAAGCTGCAAGGTTAGCTGATAAGATTCAACAAAGGGTGATTGAAGAGTTCAAGTAAGAACAAGACTATATAGACAGAGGCTAGCAGGCAAGATTGTTGGTCAACTGGATGCTGAGGTGGACCCTAAGATTAGCTTTGAAGGGGAAACCTTGGCTGAAGGCCCAGCAATTGATTCTATGAACCTTGAGATGACAGGAACTGCTTCAGTACCCATTACCCTCAGTGAGGCACCAGTTGATGAAGGTGTCTCACAGCCTCTCTCTGGCCAGAGTTCAAGTGAAAAACCAAGCAATGAAGGCCAAAGCTCTCTCCAACTTGAGTCACAAAGGCCTGTAAGTGACAAAGGCAAAAAGAAGTTGACTCCTGAGGAGATTGAGGAGGAGGAAAGAGAGAGGAAGAGAAAGCTAAGGGTAATGAGTTCAAATGGGTCCCCAGGCTTCATGAAGCTGTAATTAGAGCTGCCCCTAGGCCCAACACCCAAGATGATGAGTTAAGGGCAGCCAGATTGAACTACTTGGGAACTAGAAACTACAGCATTGATGAACTCATCTCTCTTTCCTCGGAAGAGTTGAATGAACTGGCTGACACTAAGTTGTGAAGATGCAAAACTACTCCTCCATATCAAGGAAGTAAAGAGGATGAAAAGACTCTACAAGCATGATCCTACCCTCTCGCCAGTTCAAGAAAGCCTTGAGATAGAGGCTGTGGCAACTGAGCAACAACCTCAGGTAGACAAAGAAGCAGACAGACAAAATATGATTAACTACCTGAGTGTCATAGGACTCTATCAGGCATCTGCACTTTTTCCCTTGTCGTGTGACTACATAGAATTTGAGTATCTCAAGCAGCTCGAGCAACAAGTAATGAAGGAACAAAAGGATGCTAAGAGGAAGATAAGGGAAGAAGCTGTAAAATCAAGAGCCATCATCGAAAAGAGTCTGAAGAAGTCTGCTGATAGGCAGAGGATGATGAGCTTCGTGAAGCTGTATGGACTTTATAGAAGGAGGCTTGGCCCAATGTCTCTGTCCACCATGGATGAGCACAATAGGGTGATCAAGCAAAAGATTAAAAAGGGTGAGCTCATTGACTTGCATTCTCCACCAAGTCAGGCGACACCTGAAGTTGAGGTCAAGGTTGAACCATAAGAGACAACACAACCTGGACCTAGTGTTAGACCACAATCAACTTCAACTTTTGATCCACAGCAAGGTTTCGATCCCTCTCCTTCAGAACATGTGAAGGAAAAGGACCCAACTGAGAAAAACACACAAGAACAACCAGGTGCTGAACACTAGTCTTCTTAGTTGAAATCTAGAAAGAGGAAGAAAAGGATGGCCATTAGAAGGGAAAAGAAGAAAAAGAAAAAGTCCAAAGCACCTCTACACCTCAGGATGGGTCAGAACATCCTGAGGGTGATCAAGAAGATGCTGGTTATCCAACTCATATTCAAGAAGAGCCTCTTGCTGCTAGGAGGCCCATCTTGTCTTGGACCTTTGTTGCTAATCCGGACATACTTCTGGCAAGATATACTTGATCTTCCTCTGCATGATCTCTATGACATGAGGAGATACTATGAAAGTCTGAGGGATCCTAACCAAATGATGAAGAAAGGAAAGGTCTTGATCCTGATGAGGACTGGCAATAGATAAAGTGATCTCTTCGGTTTTGTTAGTATCACCCTAGGGGGAGTTTGTAAGGTTTATACTTAAAGGCTGAGGCAACCAAAGCAACTAAAGAGCTCTCAGCATACATGCATGATGTACAGAGTAAAGTTACTTCGAAAGTTTTACATAACTCAAAGGAAATAAGCTAAGTGTAAAATCTTCCGAAGCCAAATGACCAAAATCTTCCAAAGCTAAAGATGAAGTCTTCCAAAGCATTGAAGACAAAGTCTTTCGAAGCCAAAGACTAATTTCTTCCGAGGACAGAGAAGACATGCTTTTTTTGATCACCTTTTGACAAAGCTGAACAACTTTTCACTGCCACTCTGAAGACTCACCGATTTATATAAGTTGGTGAAAAGGTCTATGCTTTTGTCAACTGTAGATTATGGTCATTAGTCTTTAACTTTCTACTTTTGTACCTTTTATTCTTTTTGTAATACATTAGGATGTGAGCTATGATATGTCATAGTCACAAGTCAAAAGTCAATTAGCCTTTTAACTCTACGTTGATCTTGTTGTCTACATTAGTGTTTTCAGCTAGACTTTAAAGTATGGCCAGCTATACGATGTAGTATAAAGTGTCTCAAGTACTTGTATCTTTCTTAAAGTATGGCCGGCTAACGGAACTAACGGAGTTTGGTAACGAAAAATTACCGGATGTCACACTGGCTACCTATGTGAAGAATTAATATATAAAGAACATGAGTTATCTATTAGAATTTTTGACATAAGATAGTTATATTTATGTATTTGTTGTATAAATAGTTATTTATTTAGTGGTATAAGTTATCATTTTGTAATGAACTATATCGTGTTCAAACTGAAGCTAAGATGACTTAGATATCGATTCTTGAAGTTGAGTGGTCAAAATGAAGAAACTGAAACTTGGGTGATTATTACAATTTCTTGCATAATGCTAATAAAGCCATGTATTGATTAATATGGATGTTTTTTTGTTTTGACCAAGTTCTTTAATAAATATTATGAATGTTTATTATGGATCATAATTGGCACTAAACATGTTATGAATAAAATAAGAGTTTAAATTTGGTCTCATAAAAATTTTCATAAATCAAATGGAAGTTTTGGTTGTGAATCATAAAACTCACATTAATGTGAAGTCTTTAGCATGAGTATATAACTAAACTCATGATGAAAAAAGAAAGAGAAGAAGAAGAAATTAATTTTCTTTAGTGTCAACAAGTTTTATATAAATTTAAAGAGGAGCACTCTCTAAATTGTTTTTCCTACACCATCATCTTTAACTTTTTTTCCATATAACATCATAACACATATTTTACCCGATGATCTCTCGGGCCCGAGGCACTCTCCGGCAGTACATATGGCTTTGGCTGTTGTACCCTGGGAGACAGGTGCGTTGCCTATGAGTAGAGACGCGAAATCTGTTTTAAGGGACCCATGTCTAACACGATCCTCAGCCACAGCCATCAATCTTTTGTTTGTTAATTGTTGCGGTCAAGGGGTATAGTTGAAGATTTGAACGCGATAAAGACTGATGTCAAGAATACTATATGAAGACTAGTTGGAGTATATACTAAAGACGGATGTTCAAATCAAGTTTAGTACATAAATATTGCTTATATTTATTTTTTGTCACACCCTCAAAATCCGCGAGCGGGGTTTTACCGCGAGGCGCGTGACATACCAGGATCTCAGTCATTAGTTACCAAGAACGACTCTATATGATAAATAAACAAAACCAGAGTTAACGTTTAAAATACTGCGGAAGCGTTTTTAAAACTAGAAAACCCAAAACAAGTAGTATGTAAAGAGAATGCGCAAAACATACGCGCCCCAAACACAAATGTTTAGTAGGAAAAATAAACCCAAATGTGTAAACAAACAATGTAGACAACTCAACGATGCTGGTGTGCGTGCTCCTAGGCAACTGGCAACCTTAACCTGAGAATAGCATACTAAACAAGTCAACACATGGTTGGTGAGTTCAAGAGTTTGCGTTAAAATATAAACCAATCAACAGTTTCCAGAGCATAAGTAGTGTATTGCAATAGATAGCTAGTCTATTAACATAAAAATATTAATCATAGTGATTTCGCGATCGAAGCTGACTGTGTTACGTTTGTTGCCTCCCGTCACGACTTACCAGGTCGTGACGAATATGTGTTAGGACAAAATTGCACCCGTTTGACCTCGAGTCGCACAGGTGGGGCTCGTCAGACCCAGTAGTACTACCCAAGATTTCCCCGCTATTCAATATTAACAATCCGAAAGTGTGAGGACTTTCCATGGTAAACAACACTATATCAATATTATACACACTCATAAATAAAAGCGTTTGTGATCAACAGTATGCTATCTCCCCCAAAAGAGATGATGTAAAATGAGTGGGGCAAGAACTCACCTGATGCGCGCAAGAATTAACCTAGAGCTTAACTTGAAAGAAAAAGACAACCTTCAAAGGTCACCTAGAACACAAGAGTACATAAGTACGTGTATACAAAATCAACACGAAACCCTAAGTGCTCTACAAACCAAGGAACTCAAGGTTTAAGAAAGACAAGACACATTTGACCCAGTTGACCCGTTTGACCCGTTGGTGACATTATAGGTGATAATTCGTTAATACTAACACAATAGTATGACATACATGATCAACATACAACTTGATTACATATAGTACATCATTAACCACATGTACTACCTAGATCATCATACAACCAATTATCATACAAGTCATGCGAATTACAACAGGCCAAAACAGGTAACAAACCAAATCAACATTCATATAACCTAGGCAACACATTTAATCAACTTAGAAATCATCCATGAACACACTAGCATGATCCTAATATCCCAAACATGCTCAAATCATCCAATTCAAGGATTTGCACAATTAAAGTTTCCCTTTTGGGAAAGTTCATCCCAAATTCATCAACTCACACTACATTCATGAATTCATCAATTATATACCAATTCAAGTCCATGACAACATCTAAACATGATCAACAACACCTAATCATCATGATTCATCAACTTTCATACCCAAAAGTTACTATCTTTAGTAAGGTATGAACTACAACATGCATTCTTGAATTCCTAACATTCATATCAACCATCTAGCATCTAAACATCATTACAAACACATTCATAACATTCATACATCAACCAATCATCAATTCATGCAAAATAAAGTTACTATTATTAGTAACCTATGAACAATGTATCAAAATCATAGCTTTCTTGCATAATCGACGTTAACTTGCATATATACAATCCAACTAACATAATAACAACATCAAAACCATCATTCAACATCCAATTTGATCCAAAATAGCCTCAAACTCACGGCCAAGATGATCATATGAACAAACAACCAAAATCCAAACTTTCTTGCATAATCAACGTTAACTAGCATCAATACAACCTAACTAACATCATAACATCACCAAACAAACAAGAATTAACATCCAATTGCAGATTTTCGAACTAGGGTTCGGCCACCTTGAAAAACCATCAAAAACATGTACAAATCTAACCTTTAAACGTGTAATGGCTTGCAATTGATGATTCTAACTTGTTGTATGCCTTGTAATCGATCAAATTCGAAGGTGATTGCTTGTTCTTGGGCTGAATTCGCGATGGTGAGGGTGAGGGAGTGCAGGTCGCGGCCGAATGGGGTGTTTAGGGTTGGGTTTTTGTGTTTTAATCAACAAAGTTTTGCATAATTACCTTTTAACCCTTGCACTTTGTATTTTATAAAGATTAAGCTTTTAACACCCTTTTAAGATGTTTATAACCACAATAATAAACATATGAACTAATAATAACAATTATATACTTTATCTTTACTATTCACACAATGCACGAATTAAATACACACGTTTCCACGTTATGCGATAAAATTTACAATAAACATTTAAATCACATAATCACGACTATAATCAACATAGTAATTATTTGTTTAACATTATTAATTATTATTAAGTCACCAACGTTCAACGACAACTAGTGTGTGCTCACGACACGTGTATGCAAGACTTAACGGAACTAACGGAGTTTGGTAACGGAAAATTACCGGATGTCACATTATCCCCATGTTGAAAGAATTTTCGTCCCGAAAATTGCGTTACATGGTGAGTGTTCCATTACTGGTCTACTGCATTGGCACAAGGAAATCGAAATCGTGTGAGTTTTGGATGAGTTGTCACATCATCCCCATGTTGAAAGAAATTTCGTCCCGAAATTTAATCAGTACCTTCGCCGGCTGGCATCGTCCTTTCGAATAGCTGAGGGTACTTAAGCTTCATTTGGTCTTCACGTTCCCACGTGAATTCTGGTCCACGTCTCGAGTTCCAACGAACTTTGACGATGGGTATCTTGCTTTGCTTAAGCGTTTTCACCTCACGATCCATCACCTCGACCGGTTCCTCAATGAAGCGTAGTTGTTCATCTACTTGAACTTCCTCCAGTGGTACGACCATCGTTTCATCCGTTAAACATTTCTTTAGATTTGAAACATGGAATACATCATGGATTCCACTCAATGAATCAGGTAAGGCTAGTCGATAAGCCACTGGACCAATTCTTTCCACTATCTCAAATGGTCCAACGTATCTCGGATTTAGCTTTCCTCGCTTACCAAACCGAACTACGCCTTTCCACGGTGAGACTTTCAACAAAACTTTGTCACCTATCTGAAATTCCAAAGGTTTTCGTCGTTTGTCAGCATAGCTTTTCTGTCTGTCTCGCGCTGCGGCCATGCGGTTTCTTATCTGAACAATCTTCTCAGTTGTCTCGTGTACTAACTCGGGACCCGTTAATTGACTATCACCAATTTCAGCCCAGCAAACTGGCGATCTACACTTTCTCCCATATATAGCTTTAAAAGGTGCTGCCTTTATGCTAGTGTGATAACTGTTGTTGTAAGAAAATTCCACCAATGGTAGGTGAACTTCCCAGTTATTCCCGAAGTCAATCACACAAGCACGTAACATGTCCTCCAAAGTCTGTATAGTACGCTCGCTTTGACCATCAGTCTGTGGATGATAAGAAGTACTCATATCCAATCGCGTACCTAAAGCTTTCTGCAACGACTGCCAGAAGTGTGATGTGAAACGAGAATCGCGATCAGAAATAATTGAGATCGGTACTCCATGCCTCGAAATGATCTCCTTCAGATAAAGTCGGGTTAACTTCTCCATCTTATCTGTTTCCTTTATCGCTAGGAAATGAGCAGATTTTGTTAATCGATCCACGATAACCCATATTGTATCACAACCCGTAGAAGTGCGAGGTAACTTAGTAATAAAATCCATTGATATTTGATCCCACTTCCACATAGGGATCTCGGGTTGTTGTAGTAAACCAGATGGTTTCTGATACTCCACTTTCACCTTCGAGCAGGTCAGACACTTACTCACATAAGTAGCTACATCTGCTTTCATGTTAGGCCACCAATAGTGCGCCTTCAAATCGTGGTACATCTTGTCAGATCCAGGATGTATAGAATACTTGGACTTGTGAGCCTCACTCATCACCAAGTCTCTCAGGTCTCCGTGTAGAGGTACCCATAGTCTATCCATGAAGTAACGAATTCCATCCGCTTTTACTTCCAATTGTTTTTCCATACCCCTTAACGATTCAGACCCAACATTTTCTGCTTTCAAAGCTTCTGTTTGAGCCTCTCGGATTTGTTCAGGTAATTGCGTACTAATCGTTAGTTGCAGAGCTCGCACACGTCGAGGTTTAGCAGTCTCTTTTCTACTCAACGCATCAGCAACTACATTTGCTTTCCCCGGGTGGTACTTAATAGCACAATCATAGTCGTTTAACAATTCCACCCAGCGTCTCTGTCTCATGTTCAACTCTTTTTGCTCAAAGATGTGCTGAAGACTCTTGTGATCGGTGTAGATGGTGCATTTGGTACCGTACAAGTAATGTCTCCAGATCTTTAAGGCAAAAACTACCGCACCCAGTTCCAAGTCATGGGTGGTATAGTTCTTCTCATGAATCTTCAATTGTCTAGAGGCGTAAGCTATCACTTTATCCCGCTGCATCAGGACGCATCCAAGTCCTTGAATAGAAGCGTCGCAGTAGACTACGAAGTCATCACTACCATCCGGTAACGCTAATATTGGTGCGCTACACAATTTATGTTTCAGCAACTGAAAAGCAGATTCCTGACTCTCACCCCATTTGTACGTCGTTCCCTTGTGAGTCAAGGCTGTGAGAGGTTGTGCAATCTTAGAGAATCCTTCAATGAATCGTCGATAATATCCCGCTAATCCAAGGAATTGTCGTATCTCACTCGGTGTCTTAGGAACAGACCAATTCTTTATCGCTTCAATCTTAGCAGGATCAACATGTATTCCCTTCTCGTTGACAATATGACCCAAAATTGTACCTCACGTATCCAGAAATCACACTTAGAAAACTTTGCGTACAGTTGTTCCTTTCTAAGTAATTCCAAGATTAAACGTAAGTGCTTCTCATGTTCTTCCTCGGTCCTTGAGTATATCAGTATGTCATCAATAAAGACGATAACAAACTGATCAAGATAGGGTTTGCACACGCGATTCATGAGGTCCATGAATACTGCTGGTGCATTCGTCAACCCAAATGGCATGACCAAAAATTCATAATGACCATATCGTGTACGGAAAGCAGTTTTCGAGATGTCCTCTTCTCGAACTCTCAGCTGATGATACCCAGACCTCAGATCAATCTTAGAGTAATAGCTTGATCCTTGCAGTTGATCAAACAAATCATCGATACGAGGTAAGGGATATCTATTCTTGATAGTAACCTTGTTCAGTTCCCTATAGTCAATGCACATTCGAAATGTACCATCCTTCTTCTTCACAAATAGAACTGGCGCTCCCCAGGGCGACGAACTCGGTCGGATGAACCCTTTATCCAACAACTCTTGTAGTTGGGCAGATAATTCCTGCAGTTCATTCGGAGCTAACCGGTACGGTGCTCTCGCAATTGGAGCGGCTCCTGGAGTCAACTCAATCTGGAATTCAACTTGACGATGAGGCGGTAATCCAGGAAGGTCTTCCGGAAACACCTCGAGAAACTCACGAACTACGGGGATATCCTCTATCTTCTTTTCCTCGATCTGTTTATCTGTGACGAGTGCCAATATGGCCAGTCGACCCTTTCGTAACAACTTCTGTGCTTTCATAAACGAGATGATGCCTATCACCGCACCACTCCTATCACCTCTGACCGTAAGGACTTCTTCACCAATGGAATCCGTATGATCTTCTCGTGGCATATGACTTCTGCTTGTTTATCGGAAAGCCAATCCATGCCTACTACCACATCGAAACTTCCTAGTGTAACAGGCATGAGATCTATGGTGAATGTATGACCAGCAAGCTCTATCTTGCAGTCTCTAAGAATATGCGTTACGTGAATCTGTGTACGTCAGCTAACTCTACGGTGTATTTAGATTCTAAGGCTGAGGGCATATCACTTAAAAGACTACAGAACCTAGTGGACACGAAACTTCTATCGGCTCCGGTATCGAATAATACAGTAGCAAAACAACCATTAACCGAAAATTTACCAGTTACTGTTGTAGGGTCGTTTAGAGCCTCACCTGAGCCAATGACGAAGGCTCTTCCTTTGGCTCCATTGTTGTTATTGCCTCCATTGTTGTTGCCATTACCATTGTTGTTGTTATTGTTGTTGCCATTGTTATTATTGTTGTTGTTCCCATTGTTGTTGTTACCATTACCATTCCTCTTAAGCTGGGGACAGTTGCGTTTGTAATGGCCTTCTTTTCCGCATTCAAAACAACCTTTCGGAGTTTCTTGTGATTGTTGTGGCTTCTTCATCAATTCACCCCGACAGTCTTTGGCTGCATGACCAATCTTCCCACAACGTTGACACTTGAAGTTATCACACCGACCCACATGGTGGTAGTTACACCGGTTGCACTTCGGCAGTCTTCCACCATACCCGCCGGGTCCTTGATTTGAGTGCGCCTGGTTGAAGCTTCGGTTGTTATCGAACTTCCGTTGCTGTTGCTGACTTTGCTGCTGTTGTTGAGGTTGAGATTGGCTACTGGATGACGATCCCTTGTTGCTTAAACCATCCCACTTGCGTTTCTGGTCGGGCACGCTTGCCACCGCACCCCGTTTAGGTAACCGACCTTGCTCAACTGCCTGGTCAGTCAGCCTGTGGGCTGTTCGGATAGCTTGTTGTATGGTAGTGGGGTTAGAAGCAGTTACCATACTTTGAATTTCAGGCACCAATCCCCGTATATAATGCTCCACCCTCTTGTGCATTTCATTCACCATCCCTGGGCATAAAGTGGCTAACTCATGAGTACGAGTCGTGTAGGCTTCAATTTCTGAGCCTTGCATTTTGAGTTGCCAGAACTCAATCTCCAGTTTCTGCACTTCATTCCGGGGGCAATATTCTTCAGTCATGATTTCTTTGAATTCATCCCAAGGTAGTTCATTGGCCATGGCTTGACCCAGCATTTGTACCTGAGCATTCCACCAGGAAATGCTGCGCCTTCCAATGTCCCGGTGGCATACTTCACCTGATCAGCAGGCGGGCAGTTGCATTTCGCAAAGACAGACTCTGTCTTCTCAAACACCTTACAAGCCCTACAGCTCCTTCCGTCCCGCTGTAGGTGGGGTTTACAGTCCATGAAAGACTTGTAGGTGCATGGTGGTGGTCCTGTTTTGACAACCCAAACATTAGTCAGATATCCTAGACAAATAACTAGGATAATCAGTTTAACCTCTTGTTATCATTTACCTGCTGGTTGTCCCGGTTGGGCAGCAGCCACTGCCGCCTGAACATGTTCGTTAATTAATGCCGCCAATTCCGCAGGCGTCATGTTTATGGCTCCGGCTCCACGGCCTCCGGCGCCACGTCCACGACCACGCCCACGTCCTCGTCCACGTGCGTCCATATTTCACTTTAAAATTCACAATTACAATAATGAGTAACATCCAACACATTAATCTCATCAAGGTACAGTAAACAATAAGAAATAATGCATTCACCACAACCACAACATTTATAACAGAAATAATAATCAAAGATAAATAATTTGCAATTGAGTCACAAAATATTCCATCAATGTCAAAATTTAAGTTTGTCAGTTGGGTGGGAAACAACCCTTCCCACATAGGTTTCAAAGAAAAGAAACACTACATAGTCTAAGTCATTTAAAAGGTAGGATCAGTCCAGTACGTCAGATCCGTCACTGTCCTCATCCATCTCTACTGGTTCTTCTTCGGGGGCTTCCTCGGGTTCTTCTTTCGGGTCTTCCTCATCAGGGTCCACCAAAGGTGCAGGAGCTTCAGCAATCTGGAGTGCTGCTAGCTGTGCCTCTAACTCAGCGAACCTATTATCGATCTCCATATTATGGTGATCTTGTGCGTCCATGCGCTCACTAAGTGCTACCACGTTGCCTGCCAGAGTATGATGTCCACCAATGGCCATCGAAAGTCGCTCCTGAAGCGTATCTACCTGGAAACGCAGCTGACGCATCTCAGATCGTAATGCAGAGTTCTCATCAGTGAGTCCTCTAATCCGCTGTCGCTCTGTGTCCAGTGTGGCTACCAAAGCTGCAAATGCCTGCTCCAGAGGGATGCTCAAGGTAGGAAGTGTAGGCAAAGTAGAGGCGGTCGATGACCTAGTCCTAGGTCGTGTAGGTGCTACTGGTGGTACGCGCTCTCTATAAGCCATACGGTTTATGTAAGTGGGGTAGAAATCCCAGTTACGCGGAGGATCGAGCTCAGGAGGTATGAAAGGCTGATCCCAGTCTATCTCGCTAGGAGGATAAGGATGTCGTGGCCAGTTAAATCCCCTATCCGGTACGGGAGAAGTAGGAGGTGACTCAGATCGTGCAGGTCTCTTGCCTAAATTCCTGGACGACGATGCCATGCTGCGAAGTACGTGTTGCGTATGCCAATGAGTATACAGTAAGGAGAGTAAACGATGAGTAACTAACAACTATGCGGTTATAGTCTAGTGTGTGTATGCAACCTAGTTCCCTATAACCAATGGCTCTGATACCAATCTGTCACACCCTCAAAATCCGCGAGCGGGGTTTTACCGCGAGGCGCGTGACATACCAGGATCTCAGTCATTAGTTACCAAGAACGACTCTATATGATAAATAAACAAAACCAGAGTTAACGTTTAAAATACTGCGGAAGCGTTTTTAAAACTAGAAAACCCAAAACAAGTAGTATGTAAAGATAATGCGCAAAACATACGCGCCCCAAACACAAATGTTTAGTAGGAAAAATAAACCCAAATGTGTAGACAATCTGTCACACCCTCAAAATCCGCGAGCGGGGTTTTACCGCGAGGCGCGTGACATACCAGGATCTCAGTCATTAGTTACCAAGAACGACTCTATATGATAAATAAACAAAACCAGAGTTAACGTTTAAAATACTGCGGAAGCGTTTTTAAAACTAGAAAACCCAAAACAAGTAGTATGTAAAGAGAATGCGCAAAACATACGCGCCCCAAACACAAATGTTTAGTAGGAAAAATAAACCCAAATGTGTAAACAAACAATGTAGACAACTCAACGATGCTGGTGTGCGTGCTCCTAGGCAACTGGCAACCTTAACCTGAGAATAGCATACTAAACAAGTCAACACATGGTTGGTGAGTTCAAGAGTTTGCGTTAAAATATAAACCAATCAACAGTTTCCAGAGCATAAGTAGTGTATTGCAATAGATAGCTAGTCTATTAACATAAAAATATTAATCATAGTGATTTCGCGATCGAAGCTGACTGTGTTACGTTTGTTGCCTCCCGTCACGACTTACCAGGTCGTGACGAATATGTGTTAGGACAAAATTGCACCCGTTTGACCTCGAGTCGCACAGGTGGGGCTCGTCAGACCCAGTAGTACTACCCAAGATTTCCCCGCTATTCAATATTAACAATCCGAAAGTGTGAGGACTTTCCATGGTAAACAACACTATATCAATATTATACACACTCATAAATAAAAGCGTTTGTGATCAACAGTATGCTATCTCCCCCAAAAGAGATGATGTAAAATGAGTGGGGCAAGAACTCACCTGATGCGCGCAAGAATTAACCTAGAGCTTAACTTGAAAGAAAAAGACAACCTTCAAAGGTCACCTAGAACACAAGAGTACATAAGTACGTGTATACAAAATCAACACGAAACCCTAAGTGCTCTACAAACCAAGGAACTCAAGGTTTAAGAAAGACAAGACACATTTGACCCAGTTGACCCGTTTGACCCGTTGGTGACATTATAGGTGATAATTCGTTAATACTAACACAACAGTATGACATACATGATCAACATACAACTTGATTACATATAGCACATCATTAACCACATGTACTACCTAGATCATCATACAACCAATTATCATACAAGTCATGCGAATTACAACAGGCCAAAACAGGTAACAAACCAAATCAACATTCATATAACCTAGACAACACATTTAATCAACTTAGAAATCATCCATGAACACACTAGCATGATCCTAATATCCCAAACATGCTCAAATCATCCAATTCAAGGATTTGCACAATTAAAGTTTCCCTTTTGGGAAAGTTCATCCCAAATTCATCAACTCACACTACATTCATGAATTCATCAATTATATACCAATTCAAGTCCATGACAACATCTAAACATGATCAACAACACCTAATCATCATGATTCATCAACTTTCATACCCAAAAGTTACTATCTTTAGTAAGGTATGAACTACAACATGCATTCTTGAATTCCTAACATTCATATCAACCATCTAGCATCTAAACATCATTACAAACACATTCATAACATTCATACATCAACCAATCATCAATTCATGCAAAATAAAGTTACTATTATTAGTAACCTATGAACAATGTATCAAAATCATAGCTTTCTTGCATAATCGACGTTAACTTGCATATATACAATCCAACTAACATAATAACAACATCAAACAACCATCATTCAACATCCAATTTGATCCAAAATAGCCTCAAACTCACGGTCAAGATGATCATATGAACAAACAACCAAAATCCAAACTTTCTTGCATAATCAACGTTAACTAGCATCAATACAACCTAACTAACATCATAACATCACCAAACAAACAAGAATTAACATCCAATTGCAGATTTTCGAACTAGGGTTCGGCCACCTTGAAAAACCATCAAAAACATGTAAAAATCTAACCTTTAAACGTGTAATGGCTTGCAATTGATGATTCTAACTTGTTGTATGCCTTGTAATCGATCAAATTCGAAGGTGATTGCTTGTTCTTGGGCTGAATTCGCGATGGTGAGGGTGAGGGAGTGCAGGTCGCGGCCGAATGGGGTGTTTAGGGTTGGGTTTTTGTGTTTTAATCAACAAAGTTTTGCATAATTACCTTTTAACCCTTGCACTTTGTATTTTATAAAGATTAAGCTTTTAACACCCTTTTAAGATGTTTATAACCACAATAATAAACATATGAACTAATAATAACAATTATATACTTTATCTTTACTAGTCACACAATGCACGAATTAAATACACACGTTTCCACGTTATGCGATAAAATTTACAATAAACATTTAAATCACATAATCACGACTAATAATCAACATAGTAATTATTTGTTTAACATTATTAATTATTATTAAGTCACCAACGTTCAACGACAACTAGTGTGTGCTCCCGACACGTGTATGCAAGACTTAACGGAACTAACGGAGTTTGGTAACGGAAAATTACCGGATGTCACATTTTTCTAGTCGTATTTGTAAATGGTATTGTACTTGAATATTTCCTATGGCTAACGAGAGTAACGTTAGAATTACTATCTTTTAATATAAAAGTGAACCTAATTCTTACAATCTTAAAACAGGTTTCACGATGGAATTTTAAAACCTTATTACTATGGTTTCTAGGTTCACGAAATGTTAAAGAAAATATTTTTTGAGATATGTTAAAATCAAACAATTTTTTTTTGGGAAAAAGTAGTACAACGTCATGTTTGGATTTTAATAAAGATCGGAGAACAAACTAATATCCAAAATACCGTGTTACCAAACGAATACTTTGATTCTATCATGTGTTAAAACATTTTTGTAAATGTTTAACAATCTAACATGTGTGATAGAGATGGTTTAATTTCTAAAAGCCATTAGAAATTCATAGGTTTATAGTTTTAAAACTATTTTTGACTACAATGATTAGTAAAACTAATTTTTACAAAGAAATTAAAACTAATGTTTAGCAACAAAAAGAGAAATAGTTTATTTTATATGAGCCGAGAAGCTTACAATCGATTTTGTAATCGTTTAGATCTAACGAGTGTGTTAGAATTGGGTTTATTGTATATAAACCGATAAGCATAAAAGCAATGTTTTGTAGTTGTTTATTTCTAACAAGCGTGTTAGAACCGGTTTATATTTTATATATCGAAAAGCTTTAAAACGATTTATGTAGTCGTTTATTTCTAACGAGTAAGTTAGACTTGGATTTATTTTATATAAATCGAAAAGCTTTTAAAGCCATATTTGTATTCGTTTATTTCTAACGTGCGGGTTAGAAGTGGTTATTTTAACCGATATGCTTAAAATGTTATTTGTGATCATTTATTTTCTAACGAGCGTGTTAGAAAAGGTTTATTTAATAAGAACCGTAATATTTAAAATGATTGTTAAAATCATTTGTTTAAAACGGTTTATGTATATAAACCGAAATGTGTTTAAAAACGTTTTTATAATCATTTATTCTCTAATAAATGTGTTAGAAATGATTTATTCTATAAATCGAAAATTGTTAAAAAAATTAAAAAAAATTGTTTTTAAATGTTTGTCTTCTAACGAGCGTGTTAGATATTAATTTATATAATAAACCATTTTTGGAGTTTATGGTCTTGACTTTTGTGATCAAGACATAAAATAAATATGATTATTTTTAAAATAGTTAAAAAGCTAGGAAATGTTTTGAATGAATAAAACGTGTTTTGCAATCTAAAATGGTTAACTACTCATGTGATAAGTAGCACGTCTCGAACCACATAATAGTCTTGATGAGATTATTCGATAAAAAAAACTCGAGGTTGTTGTGAATGGAAATAATTGTTCAAATACAACTAATTATGAATAAGCTAGAGTATACACAACGTTATTGTTTTTTGGTTGGTTTTGACTATTTAAATTTAGAGTTTCAAGATGAAATGAGAAACTTGATCGTATGAGTGCATGAAGTACTATTGAGGGAGTACCTCAAGACATGCCACAAAATCGATATCATTGCTACATCGATAAAAGTGTTATAGATAATAACACTTTAAGATTTGATGTCTAGATGTAATTTTTATCCGTTTGAATTATTATTAAAAAGTGTTTTACACTTTACGTTTTAATTTCGGTTGTTATTTTTTGTGTTCAATATCTTAAGATAACACATGCAATATTTACAACAAAATAATTCAATTTCTATTATAACATTCAAAATGATTTTGAGGGAAATAATTTTAAATGTCAATTATATAATATTTAGAAAATATATAACTTTAAACAGATAGTGCAATAAGAGATTTGCATAGGAAACAACTTGAGAGTTGTTGAATTGTTTAAGTGTCAAAGACGAGACATCAAATGTCTTACCATATCATGAGATCAAAAATATGATGAGTGTATTAAGATGAAATACACAAGTATGAAATATACCGATAAACTTCTTTTGAAGTTATCATAAAAATTCATAAGTGTGGATAAATCTATATATGAAAGCAATATATGTTATCTTTAATGAATTTAGCTAATAACATTCTGAAAGATCTAAATGTAGATGCGTCTACCATATTAACGTTGTTAGAGCTATATGGAGGATTTTTCTTTCATTTGGGAAAGTATCCTAGTTATATATAGCTTAAAGGGAACAACAAGACATGGGTGCTAATAACTCCAGGCAAACTTTATGAATTGCATATTATTGAGTGTCAATATGTTTGACTCTGTCTTAATGTAATATTGATTGTAGACGAGTTTCATTTACCTTGTTAATGAAGAATGTGTTCACCAAAATGAATTGAATCAAGACTTACTATTAACTCTTTATAAGTCAAAGGAAAGATGGTGCGCTTTGCACTTCGCACACTCGTACTGCTATGCTTGAAAGTCGACTGAGTAGTTTTGATAAATGGTACCGAGATCTTGGTCTTAACTCAATGCCAACTACTAAAGTGTGTGTATGCTAGATTGGTACTGAGCTTGCCTTTGAGTTGCTACCAACCAATTGTATTAACGCTGAGGACCGGCAGTTGCTACGAATGGCTGTGATGAGTTGGTACTGAGACGGCTACCAGGTCCAGTGTCATGTCTGGTGACTTGCCTGTGGATGAGACGATTAAAGGAAAATGAGTTATGTTCCTAAATCGAATGATGAATAAATTTTCATGATTTGTCTAAAATAAGATATGGATATGGACAAGGGATAATGTGTTATTCCTTAAAGCTATGAAGGATCAGAATGATGCATCTTCTGTTCACATACTAGAGTACTGTAGTCTAAAGCATGCTAGCCTAGTACTTATCAATTATGATACCATAAGGAGGTCAATTATGTATAGACAAAGTTGAAAGAGGATACTCATCCCTTTCAAGAGAGGTACTATTGATGGAACACTCTTCATCAAAGGAACAGGAAATGACTTGATGCTAATTCAAGTTTATGTAGATGACATTATCTTTGGGTCAACTAATCCGAAGCTCTGCAAAGACTTGGAGAAGCTGATGAAGAAATGATTTGAAATGAGTGTCATTAGGGAACTCAATTTCTTTCTAGGAATTCAAGTGAAGCAGGTTGACAATGGAATCTTCATAAACCAGTCAACGTATGTACAAGACATGCTTACCAGATTTCATATGACTGATTACAAGGTTGCTAAGACAGACATAGCCAGAAACCACTCTCTAGGACTAGATCTTGAGGGGGAGTATGTTGATGAACATTTATACAGGGCTATGATTGGGTCTCTTATGTACCTCACAGCCAGTAGGCCTGATATCATGTTTGTTACATATATTTGTACAAGATATCAAGCCAACCCCAAAATGTCACACTTGGTTGCTGTCAAAAGAATTCTCAGATATCTTAAAGGTGCTCCCAAACTGGACCTTTGGTACCCAAAGAATTCTGACTTCAGTTTGTATGCCTATACGGATAGTGAAGGATTTATGGTGAGGGAGGTGAAGTAGTTGGATAGAGCCAAGAAACGGCAAATGTCTGAGAGGCCGGGATCTTTCTCAGACACTAACGGAGCAACCTGATTATGTTGTCTGAATTCTTTGGGTACCAAGGGCCCAGTTTGGGAGCACCTTTAAGATATTTGAGAATTCTTTTGACAGCAACCAAGTGTGACATTTTGGAGTTGGCCTGATATCTTGCACAAATACATGTAGAAAACATGATATCAGGCCTACTGGCTGTGAGGTACATAAGAGACCCAATCATAGCCTTGTATAGATGTTCATCAACATACTCCCCCTCAAGATCTAGTCCTAGAGAGTGGTTTTTAGCTATGGGTGTCTTAGCAACCTTGCAATCAGTCATATGAAATCTGGTAAGCATGTCTTGTACATACTTTGACTGGTTTATAAAGATTCCATTGTCAACCTTCTTTACTTGAATTCCTAGAAACAATCCTTTAGGGTATGTAGAAATGGTTTTGTGTGAAAGTTTTCTCAAAACTATTTAGAAAGGGAGAACCTTTAATTACCCCATATGGATGTTATCCAGTAACACTTAAATGTAGGGGTGTCTTGCATTTGAAAATGAAATGTTAGAAATATGGATTTTGGCACAAAGGTCATAAGGAGTCTATGATAGACTCGGATTCTAGTTGGCAAGATTTAGAATCTTAATAGATGTCTACTACCAACGGCATTAAGGAGATATGTTAAAACTTATCTCGATTGAAGTTATCTATATTGACTTGACAAAGTGATAGATAATAATTTTGGATCCAACAACTTGCGGGTTAAAACGAGATGAGATAGAGGGGAATTAGACTAAAGCCCATAGGAAAAAGGGGAATATGAGAGAAACCTAGCCTAGCTGACTGGAGATCCTAAGATCTAAGTTTAATAGGACAACTTAATCATATGACCAACAGAGTCAATATAGGGGAGTACCCTAAAACTAAAAAGGAGTCACGAACTCCTTCAATTCACTTTGGGAGAGTAACCCGAACCAGTGACCAAAGGGAGGTTAAGTATATTCAGGTTAAATGATTGTGGGAATTAATATAAACATGATGCTTTTAATGATTCATGGAATACCTATGTTAGAGAGAAGTGGGGTCGCTTCGAATGGATTTGTGGGGAGGCGCAAATCCTAGAGTTCTCGCAAAACCAGGATATTGATCCATGACCATAACGGACATGACAATGAGGGGATGTGCCCGACTAGGGCGAGTCTTGTGTGAATGTATATTTTCGTCTACATAAAACGGGGTCTGTTCAAAGACATCATGTCTACATACCACCAGGAGGCTATGTATACTTCATAAAGGAAGGTTCAACAGGAACACCTATCTATCGTGCAAGACTCAACTATCAAGTTTTCATTGGGAATTTTGTGTGTTTTGATTGATCTCCATTCATGTAGGGGATTGTTGGAATTTTGGACACAAAATAATTATTTTTATGTATTTGTTATATAAATAGTTATTTATTTATTGGTTTAAGTTCTCATTTAGTAACGAACTATACCATGTCCAAACTGAAGCTAAGATAAATTAGATATCGATGCTTGAAGTTGAGTGGTCGGAATGAAAAAAGTGAATCTTGGGTGATTATAGTAGGAAATTGTTGTAATTTCTTGCATAATGCTAATAAAGTCATGTATTGATTAATATGGATGTTTTTTGTTTTGACCAAGTCCTTTAATAAATATTATGAATGTTTATTATTGATCATAATTGGCTCTAAACATGTTATGAACAAAATAAGAGTTTTAATTTGATCTCATAAAACATTTCATAAATCAAATGGATGTTTTGATTGTGAATCATAAAACTTACATTAATGTAAAGTCTTTAGCATGAGTATATAACTAAACTCATTATGAGAAATGAAAGAGAAGAAAAAGAAATTTATTTTCTTTAGTGTCAACAAGTTTTATATAAATTAAAAGAGGAGCACTCTCTAAATTGTTCTTCCTACACCATCATCTTTAAGCTTTTTCTCGATATAACATGATAACACATATATTACCCAATGATCTCTCGGGCCCGAGGCACTCTCCGACAGTACATACTACTTTGGCTGTTGTATCCTAGGAGACAGTCGTGTTGTCTTGAGTAGAGACGCGAAATCTGTTTTAAAAGACTCGTGTCTAACACGATCCTTAGCCACATCCGTCAATCTTTTGTTTGTGAATTGTTGCGGTCAAGTGGTATAGTTGAGATTCGAACGCGATGAAGACTCATGTCAAGAATACCATATGAAGGCTCGTTGGAGTATATACTAAAGATGGATATTCGAATCATGTTTGGTACATAAATATTGTTTATATTTATTTTTCTAGTCGTATTTGTAAATGGTATTTTACTAGAATATTTCCCATGGCTAACGAGAGTAGCGTTAGAATTACTATCTTTAAAATAAAAGTGAACCTAATTCTTAAATTATCAAGATCATTCAATTCCCGCTCTTAATCTTAAATTTGTAATCTTCTGCATGGCTTAAGTTCAAAGTGATTTTACGGATAATGGAGATAGAGCAAGAGGTTTTCAGAGAGTTTGCGATATGAAATAACTTTGGGTAAAAGAAGCACCCATTAATCTTTTCATCCAGAAATTGCAAGATCTTAATGTGTCGATTCTTTTTCCCGAATTTTCTTCCATAAAAATAAATGATACTACTTCACTAATATCGAAGAATTTTGATCCAGATTAATCTATAGATGCTTCAAAAACCTCTAAAGCATTGACGATTGGAAATTACTTTTGAATTCTATACATTTTTCTTTTTGATTGGAATTCCTGTATTTAATCAATAAATAACACAAGACTCTAGACGAACAAAATCAATCTTAGTGATAAAAATAAATTTACCTTAGTGAGAGCTAGCTTCATACGAGAATTAAAGAACATATAAGTAGAGCCAGTTGCAACATCATATTTGAAGAAAGATAAATAATTTAAATTTTCTTAAGATAGTGAGATGATGTAGGGGAAGTTATGAAAACATTTAAAAATTTATTTTTTGATAGTCCTAAATTACCCTTTCTTGCTATTAGATTATCCCAAAATATTTGAAAATATTACCAAAAAGTCATATGGTCTATAAGAAATTGTAATAATTATCTAAGGGCCTAGATTAGTTTTTTAAGTTTGTTTTAAAAAATATTCTCCCTATCACAAATGTTTGTCATTATTATCCATATTTTTTGTGAATTAACAATACTTAAAAAAATTGTTTCTCCTATTCTTTGTAAATCAACAGTTTTAATAGGTTATTTTGTTTTTCAGTCTACATCATAATGTATTCAAGTCATTTTTTATAATATGGTATAATATGGTAACATTTTGTACTACGTACATCAATCAAACTTTGTCGTCTTGTTAGTATTAAATAGAAAATGTTAAAATAACATATATTTGTTATGGATCGTTTAATCTTCTATAGGTGCCTAAAAATGCAAGGGATTAGGCGAATAGTCGAAGTAGGCTTTAGGTTGCTCCTTTTTCTATTTGGATCGTAATGTCGAATTATCAGTTATGTTGAAATTTTAAAAGGGGCAAAAGTTTGCTATGTGGCCTGTGGGAAACATCAACTCTCTTAAGCTAGTATTTCGTTGTCGTACCTAACTACTTGAACAACCTTAATTTACTATGCAATACTTCTCTTGTCCCCGCTCAAACCTCATTAGTGCAGTCAAACATTTCTTTTAGAGTCATATTCATGACTAATTGTGATCCGTCTTAGGTGTTACTTAACTATTTTTTTAAAGCGTATTAGGTTAGTCGATCAATTGTTTATGTATACAAGTACCGGGTTTTGATTGCGTGTTGCAATAACTCGGTTTTTAATAAATATTATATCGAACAGAGGTAACTAGACTAGTCGAAAATTCATTACATTATGAAAGAAAATTAAAAATATACTATATTTGACCTTTGGGTTTTGGCCCTATTTTGCGACGTCTCACTTTTGAATAAAATTTATATCGTAACATAGGTAGAACTAAACACGTGGTGATGATAAGTTTAGAATTATAAAAAAAATCCCATTACATTGTAAAAAAACTAAAAAATATATTATCTGTCCCATGTTGGGTTTAGATACGAGTTATATTAAAACATATAGAAAAATAAGTATGACATAACGGCATATTCTAGATTATTATAAAAATCTTATAAGGCATAAAGAAGTAATTATAATGAGGCAATCTCTTCAGCTACCTTTATACATGTTCAACCTTTTGAAATTTAAGCAATAGTACGAATATTCATTTTGAGTATTTAAGGAGTGTATTACATCTCTATTTGCATAAATGAGACCTTAGGTTCTCGATTTGTTTGTAATCGTAAGCAAAATAAATGATTTTGTTTCTTGCGAGAGGTTTATTTTCAGAATTCGAATTAGGCCAAAGGTGTGGAGCCTCCCATTTTAAGGTTTATTTTCAGAATTCGTATTAGGCCAAAGGTGTGGAGGCTCCCATTTTAAAAAAATCAACCATTTTCATATGTTTTTAGGGCTGCAAATGAACCAAACGAACACGAAAAATGCATTGTTCATGTTCGTTCTTTATGAAATACACTTGTTTATGAACTATTCACGAACACTTATTGAGCAAGATTCTTTGTTCATGTTCGTTATTAAAAAATGAACATTTTCATAAACTGTTCAAGAACACTTACCAAACGCAAATGAACACAATCAAAAGCAAACGAACACGAACAACTATTCATGAACATGACTAACACAAAGAAGCTCATTAACACAAACGAATACAAATAATTATGGATGTATTTTAGAATAAAATTTATATTTTTATTATAAACATTACACAAAATAAATCAATAATAAATAAGTACTTAACATAAATATCAAAAAATACTTGATATAATAATCATAAAAATAACTGACACAAAAATTTAAAATATAAATGGACACATTAACGAACATAAACCGAACACATTATCGAACGCTCACGAACGAACATAAACGAACACATTATCGAACGTTAATGAACATAAATGAACGAATTCGGCTTGTGTTCATGTTCGTTCGTTTAAAACGAACGAAATTTTCTTGTTCGTGTTTGTTTATTTACTAAACGAATGAACATAAACGAACTTCCCGCCGAACGGTTCGCTGAACGTTAAGTTCGTTTGCCGCCCTACATACTTTAAAATTTTTAAGAAATTTAGAAAGAATTATTGGACTTCATATCATTATTTTCGGTACAATTTATATAATATTAACCAAGTTTTCTGAGTGTTACAACATTAAATTACAAAATGTTTTTTTTCCTCTAAAGTCACTTATTGTTTTTTTATTTTTTTGTTCTATAAAGTCATCTAACTTTAATTGTTTGTTCCAATGTTTTAAAATATTTAGAATGCTTAAAGGTTTTCAAAATTAAATGATTAGGAGGAAAGATATAAGAACCTTTTTTCCTATTAAGTGATTAATTAATAATGAAGCATGATTATTAGTTAACGAATTTATCTTCACTGTTACATGGTACGTCAAGCTAATTTATATAAATTACTCACTTAATATTAAATAGGATTCATATGTTTTCCATTCTAATCTTAAACTTGTGTTTTTTTTTTTTAATTTGTAATAGTGAGTGGTTTTAAAGTAGGACGCATCAAGACGTTTATGTGAATTTATTGTAACAGTTAAAACACTAACCAGTTACTTTCATGTCAAGTTAAGTTATTTTTTTAGAAAGATCATTAGTTTTGTATAACTAATTTATCGGCACTTGACTCTTTAAACATTGTCCACATCCTAAAATTGTCATTATTTTCTTTAACAAAGATACACTTTTCGTTTTATGTTAATTAAAAAGTCAAAACATGTCATACATACCAAGACATCGTCACATCAAATTGGTTGAAATGATTTAACCTACGTAACATGAATATAATTCAAAACCCGGATCGAATCTACCATTATTACTTTCCTTATATTTAAACAATATGTATTGCATCTCTTGGTTATAATTGTCATACTCGGTGTCTCGTAACTCCCAATATTGTTTGTTCTCCACAAGAATAACTCATGTATCTATTGTTCTCCACAAGAGTAACTCATGTAAATCATGTATTTATAGTTGATTGTTTGCATGAAAACTTACCATGAGACTATACATTGTGGTAGTACTATTATTAAAGTACGCTTAATTGTTAAGTTTTTCACTCATTTACATGTAATTCAGAATGCATTAATGATATTTTAGACGTGATACATTCTTTATGGCCCCGTATGAAAATCAAAATCAAACAATACAAGTGTTGCGTAAATTTCACCCTAATGAAAGCCTGTACATTTATCTTTTGTGTCAAAGGAATATTCAATATAAAATTCTACTCGATATTTCAATTTTTCAATATTTAAATTTCCTGGTTCAGCTTGTCTTGCAATTTGTTATATTTGCAAATTTCTACATTTTTATTCTCACCTTTAATGAAATGTACGTAATTTTCCACCACGAATATCTTCTTACATGTATTTTTGTTAATTATTTATTGAATCTTCTTGTAAAAACTCACACACGAATATCATCAATATATATACACTCCTGATCATTTCTCAACATCTGTCTTTTAGCCCGCGTACCTCCACTCTATTTGGTCATCTTTAGCCACATATAATCATGTACAAACTTTAATTTATGCACAACAAACAATATATCTGAGTTGTATCTCAAAGACTCAAACAAGTTGTACTGGTATCAGATTTCAAAAGCCATTTTGATTGATTTTTTTAGAACGATTTTAAATTACACTTTCAAAATATGGTTCAAATCTGTTTAAAACATCTTTTATTAAGAATGTAAAACTTTTTTGTTTTACCTTGTCAAACACTTGTATGGATAAACTGTTGAGACCCCTTCGGATCGTTTATTGATGATCAATATGGATGAATGAATCAATATTATGAGTATTCACATAAAGTGCAGTGACTCTTGAAGAACATGGTGGATAACTTCAAAAATACATAAAAAATCAGATTGATATTCCACACTGAAAATGTGGTACAAAATGGGTATTTATACGCTTATAATAGGTGCTTATTAACTAACAAAACTAACATAACTAACCTCTAACTTTCTGCTAATTACATATTTAACTTTTATATTTGACTTTCTAAATTATCTTCTACTTGATGTTAAGATTAAGTCCAACATAAACTAGTTCAAAGAACTTTATGAACCAACCTATTCCAAACAAAGTTGCTTTAAAATGAAACATTCTTGAATTTAGAAAAACATTCGATATACTCCAAACACTTAGAGCATTTTCAAAAATTTTCTATAAATCTAGTTTAAATTTTCAGTAAAAGCAATTGATTATAATGCAAATAAAATAACTTTTGGATTAACATAATTGAAATGAAAAACTAAAACAGACAAAGGTGGTTGGGCTCGTGTTTTCCTTTAAAACAGATTTGTCTTCTGTTTCTCTAAATACAACGCCAAAGCAGAAGTGCCAGAAGTTCGAATTGTCAAGCTTTTCTTAAAGCTGCAGTACCCCCGTACTCTCTAAAATATATAAGAATGCGGAGGAAGTAGAGAATAAATATATGTTGTTTAAGGTGCAATTATATTACCAGAAAGGGAATATGGCACCTCTATAACTCTATTTGTAGAGGTGTTTACAACTGAATATCAAACAATACAACTCAATGAACTAACTAAAGAACTAGTTAACTGATACGCTTTAAGATGTCGATCACGTCAAGCTAAATATGTTCATTGACATGCAACTTGGATTGAAGAGTGTCAAAATATGAGGAAGACAAGCCTTTGGACACAAGATCTTTAGTGCAAGAACTACAGTAGGCAAATAGCAAACTCTAATACTACACGCTTGCATCATGTCTCGTAATGAAACATAGGATTGAGGGCTTAATATATAGCTTCAGTATGGTCACAACACAATATAGGTGACATAAATCATCTAGCATGAATACTATTCAACAAATCTCCTCAGCAGTGTGTGCTAGGGCAAGATACTTTGTTTTAGAAATAGAAAGAACAATAGTATAGTTCTTCTTGGAACTCCAACTAATAATGATGGACCTAAAAGCACACGTAACCCATAATAGATTGATGATCATCTAGATAACCGACCAAATCAACATCTGCATAAGCATGAATTACAAGACAAATCAATCTACAACTGCCCAACACATGAGTTTTAGTATGCATAAGGTACCAAAGAATACGATTGACAATGATCGACCTATAGGTCTACACGGAACCATGAAACATTTCAGACAAATGTAGAAATCCTTAAGCATTTTAAGATGACATACCATAAGGTACTAACAATTCTTTAATTTTGTAGAAGGAATATCTTTCACACCCCGTTGAACGGGTCTGGCCGTAATCGACTGATATCATCACAATGCAATGGAATTAAATAAATTTAAACTTAATCATTGCATCATTTAAAATATCCATAAATTAAATTGTCTAGATATCCGAATAAAACATGTTAATTTAATTATTCATAAATAATAAAGTAGAATGGGCAGTGGCTAAATCTTTAAAGGTCCATCTAAGGCGGCACCTATCCTTTTGACACCTGTCACTTAAACTTCACCTAAAATACACACCCAAAATACATCAAGATAATATTGGTGAGCTCATGAGTTTAAGACACATTACCTTTCATGAAAATTGTAATATTCAATAATATGTTAGCGACTATAACAATAATATAATATTCAAGATGCACTATAGAATGTATCACCATCAAGTCTGACCCGGACTTTCCCGCCCGAGTGCTAAAATATCCTGTAAGGCCCCGATCCCGGAGACCACACAGTTGGTCATTCATAGCATCATTCAATATTAAAACACATTTAAAATATATGAACATAAGAAAATATTGCAGCCGATGAATTATCAAAAACCATTTCATGCATTAATAATTACTTTTGCCAAGTAATACATCGTTGATTAAAATCACAAAAGAATTCTTAGTTGTATTACAAAACAACAACATTATTTTTGCATGAGATGGATGCCAGTCTTTGCTTGCCAAGTAGCTTCAACTTCGTGCTACCCTCAGCAACAACATTACCTGCCAACTGAAAATGCATATAAAAGTCAGCGTTGCTGACTGGGTTCTAGTTTATATAATAAAATACTTTGCTTTCATTTAAAACGTTTTCCTTAATTTCGTATGTGATCATACATTATACATACATCTAGATAATAATTATTATTATCTTCCATCATCGTTCATAACCGTTCGTTGCCATATGCTATACCCCTACGTCATGCCGAAGCTGGTACTGTGCCCGGGGCTTACAATTAAACCCCCACGTTGATTAAAATCACAAAATAATACTTAGTTGTATTACAAAACAACAACATTATTTTTGCATGAGATGGATGCCAGTCTTTGCTTGCCAAGTAGCTTCAACTCCATGCCACCCTCAGCAACAACATTACCTGCCAACTGAAAATGCATATAAAAGTCCGCGTTGCTGAGTGAGTTCTAGTTTATATAATAAAATACTTTACCTTCGTTCAAAACCTTTTCCTTACTTTCGTACGTGATCATACATTATACATACATCTAGATAATAACTATTATTATCTTCCATCATCGTTCGTTTCATACTTTCTTTTATTATTATCTTTCACTTTTATCTAGATCCTATCATATGCTATACCCCTACGTCATGCCGAAGCTGGTACTGTTCCCGGGGCTTACAAGTAAACCCCCACGTCATGCCGAAGCTGACACAATATCGTGGTGGAGCGACAAGGATCCCGTTTCGTACTTTTCGGTCAATCTCAAGGATTAGACCCCTGTGCAAATTAACAAGGGTTAGCTAAACCGCACACAGTTGAGCAAACAATTACCTCGTTGAGTTGTGAACCTCCACCATTTTGCTTGCAAGACTTTCCTTCTTCATTCATTACGTTCCACTTTTATTAACTTTGTCTTTCTCTTTTATTAAGATAATACTTTACGTACAAGAGTATTAACACACCATGTAAAGTCACATAATAATACGTAATATAGAACATCAACCACAGCCCATAATCATACATAATACCAGCAAGCATAAACCACCAAAACATTCCAGAACTTAACACTACATTTTATTTCCCAAGATTTCAAAAAATCCTAAGTCCCCAAAGAAATACGGATGAACATAGGCCAATGCGGCTGAATGTTCAGCAAATGCGGACAAGCTGTAACACCCGGAATTTTTAAAAGAAAGAAAAGAAAAGAGAAGTATAAAGAAAGAAAGGTGAAATAACCCAAGTTGAGGGATTAAAGTTGTGCAAGAGGCAAACTTTATTATTATTATGTTTAGAAGTGGGCATGGCCGCCCACTCTTCCTGCTCTCACCAACTGCTAGACTGCAGAAAGAAGAAAAGCAGAAAGCTTCCATCGGTTTTAGAGAGAAGAAGAAGATCTTCTAGAAGGTAAGTTTTTGTGTGTTTTGTTCGGTTTCAGCTGAATTTTCAGCTTATGGACCAAGTCTTATGTGTTCCTCTGTGTTCGGTTGGGTGTTTTTGGTGTGTTTAGGTATTTGAACTGCAAGTGCTCTCGAGTTTAGAGGAGTTTTACTCAAAGGCTGTTCTAGGTGAGTTCTAGAACCCCGAATTTTATGTTTTTAAACTTGTTTTGGGGCTGGAAATGCATGTAAATTATTATTTTTCAACTTTCAGTATGTAAATCGTATGTGTTCCCCTGTCTATGTGGGTATGTGTGTTTGTGAATGTTTAACTAAATCTTGTGGTTGTATGCATGTTTTATGTGCTTAGTATGCTAGATTTGGGCTAAGGATATGTTAGGATGTTGATCGGGAACTGAAAGTAGTGTAAGTTAGAACTGGCATAGTGCCCATGCGCCCAAACTGCCCATGCGCCTAAGTTTCCCATGCGCCCAAGTACCCATGCGCCTACATAGTACTCATTCACCTGTATAGTTCCCATGCGCGTAAGTTTTTTTTGCCCATACGCCTAAGTGTTTGCTCATTCACCTAAATATTCCCATGCGCCTGCATAGTACTCATGCGTCTGCATAGTACCCATGCACCTAAGTTTTTTCCCATGCGCCTAAGTTTTTCCCCATGTACCCAAGTGTTCCCATGCGCCCAACTGTCCGTGCACCTGCATAGTGCCCATGCGCCTACATAGTGCTTATGCGCCTAAGTTGCCTTAGAATTTTTTTGAAATTTTGGGAAAACTAGAAATTAATGATTAAGCTCTGGAATGTTTTGGTGGGTTATGTTTGTTCATGTTATGCATGTTGTGGCCCGTTATTGATGTTCCTTATTACGTGACTTTATGTGGTATGTTAATGTTCTTATACGTAAAGTATTATCATAAATGAAGCAGAAGATTAAAGATAATGAAAAGTGGAACATAACGAATGAATGAAAGTCTTGCAAGCAAATTTAAAGAGGTTCACAACTCAATGAAGAGTTGTTAGCTCAACTGTGTGCAATGTAACGTGCGATCTTGGCTAACCCATGAGGGTGTACACACAGGGGGGTCAGTCTTGGTGACTGATCCATACGTGCGAAACGGGATCCTTGTTGCTTAACCCCAAGATTGAGGTGGCTTCATGCCTAATGATGGGGTATAGCTTATGACAGGATCTAGATAGAAGTGAAAGATAATGAAAAAGTGCGAAATGAACGATGATGAACGATGATAAAAGATAATAATGATATTTTGAAGATGTATGTATGTTGTGTGATCACGAACGAAAGTAAAGGAAAGGTTTTTACTAAAAGTAAAGTATTTTATTATTTAAAACTAGAACTCACTCAGTATTGCTGACTTTTTATGCATTTTCAGTTGGTAGGTAGCTTGTTGCTGGGGATGGCACGAGGGTGAAGCTACTTGGCGGGCAAGACTGGCATCCATCTCATGCAATAATAATGATGTTGTTTTGTAATACAACTAAGTGATATTTTGTAATCTTTTAAACGATGATGTATTACTTGGCAAATGTGTTTATTAAAGCATGAGATGGTTTTTGATGAAATATTCTGCTGTAATATTTTATTTACTTAATAAATCTTAATATGTTTTGATAAATGAGGTTGTGATTGACCAAATGTGGGGTTCCCGGGAGCGGAGCCTTACAAGTTGGTATCAGAGTCAAAGTTTAAGAGAAATGGGTAAATATTTTTAAAACCTAAACTTAAACTGAGAATGGGACCAAGTGGAGGGCTGCCAGCCCAAGTAGCTACGTGCCATCAGGTAATTTATTTTCTTAAGGTTAACCGGTATTATGTGCGTGTACTATCTGATTTATGTGCTCTTAGTAGATTTGGATACTAATGTAGTCAGGATAGGCAATGCTTGGGAAATGAAGAGTAAAATAAGTGGCTAATCACAACTGGCCACTGTAATTAGGGACTTACTATACTTGACATAATTTGAGCTATTACCTTGAATGATTGTGTTGGTGTTTGAATCTTATAGTGTTTAGAGGATGGCGGGTGGTAGATCTTCGAAGGCTTCTCTAGGAGGTATGCAAGGTGGTCGTGGTGCTAGGCCACGTGTCACCGGAAACAAGGCTAAGGCTACTGAGAAGGCGAGATGAGAGTGTTAATTTGAGAGCCTCTATGAAAGAGGCAGTTGTAGAGGAGGTTCATCAGGTCATCCAGACGATCCTGCCATCTTTGGTGACCAAGGTTATTCCTGTAGTGAGGGAGGATGAAAAGAAAGAGAAGGAGGAGAGGAGGAGGACCGTTAGGAGAGGTTCAGGTGAAAGGGAGCAACCAGAAACTGAGATGGTTGTCTCAAGTGACGAAGAGGAAGAGGTAGCGGTGCAGGAAACGCCAAGGGGTATAGTTATGGGGCATTCCAGAGATGTAAGCCCCCAACTTTTGATGGGAATGGTAATGCTACTGCTGCTCACTGATGGGTGAGAGAGATGGAGATGGTGCTCGATATCAGTGAGTGCCGAGAGGATCACAAAGTGAAATTTGCCAGCCACTCATTTGTGGACTCGGCCTTATGCTGGTGGGACAATATTGTCCAAGCAGAGGGCAGCAAGGCGGTTGGGAGGATGAGGTGGAGTGAGCTGAAGAAGATGCTGATCGAGGAGTTTTATCCTCACAGGGAGCTCGACAAGATTGAGAAAGAGTTTCTACAACTGGAGACGGGAACCATGACACACCAGCAGTATACTACCAAGTTCAATGAGATGGCAAGGCTGGTGTCGGCTCAGGTGACGCCGATGTCAAGGAAGATCAAGAGGTATATCCAGGGTTTGCTGGCAGATATCCGCATGCACATGATCGCCACCCGGCCGAGTACTTTTAGGTCGGTGGTTGATCTGGCAGGGAGGCTATATGATGAGAGAGAGGTGGTAGTGGTAGAGGTCAGTAAGAAGGGTGGTCGTGATAGGAACTAGAATGGGAAGCTGTTTGATCGTGGTGGTTTTAACCCGAGTAACAAGAAGGCAAGGATGGATGATTGAAGGGTAGTAACATCAGGTACGGGAACGAAGAGGTGTGGTAAGTGCGGGAAGGAACATTCAGGGGAGTGTAACTGGGGACTGAATCTCTGCTTCAAGTGTGGGAAGCTCGGTCATATGACAAGAAAGTGTGGGGTTGTAAGATGTTATAACTGTGGTGAAGAGGGCCATCTGAGCAGGGATTAAAAGAGGCCAAGGGCCGAGAGCTCCGAGGTGAAGAAAAGGGTTGAGAAGGAGGGACCGAAGGCAAAAGCCAGAGCATTCACGATGACCCAGGAGGAGGCTAGGGTGGATCCCGATGTCGTGTCAGGTACGTTCCTAATAAACCAAACTTGTGCCTTGTATTATTTGATTCTGGTGCTAGTAAGAGTTTTATTTCTGCTGCCTTCTATGCTAAGTTGCCTGTTAGGAGTAGAAAGATTGATGAGCCCTTTGATGTAAAAACTGCCATTGGTAAGTCTACCTGGATTTCTGATCTAATAGAGAATTGTGACATAGAATTGGAAGGCCATAGGTTCTCTGCTAAATTATTTGTGATGCCCCTAGGAGGATTTGATGTGGTTCTGGGGATGGATTGGTTAGCAGCCTATGAGGCAAATATTATGTGTCGTAAGAAGATGATCCGATTGACTACGCCTGATGGGAGTTTGGTGACGATCTATGGTGATCGAGTTACTATGGTTCCGAAGGTGATTTCGATGGTGGTGGCAGAGAAGTGCATAAAACGTGGATGTAGTGCCTACCTGGCTTACGTGAAGGATGTGGATGCATCAGTACCACAATTGTCTGACGTACCAGTTGTGTGTGACTTTCCAGACGTGATCCTAGAAGATTTACCAAGTGTGACACCGGATCGCGAGATCGAGTTCCAAATCGACTTGATACCTGGTCCCAACCTGTTGCTAAGGCACCGTATCGATTGGCTCCGTCTGAGATGAAAGAACTAATGGTTTAGTTGCAAGAGTCGTTGGAGAAAGGGTTCATTAGATCGAGTATCTCTCCCTGGGGTGCTCCAGTCTTGTTTGTAAAGAAGAAGGATGGTAGTATGAGGATGTGCATCGACTACCGTGAGTTAAACAAGTTGACGGTGAAGAACCGATATCCACTACCTAAAATTGATGACTTATTTGATCAGCTCCAAGGTGCCAGTTGGTTCTCGAGGATAGATCTCCGATCTGGTTACCATCAGTTGAAGGTGAAGGAGCAGGATATCCCTAAAATAGCTTTTCGCACGCGTTATGGACACTACGAGTTTCTCGTTATGTCTTTTGGTCTAACTAACGCGCCAGCTGCCTTTACGGATTTGATGAACTGGGTGTGTCGGCCGATGTTGGATAAATCAGTGATTGTGTTTATCGATGATATCCTGATTTATTCGAAGAGTGAAGAAGAGCATGCCGGTCACATTCGTGAGGTATTAGAGGCACTTAGAAGAGAGAAGCTGTATGCTAAGTTCTCTAAGTGCGCTTTCTGGTTAGGCGAGGTTCAGTTTTTGGGTCATGTGGTAAATTCCGAAGGGATCATGGTAGACCCGGCAAAGGTGAAGGCGGTGATGCAATGGAAGACTCCAAAGATGCCATCCGAGATCCGTAGTTTCTTGGGTTTAATGGGCTATTACAGGAGATTCATACAAAACTTTTCCAAGATAGCCTCACCATTGACCAAGCTGACCCGCAAGGAGGTGAAGTTTGTATGGGGTATGGAACATGAGAACTCTTTTGAGGAGTTAAAGAAAAGATTGACTCAAGCTCCTGTCTTGACGTTACCTAAAGGGAATGAAGAGTTAGTGGTCTATTCAGATGCTTCTTATTCAGGATTGGGTTGTGTGCTAATGCAACGGGGAAGGATTATAGCCTATGCATCCCGACAGTTGAAAATCCATAAGGCTAATTACCCTATTCATGACCTAGAGCTAGCACTTATGGTCTTTGCATAGAAGATTTGGAGGCACTACTTGTACTGGACGAAGTGCACTATCTTCATTGACCACAAGAGCTTGAAGTATTTCTTTGAGCAAAAGGATCTTAATATGAGGCAGAAGAGGTGGTTAGAGTTGATCAAGGATTATGATTGTGAGATCCACTACCATCCGGGCAAGGCTAACATAGTGGCGGATGCCCTTAGCCGAAAGGAGAGACCGGAGCCAATCCTGGTGAATGCATACCAGTTGGTGATGACCTCCGATGTGATAACACAGGGTCAAGGGGTTCCAAGATGAGGTGCCTTAACTCCAAAAGGATGAAAGGTCTAGTCTTGGATTTGGGTGAAAACACTCTCGGAGTTAGAACTAGCTTCGGGCGGATGTGGATCCCTCGTTATGGAGACATACGGGGGAAAATCATGCATGAAGCTCATAAGACTCGATACTCCATCCATCCCGGTGCTACAAAGATGTATCATGATATGAAGAAAGATTACTGGTGGTCGGGTATGAAGCGTGATGTAGCGGAGTATGTGAGTAACTGCCTTGCCTGCTTGCAGGTGAAGGCGGAGCATCAGAAGCCACACGGGAAGATCCAACCTTTGGATATACCCGAGTGGAAATGGGAGCACATCACCATGGACTTCATTACGAAGTTACCACGTACAGTGAGGGGGTACAATGCTATATGGGTGATAGTTGACTGTTTGATGAAGAGTGCTCACTTTCTACCGATCTGCGAGACATATTCATCTGAGAGGTTGGCGGATCTGTTCATCAAAGAGATTGTGACGCGTCATGGTGTACCAGTGTCTATCGTGTCTGACTGTGACACTCAGTTTACATCTAAGTTTTGGAAGAGATTTCATGACGCGATAGGGACTAGGTTGCACATCAGCACGGCTTATCATCCTTAGACGGATGGTCAGTCAGAGAGAACTATACAGACGCTTGAGGATATGCTTCGAGCATGCATCATTGATTTTGGAGGAAGTTGGGACGAACACTTACCATTAGTTGAATTCTCATACAACAACAGTTATCATGCCAGCATTGGTATGCCACCATATGAGATGCTATACGGTAGGAAGTGTAGAATGCCCGTATGTTGGGGTGACATCGAACAGAAGGAGTTGGGGAGTGTTGAAGTGATCGTGGCTACGACTGAAAAGTTGGAGAAGATCAAGGCCTTTATGAAGGCGGCAAAAGATAGGCAAAAGTCGTATGCTGACAACAGGCATAGACCGATTGAATTCAAGGTGGGTGATAAAGTTATGCTGAAGGTTTCACCTTGGAAGGGGATCATTCAGTTCAGAAAGCGGGGTAAGCTGAGTCCGAGGCATATAGGACCTTTCTGAATTATTGCTCGAGTAGGAGAGGTGGCCTATAGGTTGGAGCTACCCAATAAGTTAAGTGAGATTCATCCAACATTCCATGTATCTTATCTAAAAAAGTGTTTAGCCAACGAGGATATGATTGTGCCATTAGAGGATATTGAGGTGGATGAACGGCTCAATTATGTGGAGTAACCGGTGGCCATCATGATAGAAAACAGAAGAGGCTGCAGAACAAAGTGGTTCCACTGGTGCGAGTACGGTAGAGGCACAGGAAGGGATCCGAGTCTATGTGGGAGACGGAGGAAGAGATGAGACAGCATTATCGGCAACTGTTTGAGGAGTGACAGGTTTCGGGGACGAAACCTATATAAGAGGGGTGGACTTGTAACACCCAGAAATTTTAAAAGAAAAGAAAAGAAAAGAGAAGTATAAAGAAATAATGGTGAAATAACCCAAGTTGAGGGGTTAAAGTTATGCAAGAGGCAAACTTTATTATTATTATGTTTAAAAGTGGGCATGGCCGCCCACTCTTCCTGCTCTCACCAACCACTCGACTGCAGAAAGAAGAAAAGCAGAAAGCTTCCATCGGTTTTTAGAGAGAAGAGAAGAAGATCTTCATGCCTTGCCATGGTCTTTCCCCGTATACTATGAGGGTTTCACCTTCTGGTGGTGGTATCTTTAATAATTTCTTGTCACACACAATGTCTGCTCTATTCTTTACCAGCCAATCCATTCCTACTACTATATCAAACCCTCTTAGCTCTATGGGTATTAGGTCTATGGAGAACTCATGCTCATCCAAATCCAATGTGCAGCCAACAATTATTTCATCGGCCTTGATTAAGGTTCCATTAGCTAACTCTATGGTATAGGCACTAGCTAACTTAGAGGAATCTAAGTCAATTCTTGGCCTAAAGTTCATAGAAACAAAACTCTTATTTGCCTAGTATCAAACAATATGTATGCACAATGATTGTTAACTAGGAACATACCTGTCATGAATTCAGTTTCTTCTCTAGTAGCTTCTACATTCATCACAAACGCTCTTCCTTTGGGGCAGCCAACGACAGGCTTTTTAGCCTTAAGTTTGGGGCAATCAGGGCGGAGATGTCCAACTTCTCCACATTCTCGACATCTCGCAGGCCCTGTGGTAGTAGATTTGTATTCTTTTGTTGAATGCCCCGACCGATGCATTTGAAGCACACATTTGCTTTAACTTCCTTCCCTTGGGGGCTTGCCACTAGTTTGACTCGACACTGCCCCACATGATGTAGTCCATATTTCCCAGAAAATGGTTGCTTTCCTAGATACGGTTTCTTCTCAACACTTGGCTTACTTCCACTTGCTCTCCCACTTGGAATTCTACTCATAACCCTAAAATTTTCCCACTTCCTCTTGGTTCCCACACTCTCTGATCCTTTAGCACCTTCACAGTTGACAACCTTATCGTTTAAGGTCTACAAAATTTCTAGAGTTTCTTGGAGAGTCCTTGGTTTTGTAGCCTTCACCATTCCCTGATCTTCGAGGTCAAACCCCATACATACCTACCTATCTTCTTGGACTCGAGTGTAACCAAGTGAGGAACTAGCGATGAGAACTCACTAAACCTATTGGTGTACTCCAAATGTGCAATTCCTTTCATCTCCAAACTTAGAAACTCAGCTTCCATCTTCTCTATCTCATTTATCGGGCAATAGCGCTCGATCATCAGTTCCTTTCATTCCTTCCTCGGGTCTGCAGTAATGTATTCCACTGGTTCAAGGCTCCATTTTTAAGTGAGTCTGTGGTGAATCTCACTTTATTTCCCTCAGCACAGTTACTAATATCAAGCACAGTTCCATCTCTTCTAGCCAGTGTATAGTTCCCATAACACCCTCGGTTCCAAAGTAATCAGTTGGTTTGCATGCCATAAAGGCCTTGTATGCACACGTATTTTGTACTCGCGCTATTTCACGGACTCCTTTGTTTGTATTAGTATCCTCATCATTGTCATTGTTTCCCCCGTGCAGGTGTTTCTTGGTTGTGTTCAGCATTGACGTGGGCGGCAATGGCAGGTAAGGCCTTAACGATGGCCTCGACAATTAATTGTTGAAGTCTAGCTTCTTGGTTGTTTTCATTTTTGGTTTTGTTAGGGTTGTCTGTGTTACGGTTGTTGTTGAGGTTGTTGGTGTTATTAGTGTTTCCATCTAGAGTTTCATCGATTTGGTTGGTGCGTGCCCTAGACCAAGTAGTGGCACCGGTTCTTGTGTTTGGAGTGCGTCCTTGACCCCTCCCCTCGGCATGTCTATAATATACATTTTACATTTTTAGGTTTGCACCAATAGTCAAAAGTTTAAGTATTAAGTACCCCAAGCATCATCACATGAAACATATAGATAGTAAACAAAATTAAACCAAACAAAGATAGATAGTCCAGGTCATAGTGAAACCGCTATGAATACAAAACGAATTTAGTCCAAATACAATCAAGTGTGACATGATTGAACATTCACTCATATCCTATAGATACATAGTTTTTTAAATTAAGTAATACAAATAAAAAACAATAAAACAACATCAATGACGACGGTGGGGGTAGTAGGACCATGGGTCAATCACGTACTTCTGGCCAGCGCGGTAGAGCTTCCTTCGCATCCTTTTCACCATAGAGATCGCTTCGTCCCTTTCTTGCTTCAGTACGTCATAGTGCAGGTGATGACGCCATACCTCCACCATGAAGAAATCTTCCGCCAGTGACCCCGAGTGATACAGGGGCGGGTCAGCAAAAACCTGATATGATGTGCTAGAATAGCGTGCCAACTCAGCGTAGGGGTTGGTGTATTAGACCGATGGGCCCAAATGGAAACTATGACACACTACTGTGTCACGCCCATAAGGCCCAACCAGGTATTATGGGGTCGACTGCGGTGGTGGTGGTAATTATGGCACGACAGGCTATGGCGGTGCGCTGGTCAGTCCTGTAACCAAGTTACCCCATTCCTGCTGGAATGTGGGGATGGGTCGGATGGACATTCAAGTGGTTTGCCTCGCACGAGGTGCCTCGTCCTCATTCCCGCCAGGTCTAGGGAACTGGCTCGAGCAGTCGCCGATGAATCCGACGAATCTTCTGAAGGCTCTGACTCCTCCATTTCCTAATCCTCGCTAGGATTGGGCATCATGTGCTCATAATGGGCCGAAGAGTATCAGTTAGGGTCCTTATACTCTGGCCCGAGAAGGGCATACTCCCCAATATCATGGGACTAGGGGCATCTCGCGGGTCCTGCACCCATGTCTGGTACAAACGTGGGTGGTGGGATGGTGGTCTGGTGATAGTGTGGGGGGTACATTAGGTGAGTCACTGATGTAAATGGTCTTTCCTTTATTCTGGTTTCCTGCCATCTAATGAGAAAACGGGGTAAATTGCATCGTGATAATTATATTTATATAATCAAAATTTGAAATTAAAAAAATTATAAAATATACAAAATATAAAGAATGCAATCAAATGATGGAATCTTTCCGTGAGTCATAGCCTAGGTGGTGGGGGGGTTTCTACTCCTCTCCTTAGGTCCCTAACATGTGGTTAGAGTCTAGGTTTCTTAGAGTAAGAACCTAATTCATTGAAACCATTGGCTTTGATACCAATCTGTCACAACCTGTTGACCGGGTCAAGCCGTGACCGACGGATATCATCATAAGGCAGTGGAATTAAATAAATTCAAACTTAATCATTACATCATTTAAAATATCCATAAATTAAATTGTCTAGATATCTGAATAAAACATGTTAATTTAATTGTTCATAAATAATAAAGTAGATAGGGCGCTGGCTAAATCTCCAAAGGTCCATCTAAGGCGGCACCTATCATTTATACACTGTCACTTAAACTTTACCAAAAATACACACATAAAATACGTCAACATAATGTTAGTGGGCTCCTGAGTTTAAGATAAATTGCATTTCATGAAAATTTTAGTATTCATTAATTTGTTAGCGACTATAACAATAATATAATATTCAAGGTGCACTATAGAATGTATCACAATCAAGCCTGACCCGGACTTTGCCGCCTGAGTGCTAAAATATCCCCTAACCCATTACTACTAGATTTTTGGGTTTAAATGTGTCCAGTTAAGAATATTTAAATGGCACTAATATGTGACACAATGATTATTGAATCTGAATGGGGGGTTTCCTTGTATAAAGGGCCCATTATGTGCGGGGGATTCCCCAAATAGTACTATCCACAAATCACATGGTACCTAATGGAGTTAATGATTATGCTCCATTCAGGGATAAGAGTAGGTAGTATTTAACCACAAAATAATAAACAACGAGTATTTATTTCACCCTAAAAGTTTTAAAGTAAAAGAGGGTTCATGAGACTCACCTGTGGGTTGATCACATGGTTAACTTGGAAAGTAAAAGAGGATTCTTATGTTTATTTCAAATGAATTATTACATTGTTAAATGATTAATTAAACCCAACCCTCATGTTTTGTATTCGTCTTTCTTGGTTTGATGTGTTATGTTACGCATGTGTAAACTTACTTTAGGTTCTTGAGTTTTGAATTGGTATTCTTGGGTTTGCTTAACATCAGGTGATTACCTTATGAGTTCTAACTATTATAGTTCTTATAGGTGTGATATGGTCCCAAAATAGCAAGGTTTCAACAATTGGCAAGAGTGGTCCCTTAACTTTGCTAGATTGACATTTTTGACCCTAAGGTTTGGGATTTTTGCATTATAGTTACTTTTGATGACTTTTATGGTTTTAAGTGAATTAGGCTACTATAATAATTTATTTTTTATGTCATTTGATCTTTCTTAATGGTTTCAAGAGCTTGTTTTTGGTTTATGTGTTTTATGGAGTTATCTTTAGAGACTTTCTTATTTGAGGTCATTGAATGGTCTAAATTGTGGTTTTGTCATAATTATAACTTGTTTAACTAATAATTGTTCCTTGGAGTGTTAATGTTATGGCTATAGGATTTATGAGTTACTTATTGTGTTTTTAAATGTGTACCACTTCGTTTTCGGGTATGTTTGTGATGTAAGTTTTAATCCATAGATTTTATTAACTTTAATTTTTTACTTTAATTTGTAAGTTATATTCTACTGGAAAAACATCAATTCCATGAGATTAACGATTATATATTGCAGGACCATTTAAAGGGTGGTCGATACAATCAGTCTCACAATTAGGAGAGTTTTAGAACACCTAACAGATCAAAAGGGAAACAGGGTTTATGTAAATGATACTAAGAACACAAGTAACTGAGACAGAACTAAGAAATAAGAATAGATGAGTAAGGTTTTCAAGGATGCTGTATATTGCTCTCAAGTATTATTACAAGTGTTACAAAGCATAAAAAGAAATACAAGGACCTGAGATACTTTATACTACATCCTACAGCCATCAATACTTTGAAAGCCAGCTTGAAACACTAATCTAGACAACATGATCAATGTAGAGTCAAAAGGCAGATTGCCTTTTGACTAATGACTATGACATGCCATAGCTCACATCCTTTTATATTTAAAAAATGATAAAAGGTACAAAGTAGGAAGTTACAAACCCAGGAACATAATCTATAGTTTACAAAAGCATGGACATTTTGACCAACTTGTATAAGTTGGTGAGTCTTCAGAGTTTCCGCAGAAAGTAAGTCAGCTTTATGAAAAAGTAGATCAGAGAAAGCATGTCCTCTCTGTCTTCGGAAGAAATCAGTCTTCACAACATTTGGCTTTGGAAGACTTTGTCTCTGAAGCTTCGAAAGACTTCGTCTTTGGCTTTGGAAGATTTAGACTTTGGCTTTGAAAGATTTTACACTTAGAAAATTTTCTGTGGAGAGTGTAAAAATTTCGAAGTAACTTCTATCTTGTACATCAGTGCGTGCATGCAGGAGAAGTGAGTGATGATATAGGGGCCTACACAAATTGAGTAGCATATGCAGGGGTTCGTTTGGATTTTCTTTGGTAGGTGATGGTTATTTTTTGGCTATATTGGTGGTTGGGAAGTAGAAGGTGTAGGTTCAACACTAGCTGGTGGTGCTAGGTTGTCACCTTGAGCAATGAACTCTAACATTTTTGGGACAAGGACTGTTTCCACCCCTGAGAAGCTAGCAGTTGGCTTCCTCAATGTCTTGAAGATGCCAGGCTTTATCTGTCCCAAGTGGAAAACCCAAGCCTTGGTCATGGGCTTATCAAAGTGATTTGAAGACAATGTAACAGTAACTGATCCTATGTTCAAGCTTTGAGGATCATTAGCTATTGTTGATGAAGAACTTTCAGTCACTTGGTCTTTCTTCATCTTCCACACCATCTTTGAAAGATTGGACTTGACCTTCAACACCTCGGAAGTTTTGACAAACTTCAGAAGTTTTGGAGACTGGACCTTCAGAAGATCTTGCTTTCACTACAACAGGCTTCAGTACTTTGGAAGCATTGCTTTCTTCTGAGACCAAATTTCATCCGAAGGAAAGTTTTCACTTGTCTTCTTTTTCACCTTGGAGCTTCCAAAGGGAAAAGATTTTCCTTCTAAAACTAGTTCTTTTTAGAAGTTTTTCTCTTTGATCATATGAATAGTACTTTTAGGATTGTAATTGCAATCCTTAGCAAGACGAGAAGTACTACCACATATGATACAATCTATTTGCTTCCTTCTAAGAGTATTCTTTTGAGAGAACGACTGAACTTGATCACTTTCCACCTCCATCTTCATCTTCACAGATGATGCAGCAAGCTTCTTAGGGTGACGTTTGCTCTTGAAACTGGATGGTTCAGGCTGTGTAGCAGTGGTACATAGCTGATCAGCCTTTTTCTCTTTGCTGGAATGATTTGGACATGAACTAGAACTTCTAGTATTAGAGTTCATAGTTAAGTCTTCAGCCTTCACCATTTCAAATCCTGTAGAGATAAACACTTGTTTCTGCTTAGAGTTGAAAGTGCCTTTGATCTCTTGAGTCTTCTTTGATTTTATCTTTGCTCTCCTAATCAAGTTCTTCCTCTTAAACTTGGTCATCCCAGATTATTTTCTCTCCTCAGGAAAATAGTGACCCTTCTTAGTTTGATCTTCTTCACTCTTCTCAGAATCATCCTTCACTATCTCCTTTTCATCCTCTTCACAAGTTCCACACCTTGGAGGTCCTACAGATAATAGAGTGTGTGGAGGAGCTATCTTAGTAGATCCTAGTCCCTGCTTATTTTGATAACAAACTTTTGCATGCAAGGATGAGGATATCATGTTCTTGAAGGTCTCTTCTTCAAGAACACGTTTGCCCTAGCTATGCTGATCACAAGTTTAGCCTGGCATTCAGTTAACTTAGTGATGAGATCTTTTCTAAGTCCTGTAGATGGTATATTCATGCTTAAGAGTTGAAATGGCTTTCTTAAAATCTTTCGAGACATAATTGCTTTCGGAAGAAAAATTGTCCTTCAAGTACATGTAAGTACTTAGAAGCATATTTAAGCTTCAGAAGATATCTCAGAATTTCTTCCGAAGGTAAATTTCTTATAAGTAGTTATTTGACTTGACGACATAATTTTTTTTCGAAGACAACTCGAAATCTGCTTTCTGAAGAAAATTGTCCTTCAAATACATGTAAGTACTTAGAAGCATATTTAAGCTTCGAAAGATATCTGAGAATTTCTTCCTAAGGTAAATTTCTTATAAGTAGTTATTTGATTTGAAGACATAACTTTCTTCCGAAGACAACTTGAAGTCTTCTATTTTAAGTTTGTAAACATTTTCACCTCTTTTGAAATCAGCTTTTATAATTTTAAGGACTCAAGATCAGTTCTCATCTCTAAGTTATAGGACCTATATCAGTTAACTTTAGCAATACATTCAGGTGTACAAGGATGTTCCAATACCTTGGCTTTTTCATGATCTGCCATCAGTGCTTAGTTTAGAGATGCATCCTCAACCTGAAAGCTCCAATCAAAGCTTCACTCTTCAACAGCAACTGCAAATTGCTGTTTGGGCTTCTCATTCTGGGGAGCTCTATCAGTGTAGTTTGGTCTGGTTTGTGCTTGGCCACCATTTGTCCTTAGTGCCTTGCACTCTCTAGCAAAGTGTCTCATTTGGTTATAGTTGTAACACTTTACTTTCCTTTTGTCCAACCTAAACTTTCCACTGGTTGCATTGCTAGAAAACTTCCTCCCTATCCTCTTGCAAAACTTTATGGCTTTGTAAGTGAGAAGAGCCATTTGCTGGACTATTTCCATGTACTCCAGATTATCTGGATGGATACAATCCAGGTCTTCAAAGGTAAAGAGAAAGTTTCATGTGCTTTCATCAGTAGACATAAAGGCTTGTGAAGAGCTTGTCTCTTGGAATGGGCTTCCTTGGATGTAGCTCTCTCTTGATGTCTCCGGGAAGGTGATGAAAGGACCCTTTTGTGAGTTATCAGGGTAGCAGATGAGATAATGCTATGGTTCTCTGCAATCCCTTTCAACCATATGAAGGGTTGAACTCTGCTGATTGTTGGAGTTACTAGATGGATTTTGCATGTTCATCTCCATCTGGTAGCCACTAAGGATACCATACAACTCAGTGAGAGTAAGGTTCTTGACGTTCCACACAATAGTGTGTCCATTGTCTAGGAAGAGAGGACATGAACTTCTTTACAATGTCCCTATTCTCAAGAGTTACTCCAACATCCATTAGAGTATGTTAATGACCATACAATAGTGTGTCCATTGTCTGGGAAGAGAGGACATGAACTTCCTCACAATGTCCCTGTTCTCAAGAGTTACTCTAACATCCATTAGAGTATCCATAATCTCAACATACCTAAAGTATTTTTGAGTCATGGTTTCACCTGCTTTGAAGGTGAAGTTCTCAAACTACCGCTTCAAGAGGTCCTTCTTGTTTTCTTTTTCTTCATTTGACCCTTTATACATCAGCTTCAGTGCATCCCATAGTTGCTTGGCAGTCTTGCACTTCTTGAAGCCTCTGTAGATAGAGTTTGGAAGAGCAGTTTGGAGGGTGGTCATGGCCTTCTAATCTATGTCAATCTTCTTTCGGTCTTCATCAGAATAATCAGCCACTTCCTTTCGTATCATACCACCACCAGCAACAGCTAAAAAGGTGGATGGTACATGAGGTCCATGGACAACAGATCCCCACATCCTGAAGTCTTGAGACTTGATGAAGCCTTCTAATCTTTGGCACCAAGTATCAAAGTCATCAGGAGTGATCAACAGAGACTTTGTCATAGTACCGGTTTCCATATCAGCCTTTATGATAGCTGCCATTTGAGATGTTAAGTGTTTTGTGAAACTGAAGGGATTTAAGATGGTGAAATCTTACAATCAAGAGCCTGAAAAGCTCTGATACCAATTGCAAGACTGTTTAAAGGGTGGTCGATACAATCAGTCTCACAATAAAGAGAGTTTAAGAACACTTAACAGATCAAAAGGGGAATCGGGTTTGTGTAAATGATACTAAGAACACAAGTAACTGAGACAGAACTAAGAAACAATAATAGATGAGTAAGGTTTTCAAGGATGCTGTATATTGCTCTCAAGTTATATTATAAGTGTTACAAAGCAAAAAAGAAATACAAGGACCTAAGATACTTTATACTACATCTTACAGCCGTCAATACTTTGTAAGCCAGCTGGAAACACTAATCTAGACAATAAGATCAATGTAAAGTCAACAGACAGAATGTCTTTTGACTAGTGACTATAACATGCCATAGCTCACATCTTTTTATATTATAAAAAGGATAAAAGGTATAAAGTATAAAGTTACAGACCCAAGACCATAATCTATAGTTTACAAAATCATGGATCTTTTCACCAACTTGTATAAGTTGGTGAGTCTTCAAAGTTGCAGCGAAAAGTAAGTCAGCTTTATGAAAAAACAGATCAGAGAAAGTATGTCCTCTCTATCTTCTGAAGAAATCAGTCTTCACAACATTTGGCTTCGGAAGACTTCATCTTTGGCTTCGGAAGACTTCATCTTTGGCTTCGGAAGATTTGGACTTTGGCTTCGGAAGATTTTACACTTAGAATATTTTCTGTGGAGAGTGTAAAATTTCCGAAGTAACTTCTACCTTATACATCAGTGCATGCATGTAGAAAGCTCTTTGGTTGTTTTGGCTTTTTTAGTTGCATCAGCCTTCTAATATAACCTTAGATATATGAATTTTATAATTTTTCTAATTATTAAACCTGTAATTATTTCATATAAATAATATATTTTGTAAAATCCTCTAGGATACTCTATAATTATAAATATTTAGTTTTTAAATTGTTTTAGCCAATAATAAACCATTAGTCACTGAATTTTTGGGTCTTAAGTTGTTTTTTTGGTTTTGGAGTTTAAACGTTAAAGGGTCGGGTTTTTTAACGGGTTTTCGGGTTTGGGTTATATTTGGTAAACTTTTTGTCATATAAGTCTTTAATATACTTATTATCACTTATATGTTCTGGAGTTTTCACTAATATTACTCTTAAGCTCGTTTTTAACAATTTTCTCTACTTTCAAGTGAATATGTTTTGTATTTTTGTTTACCAATAAAATAAATTCTAAAAATTGTGAAATTTGATTTCTAGACTTTTATTAATATTATGAGTCTACTGGAATTTTTATATTACCAAAATTTCATAGCGTTACCATTTTCGTTACCTACCTCGATTAGTCTCGTTAGGTGTCCGTTAAGTCCCGGTTTCTCTACACTAAGCCCTTTAGCTTGGTTTTTCCATTCCAAAATAGTCTTATAAGATATATAACTAACCTCATATTTCAGTAGTTTAGATCCCCAACTAAATTTCTAGAATTATTACATGAATTAGTGCATTTTCACACTTTACCTTTTTTTTATAAAATACAAATAACAGTTCTAAAAATTATGAATTTTCATTCCTAGTTTTAAATAAGAGAGTTTAACTTCTAGAAATATTTAAATCATCCTGTATAAACTCAATTATATACTTTCATATTTTTTGAAAAACGGGTTTTTCGGGTGGACTAGTTTTATCAAAACCAGGTTTGTGACCAAGGTGGGTTGTAAGAAAGGTTTTGAATCATTTAGTTACTGTAAAATAAATTTTTTTAATGGCTGATAAGAAGTTGGGGTGCCATGGGGTTTATCGAGTCACTATCGTGACGACACACGAGGTTTCGCGTGTTTTCGGGTGTTAACGAATTACCTTGATGCAACGGTGGATCGTGGGGTTTTCAAGGCTGTAGTGAGGACTTAAAATGACAAGAAAATATCTTCAAAAGAAGAGATTAAGCCTGGTCTTATCATGAATGGAAATGAAAGATAGAGACTAGATGTGTGAGTTGTGTGATTACCTTGGTTTGATGAGGATGATGCTGATTCTGCGTGGGTCGACTAAGGCTTCAAATGGTTGGAACTCTTGTATTCTTGGATGTTCAAGGTGCTTTTGATAGTTTGATCAAGTGGTGAGAGTTAGAGAGAGTTTAGAAGATTGAAGATGATGAAAATTTGAAGTGGGGAGGTAGGGGAATGATGGTTGCAGCCGTAAATGGAGAGAAAGATGGGGATAGAGGTCCTGGATTCCTCAAGATCTAACTTGATGGTTGAGTGGAGTGATCAAACATAGATCTTTGCAAGATTTTGGGTCTTCCAATCCATACAATTGCAAGGATTGGTGAATAGGGTGGGTGGTGGTTTAGTGGTTAGGTCCTTAGGTTTTTCTTTTATTTTTAATGGTGTTTCACAAAAGACAAATATGGTATAAAAGTGCATATGTATGTGCCATATGTATGTATGTATAGTGTATGTGTGCATGCGGGTGTACGTATGCATGTATGTATGCGTATATGTGTGTGTTGAAGGTGTATATATATAAGTATGTATGTATTTTTATATTATGTGTGTGTGTGCCGTGAGATATATACATATATATAGGTTTGTGTCGCATGATATATATATATATATATATATATATATATATATATATATATATATATATATATATATATATATATATATATATATATATATATATATATATATAGGTGTATTAGTGTGTTGTATTATTATTTTAGGAGTTTAATATAAATTAGATAAGTATTATTATAATTTTGTCTTATTAGAAGATTTAGTAGGATGATATAGGATTATCCATATATATATGATGTGACTTATCATATATTTTACTTAATTATGTTTTAGCTATTTGTTTTATGTATCTAAAAGTAATAACATATTATTTAACAATTACTTGATGCAAGATGTCTTTATATTTTTACAGAAATTTTGAGTCTTTTAAACTCTTATATATATTTTTACGTGCTTTTAAAACTTATGGGTTCATCATTTATTATCTAATATTATTATAATTTACAAGGTTACGTTTATTATGTTTTGTTGATATACTTAAGTTGTTATTAAACGTTGCTCGTTTAGTTGTTTTTATTCGGATGAGCCTATGTTAATGGTTTGGAAGTTTTAATATTCAATAAGACTCCACGTATTCAATTCATTAATTAAGGTTTATTTTACGACTTTTGTCTTCTAAGGTATCGGGCTCAAGGCCCATTTGGTCAGTTCAGCATGCCCCATAATCGTATGCTGGCCCACTGGCCTATATTGGTTATGCGGGCCAAAGCCTATTAAGTTTTGTGGCCCAATGGCCCAATTAGGGTTTGATGGGACAAAGCCCATTTAGTTGTGTGTATTGATGTGGGCCTAAGCCCAAAGCTGTTGGTCCCAATTCGTGAGCTCCCTAGACAAGGGTTTGGTGTCATTGTATGCCCAATAAGGTTAAAAAAACGTTTCTAGGCCAAAAACCAGGGTTGTCACAATATCCTCTAAAATTATACTAGATTATAACATGAAAGTTATGAACTAATTGATATTTGGTCTAAGAGGGTTGACACTAACTAAGATTAGTATATTGTAAGAGATCATGTGATAAATATTGATGATAAGAATGAATAGCACCTTCAAAAACTAGGACATGTATCCCATAGATTAACTTAGCATGTCCACATCCTTAAGTGCATCTATAAGCATGACTTGAGAATGTAAAAGCCCAATTTAATCAACCATAGATCATTGGGAGCTCTTAGGAATGATGATATCAACAACATATGCAATATCATAGTAGGAAAATTAACCTTAGCATTAAACAAATAAGGATGTATTGGGGATGCATTGACTAAACTTAAAAGTAATGGAAGTTATGTATAGCCCGGAGAACCAAGCTTTTCTTTATTTCATTTTTTCCTTTAGAGTATAAGATCCTAATTCTGTGGTAATCAAACATGATGCATGTAACTCGGCCACCTGGCTAAGTAAGACAAGATTTTTTGTGATATACACAATCTCGAGTAAATGTCTATGACGAAAGGGGTGTAGACGTTGAATTGCCATATGGCCCACATACCTTACCTCAATAAACAAAACATCCAAGAAGTTTTGTCATATGCAGTCTCTAGAAAATATCATAACGAGTGTGGTGAAAAGAACTAGTGACCAAGGATGGAAAGATTAAGGAGGCAAGGTAGGGTGGATGAAGATGATGATTAAAATTTAACTATTGATAAAATAGTAGTGGAGAAAGACAATAGGTTTAGATGCCCTTAATGATTAGCAAATACAGCCAATGGTTCATAAAAGAGTATAATTAGGTTGAGACAATATATACAACATCTTTTAAGGAATGATTAATCAAGACTTGAAGATGACAAAAAGTTTAAGGGAAAGAAGTAAAAAGATAATCCTTATACAACAAGTAGACACACATAAAAAGTAATGATTGAGCAATCTTTGAGAGGCAATGGCCTTTGTACTTAGCCACCCTATACTATTAGGTTTACATGTATGGATAGGGAAATACCATAATAATGCTCGAATAGGAAAGAAAGTGAGCATTCAATCATGGCATGAGTATAAGATCATGATTATTCCATCAAGATAGATCTCATAAGTGAAACATGAAATGAATTAAACACAGAACTTAGATTGAACAAGAAGAAGATGAAATCAAGATAGAACAAAAGAACAAGTAAATAAGATCTTTGTGTTTCACTCAGTAAACTTTAAGTACAAAATTATGATATTAAGTGTTCTATTACAATTGAAGAACAAAATACAATTTATACTAAATAACCAAAAGCTCTCGCGTGAGAAGCTACGCGAGAACTAGCTTCTCTTGCGGATCAAAGTTCTCACGTGGATAGATCTTCAACATCTTTTTTTTTTATTTCTTGAGCCTCTAAGTCCAATCCTTACAATCTCCCCTAGGCTTGGTGAATCAAATCTTAATAATCAATGTCTGTAACTTTGTAACTCCCGCCATAAGCATACATCTTATTATTCAGGGCCTTCGTAATCAACAAACCAAACTACAGTACTAAAAAGTGTACAGATTTATGAGCTTTAATTGGACAAGCTGAAATCTTCATCAAATCATCTTTTCCAAACTTAAGAAGATCAACAGTGTCGATGATACGGTATTTTTTGTCTACACAATAGCTAACCAAATGACCAGTGTTCTTATCATAAATCCATCTCATAAGCTTAGATAAACTATTAGGTGGCATAGGAGCAAGGATTGGAATCTTACTAGCCTATATTAGATGCTTCAACACTCTTATCTTCATTGGCAGATTAGTTTTAGGGTCAATCCTTGACTCATCTTTAATCACTTTGGATTTGGCTATCATAAAGTCCTTGAAGTTGGTTTTATTGTGTCTCCATATCAAGTTTCATATCCGGTTTGCTTTGCTATAGTTGCTAGGGTTAAATAATGGCACTCGTCCTATAGCATATAAATCTGAAGCTCTAAGGGTATGAAAATCATGCTCATCAAGATAATACTCGATAGTTGCTGCTTTCCTCTTCAGCACATACATCTTCTTTTCTGCATCATAGGCCGAGCCCAACACTGGTTCAGAATTTCTATACCATGTGAACGGTTTAAAATATCTCAAGGTCTGAACCTGTGCTGGTAGAGAAGGAGCAGACAAAATCAAATCACCAACTTTTTTATAGAAGGTTGTCCTATTAGATCAGAAGGATTAGTAGTGTCATCTTATTGCTTAACTCCTGTATCTATCAGTATATCGGTATCTCTCCCTCTTTAAGCATAATATCTGAGAATTAGGTCTTTAGAATATTTCTGAATATATGGCAGTGTAGTCAATGGTCTCTTCTAAGTCATCAAAAAGACCCATCCCATCATCAGAGTCCTCAGCTAAGATCTACTATTAGATGGTGTAGAATTCCTTCTCGTATAGCTCTTCTATAGCTGGATCTAAAGGTTGGTAATTGTTGGTCCAACTGATCGAATGAACATGCTTTTAATGAAGGTTTAACATAGAAATTCATAAGATATCGCTAATTCTAATATCTTGTGGACCAAGTAATGATGAGATATGAACATAAATCAAACATAAAACCCATTTGTAAGAGAATAAGATGAATAATGCTCAAAAGTATGAAATATCAGCTCCTAGCAATACACAAAGATGAAAAGAACTCAAATCTGTAATAATCAATAAAGTTTCCAGAGTTACATAATGAAGAACAAAGAAACATATATATACAGGACCTAGTTTCGCATACAGTTTCGCATACTGCGAAACTGTATGCACCATGGCATGAGAAACTACCAGGCGAAACTGCAGTATCGCATGCAGTTTCGCATGCCACAGAATGCGAAATACAACAAAATTAAACTAGATCCTATTACATTAAGTTGAAATAAACTATAACTAAACAAAAACAAATGGCAAGATGAATACCACCCTATTCTTGATCATCAGTAATCTTCTGGATCATCAGGACTTGGTCAAGAGACATGTTCAAACCCTGAATCTCCAGATCTCCTCCTTGATCATCACCACCATCATCTTTCTTATTCCTTTTTATCACCTTTACCGTCATCACCACCATCATCATCATCTCTATCATTATAATCATCATCATCATTCTTATCATCATCATTACTATACTCAACTTTGTCTAACCAATTATCCGCATCATCCGGCTATGAACTTTGTGTAATTATGATGTGGAGTGACAATCACATCAACATAAGCTTGCATCAGAGGTCGATCAGCTATAACATCCTTAGTAACAATCACATTTGGCTTAGGATCAACTGTCGTAGTCTCTATATGAGTAGTTTCAGTATGAGTAATCTCTATATGTATCGTCTCATGAACAGAATCAAGATCAGCTGAATGTTGTTCGCTAGATTCTCCATACTCAATTGATATTCCCATATTTGGTTGCACTGATGTAAACGAAGATGTGAACTCTTTAATTTGACTTTCCATAATCTATACATTGCTAAATAAAAACTATAGCTGATGCTTTAGGTTCTTAATCTTGGAATCCTTCTCTTGATTCTCTAACTATAGGTAATCTATCACTTAGTCTTTTCTAATATCTCCATCTTTGAAAGTTAAACCCTCTATTCTAATGTAGCAGGTGTTGGTGAACCTGAGGATGTTCCTATAGTGCATCTATGCTCAGTTAGGTTTTGTAACTTCATTATAATCACTATGAGCTTATAAATACCTGCCTGAAACTAGTGTAGTAACTAATTTTTGGTTGTCCTCATTCTGGGACTGCTTTTTGAATATTTTATCACATTTAGGATGTGAATGTGTATTACATGATTGTGTGTGTGAGAAAGATTTGATTTTCATTTTCTCTATGCTACTCAGGTATATATTTCTATATGTTTGGTAGCTAAGAGGAAATTCTGCAAAAAAATTATTAAACAAACACTCATGTAATGCATACTCATGTATGAGATAAGGTATTCAAAAATTAAGTATAGGAACCTACCTTTTTGAATTCTTTATCCGTTGTCTTACTTCTGTTCATGCTTCGTGGAGAGTTTTCATCACTTAAGATGATTCGGACGAGGGGGATGAATAGCTTTTTGAAAGACTAGGTTATGTTTGTTTTTGGGTAGTTATATGTTTAAGTTAAATAATATATTTAACCTACTTACCTAATATTATTTTTGTACGTGTGAAAATTCTATGTCGTTTTATGAACACTAGTATATTTTGTGTTATTGGGAAATCTAGAGTTGTTTTTATAGGTGTATGAAGTTTTGTAAAACCGGAGATAAGAAAATAATTAAAATAATATTTAAAAAAAAATGTCATGATTATTTTAAACTTAAACAAATAGAGGCAATACTGATGTTAATAACGGCGACTTATTAGCGGCGAAATTTTGGTCATTAGCGACAAATTAATATAGGCGCTATAACTTTTAGCGGCAATTTTGGCTATTTTTTGCGGCGACTTTTGTCGCCACTAATGGCCGAAATCTTTATAGTGGGAGTGGTGATTACTCAAGCTTGGGTTGTTTTTTTTAACTCTATACTAAGGGGTGTTTAGAATTTTTATATTTTCTTTAGGTTTTTCTTTTCTAAATCAAGGGTAAAATCATCATTTTATTAATTTTAACATAAAATACTAACCGACGTTTAGCCCGGGGAGGAAACCTGTTAAATTTATCCAAACATTTTATTAAATATGTAATTTTTGGATTCTAGAGATGAAATTTAAAATCTGAGTAAATCTTAAGGACCATCGGTGTAATGTACTTTATAGTTAATCTTGAGCAACTTGTATACTTGTTGTATATTGAATGTTTTGGTTGATGTAGTTGTGTATGTATACCTTTGCTGCTTGCAAGAAATTTATGAATTTTGTTTCTGGTTTTGTTTTGCTTTTTTTTACTGCCACTGCTATTGCTACTTTTGTGAATTTTTTTGTTGCTATATTTTTTAAAATTATTAAAAATAATTAACACTGGCTCAAAAAAAAGACCATTATATTTAGAGTGAAAAAATTAAGGCAAAGTTAGAGTAAAAATAATATTTAATCTAAAAAGCCTACGAATAATTATGCGCCGGATACATGTCCTTCGATTGTTTTTGAGAGAAGGGTGTAACATTCCTAGTTTTTGGGCTAATTTTATTATTATTATTATTATTATTATTATTATTATTATTATTATTATTATTATTATTATTATTAGTACTACTACTATTATTAATATTATTACTATTATTATTATTATTTACGCGCGTTATAAGTTTAGGTAAGGTAAGTAACATACACATAAAATGACATCAACGTAGGAAACTTTGGATACAATCTAAGCTCTTTAAATTGTGCACTTCACATGTGAAATCCGAGAATACAAGGCATATGGATTACAAATAATATATACATACTAATATCAAAATAAAACCTATAATAGTATTATATGAATCCTCAAACATGAATATTATAATAGAACTAATTTATCATAAGGCACGTTGCAAATAAACTTACATATCTATGTATCAATACTTACACAAATATACACATTACCCAGTAGAAAAAAGAACATATATTTTCACTAAATATTCTTAGAAAAAAGAGTAGGTGGACGATAGTAGAAAAAAAACAACTACGGATAATTTTAAGCCTTTCAATACCAACTCGATAAAAAGTCTTTTCTTTTTTGCTGTTGGAAATCCGTCAACCTTGTATGTACCAACTTATGCACATTTTGTTTTAATCTTGCCTATCTTTTAACTATTTAAGTAATTCAAATGCTATTCTTTAGCTATAAAAAATATCTATATTATTAATATTATTATTATATATATATATATATATATATATATATATATATATATATATAAGGGAAGTTACGGTTATTAACACACTTTTATTGCGATAAACGTTAACACTAATGTAACGAACACTTACAATATAATGTTGTTTTTTATACAAATTACATCATTAAATAAATCGTCTTAATATATTTAATTTGAATATAGTATTGCTATATTTTTTTTTAAAAATTAATGTTCATTATTGACCACTATTTTTACCATATAAACCCTACTTACAGTGGTTACGTAGCCTGCTGTGGACCACTAGTTGGGTTAATAGGTTATCTTAATACACAAGGGTTAACATTTATTCTTTATCCTATATATAGATATATATATATATACGTATATATATACGTATATATGTACGTATATACGTATATATATATATATATGTATATATACGTATATACGTATATATATACGTATATATATACGTATATATGTATCTATATATATATGTATATATATACATATACATAGAGAGAGAGAAAGGTTACGGTACAAAGTGTTTTTCTTATGCGAAACATACGAAGCTATCACGCAAGAATGAAGGTTACGGGTTGAATTATAACGCAAGTATAAGAAGTAATCACGTAGAGATATAATTATCACGCAAAGGTGAAATTATCATGCGAGAAGGTATTCTTGCGTGATAATTCCACACGAGAGTAATTCGTCTTGTGTAATTATCACTTTGTTCTTGCATGATATCTCCACCCCAAAACTTTGTACGCGTTGCATGAAAAAAACACTTTATATAGTAACCGCCCCATATATATATATATATATATATATATATATATATATATATATATATATATATATATATATATATATATATATATATATATATATATACATATATACATATATATACATACATATATACATATATATATATATGTATGTATGTATGTATACGTATATATGTATTTGTGTGTGTATATATATGTATATGTATGTATATATAGGGGATGGATCAAATGAGAACTTTTCTATTTTGTGAGAACTCTAGAAACCAATACGAGCTATTAGTTTTCAATGGTAAAATGGTAATTAACAAAAACTGAATAAATAAATTATAAAATAAAAAATAACATAAAAATAAAAATAATAAAAACACAAAAATATTTCCCTAATTTCCCTCTTTCATAAAAAAATAAAAATATATAAAAAATAAAAAAAATCTCGTTTTTTTTATGAAATTTGTTTTGCATATGTGTAATACCGGATTTACACATGTGTAGATCTGGTATTACACTTGTCTATAACAAGATTTACACATATATAAATAACAGGTGGATGATTTTTTAAAAAAGTAGATCAATATGGTAGGCGTTAGAAAGATAAAAAATACTTAAACTAATGGTGAAATATTTTTGAAAAAATAATATCGTGAAAAAAAGTTATGGACGTTTTACAAATATGATAGAAATGGCATGTGACTTGCATGTGATGTAAATTGTGTGGATCATATTGGTTGCTAGAGTTCTCACAAAAAATAATGGTTCTCAAGATAACCCTAACATATATATATATACATATATATATATATATATATATATATATATATACATATATATATATACATATATATATACATATATATATATACATATACATATATATATACATATATATATATATATACATATATATATATATACATATATATATATACATATATATATATATATATATATATATACATATATATATACATATATATATATACATATATATATACATATATATATATATATATACATATATATATATATATACATATATATATATATATATATATATAGGGATGGTTCCTAAGAAAATCTAACTTATAAGAAAACTACTTTTAAACTATTGATCAAGATTGATCAATGGCTAATATCAATCAATGACAAATTTGTAAATATTTAATAGATAATTGATTTAATTAAATGATTCAAAGGTATAATAGGTAGATTCTACTTTTATTTTTAGAAACAACCAACATCCCTTAAACCTCTCTATCTCTTTCTTTCTCTCTCTTTCTCTTCACAATCAAACATAATATCTATTATTTTTAATTAAATACATTCATTCAAAATCAATCCTAATATTTGGTTACTAGAAGAACGATAATATTCTGTTTGCACATTTTTAGTAACTAGGTACATGCTTACATATATGTAAACATTCGACAATAGTCTTTTTCTATATTTTAAGTAATTATGTACTTGCTTATGTATATGTAAACATTCGATTGTATTGTTTTGGCACATTTTCAGTAATTAAGTACATGCTTATATCTACATAAACATGTTTACATATATGCTTACGTACGTTTAAACATGTCTACATATATGATTAAGTATATGTAAGAAGGCATACATATATGATTATGTATATGTAAACATTTTACACATGTATTTACACTTGTTTACATATATGTAAGCGATACACTATACGAAAGAAGAAGAAGCCAAAATTGAATATATCTAACTAGTATCTATTACATATATGTAATACGATGTAAAATCCAAATATAAAATTAAAATAACCATGGACCAAATTAAAGTTTTATATATCTATCTGGTATCTATTACATATATGTATACATAACACAAGTTACACATAAGTAGTTCTTATTAAAAAAGTAAAAGACAAAATGAGAAAAAAAGAAAAAAATGAGTTACGTATACGTAACCCAAGTTAGAAATGAATATTAACTTTTAACAGGTTTTATCATGACAAAAGAATATGGTATTAAAATTCATAGATTTCAAATTAGACAATAAAAAGCCTTATAATTTACTAACTTACTTCAGGTCTTTGGACGTAGCACCATACTTCTCTTGAAGCTTAGTTATTTCCTCTGTTTTCTTCTTATAATCAAACTTCTTAATCATATTCACATGCTAATAATAAACATAATTAGGTACCGATTCAAAATGTTAAAACCATGCAAATGACTGACTCTTGCTTTAGTAACGTAGGTGTACAAAGACATCAGCAGACTTCTTTAGACTCTTTTAAATGATGGCTCTTGACTTTGTAGCTTCTTCCCTCATCTTCCTCTTAGCATATTTTTGTTCTTTCATTACTTGTTCCTCAAGCTGCTTGAGGTACTCAAACTCTATGTACTCATACGACAAGGGAAGAAGTGCAGATGCCTAATAGAGGCCTGTGGCACTAAGGTAGTTAATCATATTTTGTCTATCTACTTCTTTATCTACCTGAGGTTGTTGCTTAGTTGCCACAGCCTCTGTCTTAAGGCTTTATTGAACTGGGGAGAGGGTAGGAGCATGCTTGTAGAGTCTTTTCTTCCTCCTTCTTCATTGATCTTGAGGAGAATTTTTTTCATCCTCTACCTCCTTCCTCTCCTTTGAAAACTTAGTGTCAGTCAGTTCATTTAACTCTTTTGAGGAAAGAGAGATGAGTTCATCAATGTTGTAGTTTTTGGTTCCCAAGTAGTATAATCTGGCTGCCCTTAACTCATCATCTTGAGTGTTTGGCGTGGGGGCAGCCCTAATTGTAACTTCCATGAAGCCTAGGGACCCACATGAACTCTCTCCCCATAGCTTCCTCTTCCTCTCTCTTTCCTTCTCCTAAATCTCCTCTGAGGTCATTTTTCTTTTCCTTTTGTCACTCACAAGCATGGGTGACTCAGGGTGGAAAGAGCTTTGGCCTTTATTGCTTGAGCTCAGTCCAGAGAGAGGCTGTGAGATACCTTCACCCGCTGGTGCCTCACTAAGGGTAATGCGTACTGAAGCAGTTCCTGTCATCTCAAGGTTCACAAGCTTAACTGCTGGGCCTTCAGCCAAGGTTTCCTCTTCAAAGCTAATCTTAGGGTCCACCTCAGCATCAAGTTGACCAACAGTCTTGCCTGCTAGCCTCTATCAATATAGTCCTGTTCTCAGCTTGAGCTCTTTAAGCACCCTTTGTTGAATCCTATCAGCCAACCTTGTAGCTTGCCTGTTTTGACTTGGGTTGGCAAGTGGGAGGTGAACTAGATAGGTGCTCTCATAGTATCCTAAGATGTAGAAGTTAAAGATCTCTTGTTGCCCCTGAGACCTAGAGATTACCACGGCTTTTCTTTGATCATCAAACATCCATCCCACTATTGGGTTTTCAGCAAGGTGAGATGGAGTAGGCATAGCCCTTGGTATACCCTCCTTTAAGAACAATTGCAAGTAAGGGTGGTGAATCCTCTATGTCGATACTTTGAGAAGAACTCCCAAGTTCTGTGATTGTTTGGTAGGACTTTCTCCCCCTTTTTGGTAGCATCACCTTCTTGCATAGGTTAGCTAGAGGTTAGGTCTACCACATCCACAGGTTCTTGTGGACCTGGTTGAGTCCTCCTTAGTGGTCTCTTAGCTAACTTTCCCTTGAGATCGGTGATCTCAAGTTGCTGGTCATTGACCCTTTTTTGTAATATAGTCACCTGAGATTCTAGGTGACTAACCTTTGAGACTAAATAGGTGCAGGTTTTAGTCAGCTGTTACACCTTTAGTTTCAGACTCCCCTGATCTTCATTTGAAGAATCACCAGGGGATGAGAGAATAGAACTAAAGTCTTCTTCCTCATAACCAGCATTAAGTTCTTGGTTGCTGGATTTCCCCTACACCATGACAGCTTTAGTTGAAGTGTTAATGGTCTGGGTTGACATGGTTGAGGTCTTAAAGATGTAATCACTTGTAGAAGTGAGAGCCTCTTCCATATGGACCTCCTGAACTGGTTCAAGGAGATCCACCTTAGTTGTGGGTGGATGATAAAGGCTAGACATTAGTGAGTCAGGTGCACTCATCTCTCCTTGAGAAGGGGTGGAGAAGAGAGACTCATGGTACTCACTGAATCCCTTGTCTTCATCATAATAGAATTCAAGGTTGGATATGGGTTGATTGAGGTCTAAAGCCTGAGGATGGTAGGTTTCCTCTAAAGGTGGTTCACTAAAATTTTGAGACTCTGAGTGAAGGCTTATGGCTGGTGTTGGTGTAGTGAGCTCATCAGGCTGAGCATGAGGAACCTCAGCACTGATCCTTGAAGTGATGGGAGTGGTTTGCTCCTCAGGGGAAGTGGGAGCTCTAGTGTCCACTTCCTCCTACATGGGTGAGAATATGGGGGCTTGCACAACCTAAGTAGCTTATGCAGGGGTTCGCTTGGATTTTCTTTGGTAGGTGATGGTGATTTGTTGTTGTGTGGGTGGTGCAAATATGGAAGGTGTGGGTTCAATATTAGCTTGTGTTGCTAAGTTGTCAACTTGAGCAATGAGCTCTAACATTTTTGGGACCAGGGCTGTTTCTACCCCTGAGAAGCCAACGGTTGGCTTTCTCATTGTTTTAAAGATGTCGGGCTTCATCTGTCCCAATTTAAGAATATTATCTATTCCCCTTAACTGTGAGCCCAGTTCATAATTAAGAATGTACTATACATATCTAGGGAACATATAATATTCTAAGGAGTCCAAGTTTGCAAGTAAATTAGTATAAACAAATTATGAGTACCTAACCTTGAGCCCTTGTACTAATTCATGGACTATGTAGGAAAGGTCTTTAGGAATTTGATCCTAACCTCCATGTTTGTTTGATAGACAGGGAATGACAACATGGAGGAGGTACTTCCATTAGGAGGAGACCTTCCCTTTCTTGAAGGTTCTTACAAAGTAATCACCCTCATAGCCCATCTGCATAAAGGACTAGTTCACAGCAGATTTTGGGAAGGACAATTCTCCTTCTTCATCATCCAGCCTTAGATGAGTACGAATGGTTGCTGGAGTGATAAAAATTGTCCTGCCCTGCACTATGACAGACAGTTCCTTCTCCCATCCATAATGACCTCTTGGCAGGTCCTCTAAAACTCCAAAAGCTGATCTTTCATATAGTGAAGGATTTATGGTGATGGAGGTGAAGTAGTTAGATAGAGCCAAGAAACGGAAAATGTCTGAGAAGCCGGGATCTTTCTCAGACACTAACGGAGCAACCTGATTATGTTGTCTGTGTAGTTGCATGGAGAAATCGGGCTGGTTTCATGGATCAGGGTTGGCTATTTTGAGTAGCTTTGAGATGAAGGAAGGTAAGAACAAGATCGGTTTGTAGGTGAATTTAGGGTTTGAATCTTTGTGGATGACGGAGAAAGTGAAGAGGGGGAACCATTTTACAATTATATACTATATGGATTTGAGACAAAGTTAATGCAAAAGGATTAACTTTGAAATCCGGATATCGGTCCCACCTCTGAAAAAGTGCCCAAAAGGTAGTTTTCTTGGAAGTTTAAAATCTTCCAAAGGTAATTTGTCTTTGGAAGTTTGAGAAAAATTTCCGAAGCCAAATTGGCTTTTGAAGATATTCCTTAGTTCTTCAAGAATTTGCTTCGGAAGAAAACTACTTAAGAGTAATTTTACTTCCTAGATAAATTTTGCTTCGAAAGTTATCAAATATCAGAAAATTTATTCAAGTGAGATTAAAGCTTTCGAAACTTAATTGCTTTTGGAAGAAAATGGTCCTTCAATGCATATAGTACTTGGTGAGAAAAAGAAGCTTCGAAAGATATAACAGAATTTCTTTTGAAGGTTAATTTCTCAGAAGTAGTTATTTGTTTTGAAGATATAATTTTCTTTCGAAGACAACTTGATGTCTTCCAAAGGAAAATACATCCAAAATTCTAAGGGATATCAATTTGAAAATTTTACTTCCAAAGTAAACTTGGCTTATATGGTGATGATATAGACAACTTAAGACACACATATTATTAAAAATAATCTTGAGTTTAGTTTAAAGAAAATCTACTCAAAGATAGTCATCCCAATAGCTAAGACAAGATACGTAAATCTCTGCTCATCAAAAGCTTTTGTGAACAGATCAACATATTGTTCATTTGTGTTAACTTTGACTAGTTTTATCAATCCCTTTTCAAAATTATCTCTAATTAAATGATACCTGATATTGATGTGCTTTGTGTTTGAGTACTGAATAGGATTCTCTGTGATAGAGATAGCACTGTTGTTGTCTATATGAATGGGAATCTCCTTGAAGTTGAATCCATAGTCTAGCATCTGATTCTGAATCCAAAGCTCTTGAGCACAGCAGCTTACAATAACAATGTATTCAGCTTCAGCAGTTGATGCAGACACACATAATTGTTTCTTGTATTACCATGAGACTATCCTTCCACCAAGAAATTGACATCCCCCAAGTGTAGACTTTGTTTTCATATTGTAGCCATCATAGTCAATATCCGTATAGGCATACAAACTAAAGTCAGAATTCTTTGGCTTTCAAAGGCCCAGTTTGGAAGCACCTTTAAGATATCTGAGAATTCTTTTGACAACAACCAAGTGTGACATTTTGGGGTTGACTTGATATCTTGCACAAATACATATAGCAAACATGATATCAGGCCTACTGGCTGTGAGTACATAAGAGACCCAATCATAGCCCTGTATAGATGTTCATCAATATACTCCCCCTCAAGATCTGGTCCTAGAGAGTGGTTTCTGGCTATGGGTGTCTTAGCAACCTTGCAATCAGTCATATGAAATCTGGTAAGCATGTCTTGTACATACTTTGACTGGTTTATGAAGATTCCATTGTCAACCTGCTTCACTTGAATTCCTAGAAAGAAATTGAGTTCCCTAATGACACTCATTTCAAATCATTTCTTCATCAGCTTCTCCAAGTCTTTGTAGAGCTTCGGATTAGTTGACCCAAAGATAATGTCATCTACATAAACTTGAATCAGCATCAAGTCATTTCCTGTTCTTTTGATGAAGAGTGTTCCATCAATAGTACCTCTCTTGTACCCATGCTGATAGAGATACTGTGATAGTGTCTCATACCACTTCTTAGAGCCTGATGCATCCTATAGAGAGCTTTGTCAAGCTTGCAGACATAATCAGGATGATCTGGGTATGCAAAGCCTGGTGGTTGTTTGACTTACACTTCATCACAATCACCCCATATAAAAAGGCACACTTGACATCAAGCAGGTAGACCATGAAATCCTTGGATGCAGCAAAAGCCAAGAATATCCTAACAGCTTCAAGTCTTGCTATAGGAGCAAAGACATCTGTGTAGCCAATCCCTTCTTCTTGTGTATATCCTTGAACAACTAGTCTAGCCTTGTTCTTGATGACAAGTCCTCTATCATCCTTCTTGTTCCTAAATACCCATTTGGTACCTATGGTAGTCTTCCCTTTAGGAAGAGGACCTAGATTCTAAACCTTTTGTCTCTTGAATTGAAGCAACTCCTCCTGCATTGCTTCAACCCAACTTCCATCTTTTAAAGGCTCATCAATCTTCTTAGGCTCTATCTGGTTCAAGAAACAAGAGTGAAGACAAACATTTTTGTCATGGGTTTTCTTGTTCTCATCCTAGTCTCAACATCTCCTATGATGTTTGTGTAGGGTTTGAACAAGTTTATCAGAGTCATTTTATCCATATAAAATGAAAAACACAGCGGAATTAGAATGAAAAACTTGTTATAGTTAATATATATAAACCATTTTATATATCTGTTAAAAAAACCATAATGGATCGTTATATGAAAAACATGCTTACAAACAACCATAGGGTGTTTAGAAAACTATGTCTCGAATGGGTCAGAGGAAGATAATATTTGAACGGCAGCTTCCAAAGAAGGAGGCCTCAAGCTTGTCTACCCCAAGCTTCCAACAAACACCTGGCTTCTGGGATTTTCACTTGAACGAGTTTCTATTCACTGTTTTCTTCAACCTATCGAGAGAGCACCAACAGAAACACCGACATGCACCTTTTGTATGTGTCGTAAGTTATCAGAGAGAGTGATTGATTGCAATCACATATTGCATGTCCTGTGAAACTGAATTTCAGACAAGGAGAGAGAGAAAAGTGGGCGAGGCCCAGCCCCTTAACCTATCCGCATTTCTCTAATATTCATCCGCATTAGTAAATACGGATAAACAACCTCCTACCGCATTTGTAAATGCGGATGAAGAAATTTCATCCGCATTTCCCAAATGTACATCTGCATTTGTAAATGCAGATGAGTAGTTCCATCAGCATTTCCATAAATGCACATCCGCATTTGTTAATGCAGACGAACAGTTTCATCAGCATTTCCCAAATGCACATCCGCATTAGTAGATGCGGATGATCAGTTTCATCAGCATTTCCTTAAATGCTCATCCGCATTAGTAAATACGGATCAAGAAATTCCTTCAGCATTTCCACAAATGCACATTCGCATTAGTAAATACGGATGAGGAACATTCATCTGCATTTCCTCAAAAGCACATCCGCATTAGTAAATGCGGATGAGCAATTAAGAAATGCGAACAAAAGACTTATATTGTTGTTCAACCATTTGAATAACAATATAAAATACTCTCTCTCAAGAATAAATTATCCATATAATTTATTCACAACACTAGTGCAAATATCTAGAAACCCAATTTCTAAATACTTTAAGTGTTAATATTTATTTACATGATCATATCATAAAATAAATATTGTAGGTGTTTGTCTAGCTTGTTATTGGGTATGACACGTCTTGGATCAAAACGTACTAGCCACATCAATTCAATATGTGTCTTGGGCAGACTGTTCCCAACAATCTCCCACTTGCACAAGATACATAGAGGATGGATGCAAGTAGTAAATACCGCCTAACAACGGTTTACTACCCCTAATACGCATGACGAAGTCCCATTCAATAACATCATCTTCTTCAAGTCCCTTACTTGAAAATGATTTAGGTGAATCTATCATTTATCCTTTTGTTACAGATGTCATGTTAAATTCAGAGACACAAAATGATCATTCCCTGTTGATTTAACTTTATCAGGCCTTAGACATCATAATCTCAACGAATAAGAGGAACAAATCCCATCTTGACTACATACGTTTCTCACAATCACCTTGTATCACACCTGAAACTAGCCTTGTGTACTGTCCATATTTCAGAACAGCAAAGAACTAGATCAAAGTATAATATTTAGTGAATATCAAAACCTAATATGTATCTCAGGTCGGAGGATACTATGCTATTCGCCTTTACTCAAATTTACTTATGATCAATTACATAATTCCATGCAGTAATATTGAGAGCGGGTCAGTCTAATATTTGTATCCCACAAATATCTATAAACTTTGGTAGCAACCTTTTGCTCTATATTCATACCTTATGAATATTCACCAATCAACGTTCATAATAGTCTTACTTCATATTTGTTCCCACAAATATGACCGACTACGGACATTTAGAATAATAAACATATTCATGGATCTAAACATGTTAAAATGGAACATAACTCAAAGTATCACAATAATATATATATGAGTCAAAATAACAATTGTTCCGATATTTAAATACTAAACAGATCCAATCCAATCACTAGAATATCAAAGTCCTAAGGCACAAGTATGACTCTCATGCTTTGGCCTTTCAAGGAGCTTCGTGAGTGGATCCGCAATATTTTGATCGGTGTGAACTTTGCGAATACATATCTTTCCTTTTTTAACTTCATCCCTTATGTAGTTGAATCTCTGCTCAATGTGCGTTGTCTTTTGATTTGCACGGGGTTCCTTGATTTAAGCAATCGCATCCTCGTTATCACAAAAAATCTCTAGGGGATCGTGAATGGTAGAGACTACCCCTAGATCAACAATGAATTTCTTTAACCATGCTGCTTCTTGTGTTGCCAATGAAGGGGTGATGTATTCCGATTCGGTAGTGGATAATGCTAGCACATCCTGCTTTGAACTCTTCCAGGACACTGCCCCTCTATTCATAATGAAGACATACCCCGATTGTGATCGAGAATCATCTCGATCAGTTTGGAAACTCGCATCCGTGTAACCCTTCACAAAGAGTTCCTCTTCACCAGATCCGTATATTAGAAACATGTCCTTAGTCCTCCTAAGGCTTTTCAATATACTCTTAACAGCCATCCAATGGCTATTTCCTGGATTCTGCTGATATGTACTCGTCATGCTTAAAGCGCATGACACATCCGGTCTAGTGCATAACATTGCATACATGATGGATCCTATAGCAGATGCATATGGGATTTCCTTCATCCTTTCTTGCTCATCCTTTGAGCTTGGACATTGAGATGCACTCAATATTGTCTCTCTTTGAATAGGTATGAAACCTTTCTTAGAGTTCTCCATCTTGAACCTTTTCAAGATTTTATCAATATATGCACTTTGGTTTAAACCTATCAACCACCTTGATCTATCCCTATAGATCTTTATTCCTAAAATATAGGTGGCTTCACCAAGATCTTTGATGGAAAAACAACTTCCAAGCCAGTTTTTAATACCTTCCATGGTTGGAATGTCATTTCCAAATAGTAGTATATCATCAACATACAATACTAAGAATGTGATGATGCTCCCACTAGCTTTCTTATACACATAAGCTTCGTCAGCGTTCTTGATGAATCCAAATTTCTTGATCTCTTCATCAAAACATTGATTCCAACTTCTCGATGCTTGTTTCAATCCATAGACTGATTTCTTTAACTTGCATACTTTATTAGGATATTATGGATCGACAAAACCTTCGTGTTGAACCATATAGACATTCTCTTCGAGATGTCCATTAAGGAAAGCAGTTTTGACATCCATTTGCCAAATCTCATTATCATAATATGAAGCTATGGAAAATAATATTCTTATTGACTTTAGCATTGCCACAAGCGAGAAGGTCAGATCATAATCAACCCCTTGACTTTGAGTGAAGCCTTTTGCTACAAGTCTTGCTTTATAAGTATCCAAGTTTCCATGCATATTGGTTTTCTTCTTGAAAACCCACTTACATCCAACCGGTTTAGAGTTAAGCGATGGCACAACCAATTCCCACATTTAGATATCATACATGGATGGCATCTCTACGTTTATGGCTTCAAGCCATTTGTTACAATCTGAATTGGACATTGCATCATGGTACGTAGCTGGTTCATCCGAGTCTACTACATAGCATCCATTCATGAAAAATCCATATCTTTCGGGTGGATAGCTAATTCTACCAGATCTGCGAACGTTTTGTGTGTATTGATCAACCATTTGATCATTATCAACAACCTCTTGTTGATTGCTAGTATCAACCAAAGGTGTATCGGCTTATGGTTCTCGATCCTCATCAAGTTCCACTGTTCTATTGGTAGTTCCTTCCATAAGGAACTTAGTTTCCAAGAACTCAGCCTTTCGAGCAATAAATACCTATTGCTCTGTTGGATTATAGAAGTAATATCCCATCGAGTCTTTGGGATATCCTACAAAGATACACTTAGTGGATCGGCTTTCTAACTTGTTTAGGGTGTTCTGCTTAACAAAAGCTTTATAACCCCACACTTTTAAATATGATAACGATGGAACTCTTCCAAGCCACATTTCAAAAGGTGTCTTATCCACTTTCTTGGTTGGGGCCATATTCAGAATACGGGCCGCAGAGAGAAATGTGAAACCCCAAAATGATAGAGGTAGTGTGATTCTAGCCATCATAGATCGAACCATATCCAATAGTGTTCGGTTTCTCCTTTCAGACACACCATTATGTTGTGGTCCGGGTGGAGCAAGTTGTGAGACAATCCCACAACTCCTAAGATGATCTTGAAAGGCATCACTAAGGTATTCACCTCCTCTATCCGAATGAAGAACTTTGATTGATTTGTTGAGTTGGTTCTCTACTTCATTCTTAAAGATTTTGAACATTTCAAAAGCTTCATCTTTATGTCTCAACAAGTACACATAACCATAACGACTATAATCGTCGATGAAGGTAATGAAGTATCTTTCACCATTCCTTGTCATTGCTTTAAAAGGACCACATATATCCGAATGTATGATTCCTAATAAATCTTTTGCCCTTTGGTTAGTCCTACTAAAGGGTTCCTTGGTCATCTTTCCTTGTAAACAAGATTCACACTTATCAAATGAACCCTCTGCATTTGCTTCCAAAAGACCATTCTTTTGAATTGTTTGAATGCGATTCTTGTTTATATGACCAAGACGACAATGCCAAAGATATAATTCACTTAAACCCATTTTAAGTTTTTTGATGCTTGATTGGTATAACGAGTTATTAAATGATGAATCATCATGAACCAATTCATAAATACTACTAAAAGGCATAGCCTTAAAATAAAATATATCATCCATAAAAACACAAATACCATCGTTTATAAACTTTAATACATAACCAAATTGTTTTAGAAGGGAAACAGAAATTATGTTCCTAGTCAAACTAGGAGCATACAAAACATTCTTCAAAATGACTTCCAAACCACTTGGATGTTTCAAGACATAGTCTCCTTGGGCTTCGACATCAACCTTTGCTCCATTGCCCATATAGAGACTAGTATCCCCCTTCTTTAAATGCTTATTTCTTTTGAACCCCTGCAACGAATTGCAAATATGAGTTCCACATCCGGTATCCAATACCCATGTGTTTAAAGAAATAACATTAAGCTCAATAAGGATAATGAAAGTTGTACCTGAGGTCTGCCTAGCATCCCTCTTGTTTTTCAACTCTTTGAGATAGATTGGACAATTCCTCTTCCAATGTCCTATCTCACCACACTCAAAGCATGGATCGTTCTCGGTAACCTTTGGCTTATTAAGCCTCAGTTTTGGTGGTCCCACTTTAGTCTTTCCCTTACCCTTTCCTTTGACGTATCCCTTGCCATTGGCAACATTTGCCTTGGGTTTGGGGTGATGCCTTTTCTTGTTGCCACCCTCATTGATCGTGAGAACCGGTAAAACCCTTTTACCCGTCCCCGCTTCCGCTGTTTTGAGCATTGCATGAAGTTCCCCAATGCTTTTGTCCCATCAATTCATGTTATAATTCATGATAAACGTCTCAAACTTCTTGGTTAGACCATTGAGGATCAAATCCGTGGCCAACTCTTTTGAGATGGGACAATTTAACTTTTCGTGGTGATCAATGTGGCTTTTCATCTTCATCACATAAGATGGCACCGATTGGGTTTCTTCCATTCGACATGCATGAAGCGCTCGAACCATTTTGAAGCGCTCTACCCTCGCTTGTTGAAGAAACATTTCCTTCAACTGGGTAATCATGTCGTATGCCCCGTGATGTTCAAAATCCTTTTTAAGCTCAGGAATCATGGTTCCCAACATAAGGCAAGAAACTTGCATAAAATCCTCAGTGTGCTTAACCCAATCGTCGTAGGCATCAACATCAATAATGTTGGGTTCATCGGGATTTGGATCGTCCAACACATATGATTTCTTTTCTTTCTTGAGAACAATTCTCAAGTTTCAAAACCAATCCATGAAACTATTGTGGTTGAGACAATCCTTTTCCAGGATAGTTCTTAGTGACAGGTTATGGACGGTCGGGGAGGTAGCGTTGTTGTTTGCGGCCATTTCTACAATATTAACAAAGTTCAATTTTAGTATTTACAAAAGTGATACTTTAATTATTAATACCCTTTCATGTCTCATAGACAATTAATAATTAAAATCTAGAATCCAACGTTACATTTAAATAATGGTTAGGTGTCCTTTATCCTATTATTTAAATTAACAAGGTAGTCAACTTTTGACAATTGCAACCCTTAGCAACTTCTAGTATTATGGGATCGGTTAAACATCTTTATGTTTAGTAAGCATGTTTAATCCCATCAACACAATTGTATGACATGCTTCGGTGACCCTATTCACATGGTTTCCAACTCAAATCATCCTACTTACACACACATGTGAGTTTACACATACAAGTGGTTAGGTGACCTTTATCCCACAAATATGTTAACCCCACCTCAAACACACAAGTTCCCTAAATGTGGTTAGGTGACCTTTATCCCACAAAGAGTTCCCAAGTGATTTGAGTGTTGTATAAAAGGATGGTGTTAAACTTGTTTAGAAGGAATTTTGTTTCCATTAATTCTAGTGATGAAAACATTTTGTACCTTACATTTGTATGCATTCAAATGCGTGGTACATAAGTGAAACCAATTTTCAAGGCTCTTTTAATAAAACCCAATTTTATTGCAAAAACAATAAACTTTAATAAAACCATTTTATTACCCATGTTAATGTTTCCAAAAGAACCGTTTGAAGCTTGTCGTTGATTTTAAATGTTTAACAGTGCATATCCAAATATCACATAAACAATAAAATTAAATCAACCATACAAGCAACACATACAACAACAAGTTCATAACCGTAGCCAACTAATTTAACATCACTTGTTGACTGAAACAAGTGAGTTAATTAGGTCTTTCCTAAGGGTAAACTGACACAACACTTGTGTCGGTGAACTCCCACTTGATCCCGCATCCAAATGCTTCAAGCGTCCACTTTATGTTGTGATTCTCCCATTCAATTTGGGCTTCCAAATGGGCTTAAATTTCTACACCAAACTCCTTTGGGCCTTCAAAAATATGTTTTTGGTTATTGGACTTAAATCCCATTAAGAACTATAAAGCCCTTTGGGCATAAAATTGGCCCAAACCGAAAAACATCCTTGTTGCATCTTATTTTACAAAATATATCCTATATATATTTTCTAGTAAAAATGAAATGCAACTAATCTATTTATTTTACACACCAAATGAAAAATAAATAAATTACATAGCCAAGAGGAAGAACAAATACATTTAATTATTACAACCCTTTAAATAATCAAATACAAATCACAACACAACCAAACACAAGGTCTTGGCTAGGTTATCAACACCAAAATACATATCCTAATATGTAAGCAAAAACCCAAGAGCTTCCCCTTGAACCAAATATCATGATTCTTGTCCAAACAACTAAATCCTCCAAATGATTAAATTTTTCAAGATTACAATATGCATGTAAAGTAGAATCTTGAAAAATTCAGGGGAAATATTGACCAGAATTCTCGGTCTGTTGGTGAATTAACAACAAGAAACCGAGATTTCAGTCCAGATGAAGCATGTATCCATATAACCGGCTCTTGGTGCCATTGTTGGGGTTTGAACAACTTTATTAGAGTCATTTTATCCATATAAAATGAAAAACGCAACGGAATTAGAATGAAAAACTTGTTACAGTTAATATATATAAACCATTTTATATATCTGTTAAAAAAACCCGTAATGGATCGTTATATGAAAAACATGCTTACAAACAACCATAGGGTGTTTAGAAAACTACCACTTGAATTGGTAAGAGGAAGATAATCTTTGAATGGTAGCTTCCATAAAGGAGGCCTCAAGCTTGCCTACCCCAAGCTTCCAACAAACACTTGGCTGCTAGGATTTTCACTTGAACAAGTTTCTGTTCACTATTTTCTTCCACCGATCGAGAGAGAACCAACAGAAACACCGACATGCACCTTTTGTGTGTGTTATAAGTTATCAGAGAGAGTGGTTGATTGCAATCATATATTGCTTGTCCTGTGAAACTAAATTTCAGACAAGGAGAGAGAGAAAAGTGGGTGGGGCCCAGCCCCTTAACCCATCCGCATTTCTCTAATATTCATCCGCATTAGTAAATGCGGATGAACAACCTCCTACCGCATTTGTAAATGCGGATGAAGAAATTTCATTGCCATTTCCCAATCCGCATTCGTAAATGCGGATGAGTAGTTCCATACGCATTTCCATAAATGCACATCCGCATTTGTTAATGCGGACGAATAGTTTCATCAGCATTTCCCAAATGCACATTCGTATTAGTAAATGCGAATGATCAGTTTCATCAGCATTTCCTTAAATGCTCATCCACATTAGTAAATACGGATGAAAAAATTCCTTTAGCATTTCCACAAATGCACATCTGCATTAGTAAATGCGGATGAGGAACATTCATCCGCATTTCCTCAAAAGCACATCCGCGTTAGTAAATGCGGATGAGCAATTAAGAAATGCGGACAAAAGACTTATATTGTTGTTTAACCATTTGAATAACAATATAAAATACTCTCTTTCTAGAATAAATTATCCATATAATTTATTCACAACACTAGTGCAAATATTTAGAAACCTAATTTTTAAATACTTTAAGTGTTAATATTTATTTACATGATCATATCATAAAATAAATATTATAGGTGTTTGTCTAGCTTTTTATTGGGTATGACCCGACTTGGATCATAACGTACTAGTCACATCAATTCAATGTGTGTCTTGGGCGGACTGTTCCTAACAGTTTGTGGTGGGATGTGACATGTGGATTTTTAGTTGAGGAATCATAGCAAGTTGGTTGGATAAATCTAAATTGTTGAAATTCACATCTGGTGCTTGAGTATCCTCCATCACATTAGCACACTTATTAAGTGAAACTTTATCCAATGACTGTGTTATATCATTGATGTGGTCTTCTATGGAGTGGTTATTAGCATTAAGAAACTCCTGATCACTATCACCACCTCCATCTCCTCCTATATTGGGAATGGCTTCATCTAAGTTTAATGCCTCTGTGCAAGAATTTATAGGCACCTCAGATATATCAACTGAAGAATTTGTCATGTTGTGCTGACAGGATTTCCAACTGCATGCCTAGTTACCACTGGAGCTAAAGTAGTTTGTACAGTTGGTCTTCTCAGCTCAAATCTTGGATCAGAATCTCCTGTTGATAAGATACCTTTAGATCCTGAAATAATCTCACATTATTTGTTAAAACAGTTGGTAACTAAATCAATATCAAACAGCCAATCAGGACTAGAACCTTTCACACTGGGTGTGTGCTCATTGAAGGTTACATTGGCTGACTCCTCAACTACTCTGGTTCTAAGATTGTATACTCTGTAAGCCTTGACTTAGGAAGAGTATCCAATCAAGTGTCCATCATCTGATTTCTCGTCAAATTTGGCTATTTGATCTTTGGTATTCAAGATGGTGCAAGGACATCCAAATGATCTGAGGAAACCAATAAAGGGTCTCCTTTTGTGCCACAGTTCATAAGGAGTCTTACCATGAGTCTTAACCACTGAAACTTTGTTATGCATATAGTAGGCAATATTGACTGCCTCTACACCATCTTTGGAAGATTAGACTTGGCCTTCAATACTTCGGAAGTTTTGATGACTTCGAAAGTTTTGGAGACTGGACCTTCGGAAGCTTTTGCATCCACTGCAGTAGACTTCAGTACTTTGGAAGCATTCCTTTCTTTCGAGACCAAAATTTCTTCCGAATGTAAGTTTTCACTTATCTTCTTCTTCACTTTAGAGCTTCCGAAAGGAAGATATTTTCCTCGCAAAGTTGTTTTCTTATTCTTCTTCTCAGAAGTTTTCTTCTTGTTCATGTGGATAGTACTTTTAGGATATTAGATGCAATCCTTGGCAAAGTGAGAAGTACTACCACACATGATACATTCAGTTGGCATACTTCTGAGAGTCTTCTTTTGAGAGTGAGGATGAGCTTGATCACTTTCTACTTCCTTCTTCATCTTCATAGATGTTGGAGCAGGCTTCTTGGGATAAGGCTTGCTCTTGGAACTAGATGGTTCAAGCTATGCAGCAGTGGTACACATTTTATTAGTCTTCTTCTTTGAATCAGGATGACTTGGACATGAACTAGAACTCCTAGTACTAGAGTCCATAGTTGTGTCCTCAGTCTTTACCACATCAAATCCAGCAGAGATGAAAACTTGCTTTTGCTTGGAGTTAAAGGTGGACTTGATCTTTGGCTGCCCTGATTAAGTTCTTTCTTGTTGATTTGGTCATCCTGGATTCATTCTTCTCTCTAGGAGAATAGTGTCCCTTCTTAGGATAACCCATGTCACTTACCTTAGGTTCATCCTTCACTACGTCCTCTTTATCTTCATGCTCTTCTTGAAAGGGATCTATGGAGGGCAACTTATCTTGACAAGTTCCACACCTTGGAGATCTTATAGATAATAATGTGTGTGGAGGAGGTATCTCATTTGAACCCAATCATTTCCTATACTGATAAAAAATATTTGCATGCATGGATGAAGATATTATGTTCTTGAAGCTTTCCTCTTCAAGAACACATTTTTTGGCCTTAGCTTTGCTGATCACAAGCTCAGCTTGGCATTCAGTTAATTTGGTAATGAGATCCTTGATCTGAGTCCTGTAATTTATGTGCTCATGTTTAAGAGATGAAATGGTTTTCTCTAAATCTTCTATTTTAAGTTTATAATCATTCTCAGCTCTTTAAAAGTTATCTTTTAAAATATTCAAGGACTTAAGGTCAGATCTCACTTCCAAATCATAGGACCTATACATGTTAACTTTAGCAATGCATTCAGGGGTACAGAGATGTTCCAATACCTTAGCTTCTTTATGATCAGCCATCAGTGCTTGGTTTGGTGAAGCATCTTACACCTGAAAGCTCCAATCAAAGCCTCCTTCTTTAACAACAACAGCAACATGTTGTTTGGGTTGGCTTGGCTTCTCAGTTCTTGGAGTTGCATCAGTGTAGTTTGGTCTAGGTTGTACTTGGACACCATTTGTTTTTGGTGCCTTGCACTCTCTAGCAAAGTGGCCTATCTGGTTACAGTTGTAATACTTTACTTTGCTTTTGTTCAGTCCAAACTTTCCACTAGCCACATTGCTTGGAAACTTTCTCCCTGTCCTCTTATTGAACTTCTTGGCCCTCTGAGTGAGAAGAGCCATCTGCTGGACTATCTCCATGTACTCCAGATCATCTGGATGGATGCAGTCCAGGTCTTTAAGACTAAAAAGAAAGTTGCCATAACTCTCATCAATAGGCACAAAGGCTTGTGCAGAGCTTGTCTCTTGGAATAGGCTTCCTTGAATGTAGCTCTCCCTTGATGTCTTAGAAAAGGTGATGAAAGGACCCTTTTATGAGCTCTCAAGGAAGCCTTTGAGATGAAGCTGTAGTTCTATGCTATGCCTTTAACCCATATGAAGGGGTGAACTCTGCTGGTTGTTGGAAGAGCTGCTAAATAGATTTTGCAAGTACTTCTCCATCTGTTATCCACTAAGGATACCATACAGCTCTGTGAGAGTAAGAGTAGAGAGTTTCTCAGTTCTCTCTATTGCCACACAGTACTGAGTCCATTGTCTGGGAAGAGAGAACATGAACTTTCTCACTATGCCTCTATTCTCAAGTTTTACTCCAACATCAGATAGAGTGTCCACAATCTCAACATACCTAAAGTATTGTTGAGTCATGGTTTCACCTATCTTGTAGGTGAATTTTTCAAACTGTTGCTTCATGATTTCTTTCTTGTTCTCCTTGGCTTCATCAGACCTCTCATACATCAGCTTTAGTGCATCCCTGGGTTGCTTAGCAGTCTTGCACTTCTTAAAGCCTTTGTATATAGAGTTAGGAAGAGCAGTTTGAAGAGAGGTCATTGTTGTCTAATCTATATCTATTCTTTTCAAGTCTTCTTTAGAATAGTTAGCCATTTCCTTTGGTATCATGCCACCTCCAGCAGTGGCTGAAGACGTGTATGGGATGTGAGGTCCTTCGACAACAAATCTCCACATCCTGCTGTCTTGATACTTGATGAACCATTCCATACGTTGGAACCAAGTATCAAAGTCATTAGGAGTGATTAGTGGAGACTTTGTCATAGTACTGGTTTTCATATCAGCTTTAGCAATAGCCACCATTTGAGTTGTTAAGTGTTTTGTGAAACTTAGTGATCAAAGATGGTGAGTTCTTACAATCAAGAGCCTGAAATGCTCTGATACCAATTGCAAGACCGGTGAAGGATGGTCAATGCAACAGTTTCACAAGGTGGAGAGATATGAAACACTTAGCAGATCAAAGATGATACAAAGAACACAAGTAAAAGAATAAGAATAAGAACACTCAAATATTCAAGAATGATGTATATTGCTCTCAAGTTCTTACTAGTGTTACAAAGCATACATTAAGATACAAGTACTTGAGACACTTTATATGACATCCTACAGCCGGCTATACATTGAAAGCCAACTAGAAAAACTAATCTAGACAACAAATTCAATGTAGAGTCAAAAGGCAGATTACCTTTTGACTAGTGACTATGACATGCCATAGCTCACATCCTAATATATTACAAAAAGGACAAAAGTTACAAAAGTAGAAAGTTACAGACGAATGACCATAATTTACAGTTGACAAAAGCATGGACCTTTTCACTAACTTATCTAAGTTGGTGAGTCTTCAGAGGTGGTAGCAGAAAGTTGTTCAGCTTTTGTCAAAAGGTGATCAGAGAAAGCATGTATTCTCTGTCTTCAGAAGAAATCAGTCTTTGGCTTCGGAAGACTTTGTCTCTGAAACTTCAGAAGACTTCATTTTTCGCTTCGGAAGATTTTGTCATTTGGCTTCGAAAGATTTTACACTTAACTTATTTCCTTTGAGTGGTGTAAAACTTTCGAAGTAACTTTACTCTATACTTCATGCATGCATGCTGAGAGCTCTTTGGATGATTTGGTTGCATGAGCCTTTAAGTATAAACCTTACAAATATATATATATATATATATATATATATATATATATATATATATATATATATATATATATATCTTCCTAGTCTACTAAAAGAGTAACTAAGAGCGGCACATGTCACCACCATATTTCTTCTCATAAAAATTTTCTGCTTCTCTCTCCTATTAATTACTAGGGTAAGGTTATACTAAAAAGAGGATTTAATCTAAAATGTCTAAGAAAGATTTTAAGCTTGAAACGTATCCTTCTATTGTTTTAAGGAGGAGGGTATTTTGGTCATTATGTCAAATACATTAGCTCATTGTGTATTATACGTTCAATATGTCAGATATCAGTTTATTATGTCAAATATTTTACATCATTTGTTATATGTATTAATCATTGTGTTTTGCTAATGTATTTTTTAAACATATAGTGTTTAAGATGACACAATGACGATCAAAAGACATAATGAGACATTATGTTATTTTGTCATTGTTTTTTAATGTATTAGATTAATTAGTTGTTAATTTATTATTATCTTATACATATTTAAGATACACAACAATGTTATTCCACCATTATATTTTTCTTAAATTCATAACTATAGAAAAACACAATAGTATTCAAGAAAACACATAACCAGCAAAAATACGCAATGAACTGCACTAAAGACACAATGACTAGATATGAGCTTAAAAACATATAAAAAATTATTATCTTTTTATATAACAATACTGTACTCATTTTAAAGTGAAAAAACACTCGTTTTTATGGTGCAATTTTTATAATAAAATAATGTCGTACGTAAAAGTTATGAACGTTTAAAAAAATGAGGGGAACTTGCAAAAAGTTAACAAAAGTAAAAATTAGCAATCTAACTATTTAACAAACTTTGTTCTTTAATTACTATAGTGATTACTAATAATTTTATTTATTCCTTTATAGATTAAAAATAGTTTTTGAATACATTAAGCTAGAAATATTTTTATTAATGTTATTTCAAAGAAATAAATATTTATAAAAGGAAACTTTTCTAAAACATTAAACATTTTAAATACAAAAAAAAAAAAAAAAAAATTGATGTTTATAAAAAGTAAAAATTTTATAAACAGAAAATAATTAAAATTGAGAGTTATAGTAAAGGAAATTTTTGAAATGATATTTTTTTAAAAGGGTTTTATTTAAAAAAAGAGTTTAATTTATTTTTTGAAAAAAACTAAAAAAAGTTTAAAAAGGTAATATCATTGTTTATCACTTATAGTCCATAATTATATGTAATTTCAATTATATTTTATCTTAGAATATCATTTTAAAATTAATAAAATTTTATTTTATTTAATATTTTATTTATTCAACCGATGTAATGCACGGGCATACTAAAGCTAGTGTGTGTGTGTGTGTGTGTGTGTGTGTGTGTGTGTGTGGTGTGTGGTGTGTGTGTGTGTGTGTGTGTGTGTGTGTGTGTGTGTGTGTGTGTGTGTGTGTGTGTGTGTGTGATAGGGTTACCTTGAGAACAAAATTTTTTTGTAAAAACTTTAGAAACCATTGTGAGAGACACAATTAACATCACATGCAAGTGACATCGCATTTTCAGTTTTTTTAAGACGTTCATTACTTTTTTTCATGATATTATTTTTTCAAAAAAATTCCACCTTTAATTTTAGTATTTTTTATCTTTCTAACGCATACCATATTGGTATACTTTTTAAAGAAAATCATCCACTCATAATTTACACATGTGTAAATCTAGTTATACACATATGTAAATCCGATTTTACACATATGTAAATCTAATTTTACACATGTGTAAAGGGCTGTTTGTTTCAGACGCTTAATGGTTTAGTTGTCTGAATAGTTCAACATTTAATGGTTTAGACTATTTGTTTCGCAAGCAAATGTCTTAATGGTTCATACATTTGTCTCTGAATGGTTAAGCATTATACTGAGTCTGAATGGTTAAGACCTTTTATCTGAATTGGTCAGACATTTGCCTTTGAATAGTTAAGCGATATACTAACTTTTAATGGTTTAGCACTTAATGATTCAGACATCTTATTGGTTCAGCACTGAATCATAATTGCCAAAAGCCCCTAAATCTAGTATTACACATGTGTTGTAAAATGAATTTCATAAAAAAAGAATTTTTTATATTTTTATGGTAGAAGGAAAAATAAAAACCATTTTTGTGTATTTTTTATTTTTATGTTATTTTACGTTTTATAACTTTTTTTATTATGTTTTCGTTATTTAACGTTTTGCCACTGAAAACTTGTAGCTCACATTTGTTTTTAGAGTTCTCATATATAAAAAGTTCTCATTTTTGAAGCCTCTCCTATATATATATACATATACATATATACACACACATATTTATATATATATATATATACAAACACGCATATAAATAAATATATATACACGAACATATATATATAAAATTTACAGTACAAAATGATTTTTTCATGCGAAGCGTACGAAGTTATCACGCAATAATGAAGGTTACGGGTGGAATTATAACACAAAAGTAAGAATTAATCACACAGAGATGGAATTATCATGTAAAGGTGGAATTATGTAACGAATATACTTAAAGGCTGATGCAACCAAAGAACAACCAAAGAGCTCTAAGCATGCACATGTGAAGTACAAGGAAGTTACCTCAGAAGATTTGATATATCTCAGTGAATTATGCTAAGTATCAAATCTTCCGAAGCCAAAAGGCCATATCTTCCAAAGCCAAAGATGAAGTCTTCCGAAGCTTTAACGACAAAGTCTTCCGAAGCCAAAGACTGATTTCTTCCAAAGACAGAGAAAACATGCTTTCTCTGAATCACCTTTTGACAAAAGCTGAACCACTTTCCGCTGCCACTTCTAAAGACTCACCAACCAACATGGTTTGGTGAAAAGTCCATGCTTTTATCAAGTGTACATTAAGATCTTTTGTTTGTAATTTTCCAACTATGTACTTTTATCTTTTTTGTAATATATTAGGATGTGAGCTATGGCATTTCATAGTCACTAGTCAAAAGCAACCTACCTTTTGATTCTATATTGATCTTGTTGTCTAGATTAGTGTTTCCAGCTGGCCTTCAAAGTATGGCCAGCTGTAGGATGTAGTATAAAGTATCTCAAGTACTTGTATGTGACATCCAGTAATTTTCCGTTACCAAACTCCGTTAGTTCTGTTAGGTCTTGCAAACTCATGTTGTGAGCACACACTAGTTGTTGTTGAACGTTGATGACTTAATAATAATTAACAATGGTTATCTGATAATAACTTGATTAAATGGATGATTATTATTGCTATGAACTAGATTAGGTATAATATTAATGAATCTATGATTGAAATTGAGTGGTTGTTCATACCTTACTATTAATAGTAACTTTTATACATGAGATTGATGAATTATGATGAATTGATGATGTTAGTCATGTCTATATGGTTGTTATGGACGTGATTAGGCATAAAGTTGGTGAATTTACGAAAGAATTGGATGTTAGATTGGTTTCAGGTGTTACTTTCCCGAAAGGGAAACTTTATTTATATAGATCATAGGATATTGTTAACTGAACATGTTTATGATGTTAGGATCATGTTAGAATGTTTGTTGATGATATCTAAGGTGGTAGATTGTGTTGTTTGTGTTGTATGAATACTTGATGCACAACTTTAGAAATTTAGGCTCTTATGGAATATACATGATAATGGATGTTGTTAGGTGATTAAGGAGCTATGTTGGGATTATGATAGAATCATGATGATGCATGATGTGTTAGTTAAAATTGTAATTGTGGACTTCTTGGGATTTATATTTGTTGTTTGATAAACCATGGTGTATGATGAGCTTTATAGCACTTAAGGGTTTGTAATGAAGCATACATGAATAACTTGTGTGATAGCCATGTATGATGAATTACTATACGTGATCAAACAAGAATTTAACTTGACATGTCACCAACAGGTCAAACGGGTCAACTAGGTCATATGAGTCTTGTTTTCCAAAACCTTGGGTCAATGTGTTTGTTGAGCACTTAGGGTTGTTAAGCTTCTATGTACACGTACTTATGTACTTGTCTATTCTAGGTAACCTTTGAAGGGTTGTCTTTCCACTCATCATTAGCTTTTACAATTATTCGTTTGCGCACCAGGTGAGTTCAATGCCCTACTTTTACTTACTTCTCTTATTAGGGGAGAAAGCATACTTGGTTTCAAAACGCTTTACTGTTATAACATGTGTTTGTAAGACATAGTGGGTTATACAATAGAAATCCCCGCACTTTTGGATCGTTAATTAAGGAATCTAGCGGAAAATTTTGGGTAGTACTACTGGGTTTGACAAGCCCCACCCGTGTGACTGGAAGTCAACGGGTGCTATATTGTCCTAAACTACTAATAGCGTCATGACCTGGTATGTCGTGGCGGGAGGCAAACAGACAACTGTTTATGATTGATTACAAACTCTTGAACTCACCAACCATCGTGTTGACACTTTTAGTATGCTTTTCTCAGGTCGTTTCTAGCAGCTGGCAATAGGAGCACGCACGTGTCAAGCATGCTTTGTTCAAACATTGTTTACTTTTAATTTAGCATTTACTTACGTATTTTGGTTTGGGCGCGTGTCTTGCGTAGTTTACATTTAGTATCTTGTGTTTGGGTTATTTACAAAACGCTTTTGCAAATATTTTAAAGTTTCAAACTTTGAATCATTTTAAAGGTTGCATATAGTGTCGTTCTGAGTAACTAATGACTGAGATCCTGGTTTGTTGACTCGCTTTGCGGTAAAACCCCACACGTGGATTTTGAAGGTGTGACAGTTTGGTATCAGAGCCATTGGTTATAGGGAACTAGGTTGCATACACACTAGACTATAACCGCACAGTTTATTAGTTAGTCGTTACTTATCCCATACTGTATACTCATTGGCATACACGTCACGTACCTCGTAGCATGGCATCGTCTTCACGGGCTCTGGGTAAGAGACCTACAAGTTTTGAGTCAACTCCTCCTCCTCCCGTACCTGATAGATGATCTAACTGGCCCCAACATCCCTCTCCTTCTTAAGAGATAGACTGAGATCAGCCTTCTGCACTACCCGAGCACGACGCTTCATGGAACTGGAGTTACTATCCCACCTATGTTGATCGCATGGTGTGCAGGGAGCGTATTCCAGCTATAGCTACTATTGGCCCTAGGACTAGGTCGGCGACTGCCTCTACAGCACCTACCCTTCTTTCTCTGCGTATTCCTCTCGAGCAGGCGGTTGCAGCTTTGGTTGCTACACTGGACACTGAGCGACAGCGCATCAGAGGACTTACTGACGAGAACTCCATTTTACGACACGAGATGCTTCAGCTGTGTTTACTAGTAGAGACACTTCAGGAGCGACTTTCGATGTCTATTGGTGGGCATCATACCTTGGCTGGTAATGTTTTTGCACTTATTGAGCGCATGTCCGCGTAAGAGCTTCACAGTGTAGGGACAGATGATAGATTGACTGAGCTGGAGGTACAGCTAGCGGCACTTCAGATTGATAATGCCCCTGCACCTGGGGAAGACCCTAATGAAGAAGACCCTGAAGAGGAACCTGAGGAAGAGCCGGAGGAAGCCCCGGAAGAAAAAGAACCAGAATGTTGTGGTTGTGACGAATTCATTTCTTACTATTTACCATACTTCAATGAGATTAAGATGTTGGATGTTACTCTTTATTGTATTTGTGAATGTAAAGTTAAATATGGACGGTCGTGGTAGAGGACGTGGATGTGGCCGTGGATGTGGTGCCGGTGGACATGGTGCCAGTGCTGCAAGATGACCCCAACCGAATTAGCCGCCTTAATCAATCAACATGTGCAGGCAGTGCTGGGCGCTCAAGCTGCCCAATTTGGAGGTAAATGATGACCCTGGTCATCACTTACGTAAATCTTCTATTAGATGGTTAATCCATTTGGTTTGACTAAACAATCCAAAAAATTGAATACAAGACCGCCAGCATGCACGTATAAGGCGTTCATGGACTGTAAGCCCCACACATACAGTGGAGCTGAAGGAGCCGTAGGGCTTGTGCGGTGGTTTGAGAAGACCGAGTCAGTTTTGCCAAGTGAAATTGTCCGGCGGCGGACCAAGTGAAATACGGCATGGGGACACTTGATGGTGCAGCGCTCTAGGGGTGAAATGCACAGGTGCAGATGCTTGGCCAGGCGTTGGCAAATGCTTTACCGTGGGACGAGTTTAAAGCGATGATGATGGAGGAATATTGTCCTCGCAATGAAGTCCAGAAGCTGGAAGCTGAGTTCTGGCAGTTGAAAATGGAAGGATCTAAGATCGAGGCTTACACTACGAGGTCTCACGAGTTGGTGACACTTTACGCTGGCATGATCGACCCGCCAATCAAACAAATTGAGCTTTATCTGTGTGGCTTGGTTCCGAAGATACAAATTATGGTGACTGCTGCGAACCTCACCACTATCCAGCAGGTTATTCGATTGGCTCACAAGCTTACTGACCAATCGGTGGACCAGGGAAAGCTAGCCAAACAGGGCGCTGTACCTGACAATAAACGCAAGTGGGACAACTCTGGCAGCAAGGGATCTTCATCAAACAGCCAACCTCAGGAACATCAGCAGCAACAACAGCACACTCAGCAGCATCAGCATCAATAGAAGCAAAGGAGGTTTGGCAACAACTGTAGTTTCAATCAGTCATCTTCTTCATCTCAGGGACAAGGTGGATACATGGGGAAGTATCCTAAATGTAATTGATGCAACTACCACCACACTGACAGGTGTGACAATTTTCGATGCCAGCGTTGTGGTAAGGCTGGACACGTAGCAAAGGATTGTCGTGGTGAGTTGATGAAGAAGCCTAAGCATTCCCATGAAACACCAAAAGGTTGCTTCGAGTATGGAAAGGAAGGACACTACAAGAGGAATTGTCCTCAATTGAAGAAAAATGGGAATGGTGCTAGAAATGGTGGAAACAACAACAACAACGGCAGTGGTGACAATAATGGTGGCAACAACGGAGGAGCTAAAGGGAGAGCCTTGGTCATGGGTTCAGGTGAGGCTCTAAACGACCCTACTACTGTTACTGGTAAATTTCCTGTTAATGGTCATTTTGCTACTGTATTATTTTACGCTGGAACCGATAGGAGTTTTATCTCTACTAAGTTTAGTAGTCTCTTAAGTGATATGCCTTTGGAATCTAAATATACTGTAGAATTAGTTGATGGTAAGCAAATCCACATTACACACATCCTTAAGGGTTGCAAGATAGAATTTGCTGCACATACTTTTGACATCGACCTCATGCCTGTTATGCTTGGGAGTTTCGATGTGGTAGTGGGCATGGATTGGCTGTCCGAGAAGCATGCGGAAGTCATTGGCCACGAGAAGGTTATCCGCATTCCTCTTCTGGATAGGGAAATTCTCTCCGTTAAGGGTGAGAAAAGTGGTGCTGAGATAGGCATCATATCCTTTATGAAATCGCAGAAGTGGCTACGTAAGGGTCCCTTGGCTATATTAGCCCTTATGACTGACTAGCAACCAGAGAAAAAGAAGATAGAGAATATTCCGGTAGTTCGTGACTTTCCAGAGGTGTTTCCAGAGGATCTGCCTGGACTACCACCTCATCGTCAAGTTGAGTTCCAGATTGAGTTGACTCCCAGAGCCGCTCCGATTATGAGAGCACCTTACCGGTTAGCCCCGAACAAACTGCAGGAACTATCGACACAACTGCAGGAGCTGTTGGATAAAGGGTTTATTCGACCAAGCTCATCACCTTGGGGAGCACCTGTTCTCTTTGTCAAGAAAAAGGATGGCATATTTCGAATGTACATCGACTATAGAGAATTGAACAAAGTTACAGTCAAGAATCGATACCCTTTACCCCGAATAGATGATTTGTTTGATCCACTTCAAGGATCAAGTTACTACTATAAGATTTATTTGAGGTCTGTGTATCATCAACTGAGAGTCGGAGAGGAAGACATCTCGAAGACAGCATTTCGTACACGTTGTGGTCATTGCGAGTTCTTGGTCATGCCATTTGGGTTGACAAATGCACTAGAAGTATTCATGGATCTCATGAATCGTGTGTGCAAACCCTATCTCGATCAGATTGTTATCGTGTTTATCGATGACATATTGATCTATTCGAGACCAAGGAAGAACATGAAAAGCAACTACGCCTAATCTTGGAATTACTTAAAAAGGAACAACTATACGCCAAGTTTTCCAAGTGTGATTTCTGGATACGTGAAGTATAGTTTTTGGGTCACATTATGACAGAGAAGGAAATACATGTTGATCCTACAAAGATTAAGGCAATAAAGAATTAGTCGGTTCCCAAGACGCCTAGTGAGATACGACAGTTTCTTGGACTGGCAGGATACTATCGGCGATTCATTGAGGGATTCTCTAAGATCGCTCAACCTCTCACAGCCTTGACTCACAAAGGAACAAAGTATAAATGGGGTGATAATCAAGAGTCTGCTTTTCAGTTGTTGAAACAGAAACTATGTAGCGCACCGATAGTGGCATTACCAGAGGGAAGTGATGACTTCGTGGTTTATTGTGATGCTTTTATCCAAGGACTTGGTTGTGTCTTGATGCAACGTGACAAGGTGATAGCCTACGCCTCGAGACAACTAAAAGTACGAAGAACTACACCACTCATGACTTGGAACTGTGTGCTGTAGTTTTTTCCTTGAAGATCCGGAGACATTACTTGTACGGTACCAAGTGCGCTATCTACACCGATCACAAGAGTCTTCAGCATATCTTTGAGCAGAAGGAATTGAATATGAGGCAACGACGCTGGGTGGAATTGTTGAATGATTATGATTGCGCTATCAAATATCACCCAGGAAAGGCAAATGTAGTCGCTGACGCATTGAGTAGAAAGGAAACTGCTAAGCCCTGACGAGTGCCAGCTTTGCAGCTTACAATTAGCACTCACTTGCCTGAACAAATTCGAGAAGCTCAGATAGAAGCCTTAAAAGCAGAAAACATTGGGTCTGAATCTTTACGAGGAATGGACAAACAGTTGGAGGTAAAAGCGGATGGAATTCGTTATTTCATGGATAGACCCTTGGTGCCCTTGCATGGAAACCTAAGGGACTTGGTTATGTGTGAGGCACACAAGTCTAAGTACTCTATACATCCTGGTTCTGACAAGATGTATCATGACCTGAAGGTGCACTATTGGTGGCCTAATATGAAAGCAGATGTAGCTATGTATTTTGAGCAAATGCCTAACCTGTTCAAAAGTTAAAGTTGAATAACAAAAGCCATCTGGGTTACTACAACAACCTGAGATTCCTATATGGAAGTGGGAACACATTTCTATGGACTTCATTACCAAATTACCCCGGACTCCTACTGGTTGTGACACGATATGGGTGATCGTAGATTGATTAACCAAGTCTGCTCACTTCTTGGCAATCAAGGAAACGGATAAAATGGACAAGTTAACCCGAATTTATCTGAAGGAGATAGTCTCAAGACATGGTGTACCGGTCTCAATTATTTCTGACCGTGATGCTCGTTTTACATCACATTTCTGGCAATCGTTACAGAAATCTTTGGGTACGCGTCTGGATATGAGCACTGCTTATCATCCGCAAACAGATTGGCAAAGTGACCGCACTATTCAAACATTGGAGGACATGTTACGTGCTTGTGTGATTGATTTCGGGAATAACTGGGAAGTTCACCTACCATTGGTGGAATTTTCTTACAATTATAGTTATCACACCAGCATTAAGGCAGCACCATTTGAGGCTTTGTATGGGTGAAAGTGTAGATCACCAGTTTGCTAGGCGGAAATTAGTGATAGTCAACTAACAGGCCCCGAGTTGGTGCACGAGACTACTGAGAAGATCGTACAGATAAGGAACTGTATGACTGCAGCACGTGACCGATAGAAAAGCTATGCAGACAAGCGACGGAAACCTTTGGAGTTTCAGGTCGGCGACAAAGTTTTACTGAAAGTCTCACCGTGGAAAGGTGTGATTCGATTTGGCAGAAGAGGCCCGCTTAATCCGAGATACATTAGACCATTTGAGATTCTGGAAAGAATAGGTCTAGTGGCATATCCATTAGACCTACCTGATTCGTTGAGTGGAATTCACAATGTATTTCATGTCTCAAATTTGAAAAAGTGTTTATCGGACGAGACGATGGTTGTACCAATGGAGGAAGTGCAAGTAGATGAACAACTACGGTTCATTGAGGAACCAGTTGAGGTGAAGGATTATGAGGTCAAGACTCTTAAGCAAAGCAAGATACCCATAGTCAAAGTTCGTTGGAACTCGAAATGTGGACCAGAATTCACGTGGGAACGTGAGGATCAGATGAAGCTTAAGTATCCTCATCTGTTCGAAACGACGACGACAGCCGGTGAAGGTAATGACTAAATTTCGGGACCAAATTTCTTTCAACATGGGGTTAATGTGACAACCCACCCGAAACTCACTCAATTTCTTTGTGCCAATGCGTAGACCGGTGATATAACACAACCATGTAACGCAATTTTTGGGACCAAAATTCTTTCAACATGGGGATAATGTGACATCCGGTAATTTTCCGTTACCAAACTCCGTTAGTTCCGTTAGGTCTTGCATACACGTGTCGTGAGCACACACTAGTTGTCGTCAAACATTGGTGACTTAATAATAATTAACAATGGTTATCTGATAATAACTTGATTAATAATGTTGATTATTAATTTGTAGTTATGTGATTTGTGAATTTTAAATATTATTTGTGAATTTTACCTTGTAACGTGACAACGTGTTATATTTATTTCACATGCTTTGTGATTAGTGGAAAATATACATGATTGTTATTGTTGGCTGATAATGTTTGTGTTTTGTGGTTAAAATTTTTAAAAATGTTAAAAAGATTTAGTTTTTTTATAAAATGTGATCAAGGAAAGATTAATTTGTAAAAACTACAAAACTTAAATTTGGTAAAAACCCAACCCTAGCTCCCCCTCCCCTCCCATTCGGCCGAAACCATCCCCTCCATCCCCATTCTTGCGATTTCAAGCTTCTAACTTCAAGAACATTCGATTTTACTTGGTTTTGAGCATTACAACAAGTTAGCAAGTTCAATTCTTGATTACTACAAGATTAAAAGGTTAGATTTTGATTAGTTTTATGATTTTTGGTTCTTGAGGAACCCTAATTCGAAAATTATGAAGAAATGTCGAAATTGATGTTTTTTGTTGATAATATGATGTTAGTTATGTTTTATGAATGTTAATCTATGTAGATTATGCAAGAAATCCATGGTTTTCGTCATCTAGTTCATACATTGCCAAAAGTGGAAACTTTTCTTCATGAGAATTTATGTTTTGATGAATTGTTGATGTTAAATGGATGATTATGATTGCTATGAACTAGATTAGGTATAATATTAATGAATCTATGATTGAAATTGAGTGGTTGTTCATACCTTACTATTAATAGTAACTTTTATGCGTGAGATTGATAAATTATGATGAATTATGATGAATTGATGATGTTAGTCATGTCTAGATGGTTGTTATGGACTTGATTAGGCATAAAGTTGGTGAATGTACGAAAGAATGGGATGTTAGATTGGTTTTGGGTGTTACTTTCACGAAAGGGAAACTCTATTTATGTAGATCATAGGATATTGTTAACTGAGCATTTTTATGATGTTACGATCATGTTAGAATGTTTGTTGATGATGTCTAAGGTGGTAGATTGTGTTGTTTGTGTTGTATGAATACTTGATGCATAACTTTGGAAATTTAGGCTCTTATAGAATATACATGATAATAGATGTTGTTAGGTGATTATGGAGCTATGTTGGGATTTTGATAGAATCATGATGATGCATGATGTGTTAGTTAAAATTGTAATTGTGGATTTCTTGGGATTTATATGTGTTGTTTGATAAACCATGGTGTATGATGAGCTTTATAGCACTTAAGGGTTTGTAATGTAGCATACGTGAATAACTTGTGTGATATCCATGTATGATGAATTGCTATACTTGATCAAATAAGAATTTAACTTGACATGTCACCAAAGGGTCAAACGGGTCAACTAGGTCATATGAGTCTTGTTTTCCAAAACCTTGGGTCAATGTATTTGTTGAGCATTTAGGGTTGTTAAGCTTTTATGTACACGTACTTATGTACTTGTGTGTTCCAGGTAACCTTTGAAATGTTGTCTTTTCGCTCATCATTAGCTTTTACAATCATTCATTTGCGCACCAGGTGAGTTCAATGTCCTAATTTTAGTTACTTCTCTTTTTGGGGGAGAAAGCATACTTGGTTTTAAAACGCTTTACTGTTATAACATGTGTTTGGTAAGACATAGTGGGTTATACCATAGAAAGCCCTCACACTTTCGGATCGTTAGTTAGGGAATCTAGCAGGAAATTTTGGGTAGTACTACTGGGTCTGACAAGCCCCACCCGTGTGACCGGAAGTCAACGGATGCAATATTGTCCTAAACTACTAATAGCGTCACGACCTGGTATGTCGTGGCGGGAGGCAAACAGACAAACATAGTCAGCTTCGATCGCGAAATCACTATTGCTCTTTACTAATGAAATTAGACTAGCTATCTATTTCAATACACTTGTTTAGATTCCATATCAGAAGAATCATCAAATTGCTTTAGAGGCCCGTTTTATGTTTTACTAACGCAACTGCTTATGATTGTTTACAAACTTTTGAACTCACCAACCATCGTGTTGACACTTTTAGTATGCTTTTCTCAGGTCGTTTCTAGCAGCTGCCCATAGGAGCTCGCACGTGTCAAGCATGTTTTGTTCAAACAATGTTTTCTTTTAATTTAGCATTTACTTACGTATTTTGGTTTGGGCGCGTGTTTTGCGCAGTTTACATTTAGGACCTTGTGTTTGGGTTATTTACAAAACACTTCCGCAAATATTTTAAAGTTTCAAACTCTGAATTGTTTTAAAGGTTGCATATAGTGTCGTTCTGAGTAACTAATGACTGAGATCCTAGTTTGTTCACTCGCCTCGCAGTAAAACCGCGCACATGGATTTTGAGGGTGTGACATTGTACCTTCGGATTAAGCTTTGTAACACTTGTAAGAACTTGAGAGCAACATACATCATTCTTGAAAACGATATTTGAGTGTTCTTGTTTATTGTTCTTGTTACTTGTGTTCATTGTTTCATCCTAACCGTTTCCCTATTTGATCTGCTAAGTGTTCTAAATCTCTCCACCTTGTGAAACTGTTGCATTGACCACCCTTTAACAGTCTTGCAAACTATTATACAAGAAAGTATTCTTGCATGATAATTTCATCTCTGCGTGATAATTACACGCGCGTGTAATTCGTCTTGGGTAATTATCACTTTGTTGTAGTGTGATTATTGCTATGTTTGTGTGATAATTCCATCCCAAAACTTCACACGCTTTGCACGAAAAAAACAATTTGTATAGTAACTGTCCCCTATACACACACAGACATATATATATATATATATACACACACATATATAACCACTAGACCTTGTTTAAACAACTCCCTAGAAATTCTTAATGTCTAGTAAATCTCTAACTAAATTTTTGTTAAATCCTTTCAAAATATCCTACAAGATCTCCATTTCTCCATAATTTTCTCAAATCCAAGAAATTGGTCTAGAAAATATACGATGCAGGCAAAATACCATAGAAAACTCATGCAAAGACTTTGCAATATCTTTGTAGGTATCATCTCTCCCTTAAAAACCAATCTCTCGATCATTCAGGCAACTTTCAATTTCATCTCTACAAGAACCATCTAATCCTTCTCAAAGTTCTAGCCATTGCAACCTTGTTGAAGTTTCATTCAATCGACCTTAAGTTGTTGATAGAGTAGCTTTCAAGTTTCAATCAAGTTCTAACAAGGCTCTCTATCCAGTCTTGATTCATTGTAAAGGGAAAAAAAGCAAACAAACAAGAAGGAACCTTGAAGCTTGGAAACAGGTTATCTTACGATGGATCTCTCCTAATGTGTATGTCTCGCATTATATTGTTTATGTCTAATTCCTATCCTCTTAAAATGTTCTTCACAAAAGGTTAACATCCTCTTTGGCCCTATTCTGACATACATCAGCCTCAGATTAGATCACCATAGTTGATTCTAGCGAGGTAACCTAAAAACCTTAAACTAGTTTCTTTAAATTTACTTGTGAACAAATAGCTTTCTACAAGGTATATTACTAAACCTATTTTCCATTCAAACCCATGATTTTCACAGCCCTCTACATCTTGATAAATCTATCTACTCGTGCGTGTACTAAGCTATATTACAAGGTACATAAGTCTTACCCGAAAATCATTAATTTTATATGTTTAACCTTTGATTTTCACTAACTATTGTGCTCTAATCATATGAATATGAAAAGCACAAAATTCACAGCCCATTGAAGTCCATTTAAATTTCTTAGAAGCCTCTCATCTCAGCCCTACAAACAAGTACAAAAATCCTAGCTTGAACAACATTACTCGAAACATAAATATGGAAATTTCACACATGTTATAGGCATCCATGATATCCAAGTTTCCCAAAGCATTTCAAACATAGTAACATGTATAAAATCAGGTTCATAGCATGGACTTCATGACATTGGATATCTAAAAATCAATTAAACCTGTCAAATCCATCAAAACCGGCAAAATTGTTTATAATCAAACTTGTTTATTCAAAAAGTGGGTTTTATGAACCAAAACCATAAAAAAACAACTGTTTACAGTAACTTGAACTTCAAACAAGTAATTTGACAAGAAGAATTACGTAAAACGCTTTCTTTAGATGGTTAAACAAATTTAGAAAACTAAAGAAATAAATAAAACAGCTAGACACACCCAAAAATCTCGAAAATTTACAAGGACTTTACTAATATTAATATAAACCTAGGAAAATTGTTAAAATAGGTGCAAGTTATCCTATAAACACTTTTTACATAATTCACAATGAAAAATACAAAGGGAATGCACAAAATGGTAATAATTATAAAAATCATTTAAATTAGTTTTATGACATTTTTCCCAGATATTTTAGATTATGTAGAACTAAAATAAAATATAAGACAAGGAATAAATTTGTTTCTAATAATTATTAAGGATTGTCTATATCTATGCTATATATAAAGCATTTGAGATGGATAAATTTGTAATTTAGTTTAAAGTTTAAGATACTTAAAATTACTTTTTAACTTAAAGTATAAGTATTCTATGCATTCATTCTTAATTTGCCCCTATTTAATAAACTTCATCAAATTAATATATTATTTAATAAATATTAGATTATTTAATTTAATTCATTAAATATTATCATGTTATAACATTTTTAATGTATTTTTAAATTTACTTTAACTTCTTATATACTTTATAATTAAATACTATTTAAATTAAGTATTATCTTATTTAAATATTTAACTATACTAAATATTTAACTATTATCACTATTATTATTATTATTATTATTATTATTATTATTATTATTATTATTATTATTATTATTATTATTATCATTATTATTATTATTATTATTGTTATTATTATTATTATAGAAATATAATCAGTGTTTAAGATAGCTCGGAAAAAGCCTCGGTGACACAAATAGAAGAGATAACAAAAAGTCAAGTTGTAGGTTTTTTTATGTTACCACAACAACTTTTTTCATCTAAAGTAATAAAAAATCTACTTTGTTTTTATTATTTTACAGTTAAATCCATAGGAATTTTTTAAAACTAACGACAATACCTTTTTTCAAACTGATTACCTGCTGAATTTGTGTTTTATTTACATTTTACACTTATACCATCGAGTTATGTCAATTTTACACTTAATCTCCTAAACTTTAATAAAGTGTTCTTCTACATTCTTTTAGGGTAGTGATATACTAAAAGATGTTTAATCTAAAAAGGCTAAAAAGGATTGTAGTCTTGACACATGTTCTTTTGTTGTTTTAAAAACAAGGTCATTTTGGTCATTGTGTCAAATACATCAGCTCATTGTGTCTTATACGTTCATTGTGTCATATATTTTACATAATTTATTATGTGTATTAATCGTTTGTGTTTTATGTTTTGGATCATTTTATGTTATTTTTATCATTATTTTTATATATTATAAACTTGTTATAAATTATTGTGTTTTACAATTAAAAGTACACAATGACTTACTTTTACTAATGTAGTTTCAAAACTTATAGTGTTGAATATAACACAATATGCTATTTTGTTATTATTTTTAATAGATTATATAACTTGTTATCTACCATTGTATTTTACCATTAGAAGTGTTCAAGATAACACAATTACGATTAAAAGACACAATAATACATTGTGCTATTTTGTCATTGTTTTTAATGTATTAGATTAATTAGTTGATAATTTATTATTATATTTTACATATTAGAGATACATAACAATGTTATACTATAATTGTATTTTTTTTAAATGCGTCATTTTAAAAAAACACAATAGTATTAAAAAAACACAACAATTAATGAAAAGACACAATAAACTACACTAAAGACACAATGACGTGATATGAACTTAATAACGTAATTTTTTTATCTTTTTATATAACAATACTATACTCGTTTTAAAAATAAAAAAGCTCGTTTTTAAGGTGTAATTTTTATAAAAAAAATAATGTCGTATATAAAAGTTATGAACGTTTAAAAAAACGAGGAAACTTGCAAAAAGTCAACAAAAGTGGCTAAATCTAAAATAGCACTCTAACAAACTTTTCCGTATTATTTGATCTCAAGCATTGATTAAGTAGATAGATAATTGAGATTACTTATTACACTTTTTAGTTTTAGAAGATTTTGTATTTGAATTTTTCTCTTTAATTAAATAATATTTTTTATATCTTTATTATTATTTTTTTCACCTCCACTCATAAACATTTTTAAAAATATTAAAAAATTTTTATGGGTGTTCTACTGTGTCTTCACAAATATGTGAAATCACGGTACAATCACCATAAATTTTCCTTTACATTCACTCACAAGCACTCACAATCATCCCCTAATATAGAGCAAACACTCATATCAAAACTGGAAAGATACATTCCATTATGTATCTCAGTATACATACGAGTGGGAAAGTTTTATAAATTGAAGGTTTTCATTAAATGTTCAGCTCACCAACCATTAAAAATCCAAGCTACATAATTCAAGCATTTAACTTCATGTATATGCTTTTTTATTATAGAAGTGATCAATTCGACCGAAATATTATTCATAGATGTAATCAAGTCTACCCAAATTTTACAAAGTACCGTTCGGTATAATATAGAATAAGAACACACTAAAAAGATATGGTAATATCACTAAACAGGTTTTAAATCAAACACTGCTGATATACCCTTGCCCAAACCCTTAAGCATCACTAGTGTAGCCAGTTTCTTCATCCTTCGATAATGCAATACCCTGGTAAGTGTAAAACGAAGAAAGCGTTTCATACGCCTTTGCTCCCGTGATAACATTAATCCTCTCAGTCGGATGAAATGCGTCCCAGAAATAATAATTTTCCCTATTGGTACATGGAACTTGATTCCGAGCACATTGTCCTTTGCCACTGGTGCTTGAAACAACACAACATGGTATGCTAGTAACATTTATATCTGTACATATACACAAATGTTCGATAAAGCAACGCGCTAAATAGGTCATAAACCTTGATTAATATCAAAAAATAACAAAAGTGACAACTTACCATCAGGATACTCTATAATACTATCGATTAAGATGAACTTTGCATCAGGGAGTTTATTGTTTAGATCATGTAGTGTGGTATTAAGACGGGAACCGCACTATTAACCGAATCCACACATGAGTTCACACCAAAGCGGGTCATGATCGCTGGGGTGCAACCAACATAACCGGCTGCAAAGATCCCAAACATTCTGGCTCCACTTTCATACAAATCCTGTGGGTATTCATGCTTTTTAGTTAAGGTTTCTTGTTTTAAACAATTATGTTTTCGCTTGGGATTCGAAGTTAACCTGAAGTTGTCGAGAATATTGTTGGACAAGAGATTCTGCGTATTGTTCAGGTGTATATACACTGCTTGTTTTATAGTATTCAGGGAGGAAGTAGTTGTTAATATAGTCGTTGCTCCCCATTCCAACGGTGTATATGCACTTGTTTAGGTACTTTTCTGTTTCAACGAGACTCCCCCTTCCAATCAAGTTGACGAGTTTTAAAATCGTGATCTCATGATGTTTTATTTGCTTATCCAAGCTTATTCGTGACCACCCGTGACTAATGGTTAAGAAGGAGATCACCAAATAATCACATGTTTGTGTATTATTAATTGTATATATGTAGATGTTGAATGCATATTCTGAATTAGAAAACAACTGAGAGATTGGATTATGCGGTTACGATTAAGAACTATTTAGCCATTAGCCATTGAACATGATGGAATTGACCCACTAAACCACTAAGTCACGTAACATTATGTTCACTGAACATGATTGATCGACCACTTGAAGTTGTGAACTAATAGCATTCTAGGATGAAGCGGAACATCAAACTAAAAGTCATACGACAATTTATTTAGCATGATACCAAAAATTAAAGGTAATTTAAAATTCCATGAGTTATATTTTACAAAATTAACAACATTACCAACGAGTCAGGGTATCAAAAAAGAAAAATACACCAGATGTTTTGAAGTTTCGTCTCGAATTCCAGCTGCTCCAGAGGCATAATTTACCCCGGTTATGATTCTTCGGCCTTTTGCAGTTGTGAAAGGCGGGATGAATTTAGAAAACCCAAGTAACTGAGCTGTATATAACAGACAACAAAATAAAATATTAGAATTAACATAGTTGTGTAGGCGTCCCTTAATATACGCCAAGGGAGAAATATACCAATAACATCAGCAGGATTTCGGCCATTGGAAAAACGACCAGTGGGGCCGTACAGGAAGTCGATCCCATACGGTGGAAAGTTAACTTTCGCTTGCGTAGGAAGGCGGTTATTGTTTCCATTATTCATTGCATTGGTCAGCTGTTGTGCCATATGCCAATTGACGAATGACACTTGTGCATTTTTGTCTTGGTGATAGACCCTTTCTACCTACAGCATCATATCTTTGCGTAAAATATTTCCAGTGTACAGATTTACCTGGTTCAGATAAATCTGTGACGATACGATTAAAAAGACCAATGCGCATCCTGAACCGCCGTCTGAAGAAACACTCATCATACACCGGCTCTGGAGCAAAGTAATCATTCCACAATCGTGCGTCTCCATCCTGACGACCTCTATCTATCTCTTTGCGCTTCTTACGTTGTCGGGAAGAACTTCCCTCTTCTTCTTGGTCAAGCTCAAACAACCGATTAGCAAGGTCTTCGATATCATCGGAAATAAGATTTTGAAATTCTTGTGTGAGCATTTGCGGAATATTCATGGGTATTCTATCATCATCGATGCTCATTTTCAGAATTCGTGTGGAAAATGGGTGAAGTGCTGTAGTGATTGTGGTGTAGGCCCGTCGATTTTATCCGTACCCGATTAACCCGCCCGACCTGATCTCACCTGTACCCGAAGAAACCCGACCCGAACGACCCGTTACCCGAACAACCCGAAAACTGATTAAACCGACTCTTATTCGGGTCGGGTTTCGGATAAACTTTCAAACCTCAAAAACCCGAATAACCCGAACCGATTCGATCAACCCGATCAACCCATATTATAATTAAGTAAATTATATGTATATACTTATTTAAATTGTCCAAATTGATCAAATTGTTTGTATATAAATATATATTTAAGCACATTTTATAAATTATAGAAGTAAACTAATTTAAGTCCACTAGTTTTATAGGATTTCAAATGAAAACTCACTAAAATCTACTAAATTAAGTCTATTGTTTAATACCCGAAACCCGACCCGAACAACCCGTTACCCGAACTACCCGAAATCGATTAAACCGATTGTTATTCGGGTCGGGTTTCGGGTAGACTTTCAACGTTGAATAACCCGAATAACCCGAACCGATCAACCCGAAACCCGATTAACTAACCCGATCAACACCCCTATTGTGGTGTACGTTGTGGTATTTATACAAAAAACAAAAAACAAAACTAGCCATTAGAAAAAAGGCAAAAAAAACTAGCCGTTAGAGCAAAGACAAAAAAACTAGCCGTTAGAAAAAAGACAAAAAAAGTAGCCGTTAGAGCAAAGACAAAAAAAAAACTAGCCGTTAGAAAAAAGACAAAAAAAGTAGCCGTTAGAGCAAAGACAAAAAAAACTAGCCGTTAGAAAAAAAAAACATTCATTGATTAACTAAAATTACATAAAAGTAGATAAAACAACATTAAACTAAAACCACAACATAAACCGAAATAACAAACTAAACTAAAAAAATTAGTTGCGACGAGGCATTCCATATTTCTCTCTTATCTCGTTACACAATTCTTCATGTTCGGCACGCTGGAATGAATCCATATGACTTATGTCGATGAAAATGATTTTCTTCTCTTCTAACTCAAAGAATTATCAATTTTTTTGTCGAAATGTTGAATAGCTTTCTTCTTTGCCTTTGTCGTCTCAGCCAAGTCTTCAACGAGACTTAGTCTCTTTGCTTCGTAAGCAAGTGAAGAAGAAGAAGTCATGTCTTTACCCTTTATTTTGGCCAGCTTCTTGGCCTTGTCCCACCCCATTGGACGTGTTGGAGGTTCCTCTCGAGACTCTTCTTCTAGAGGTTCTTCCTCTTGATCTTCTTGTTGCATTGCAAGAACTACATCATCATCATTATCATCATCAAGTGATACCCCCCACTCTTGAGTTGATTCGGGAGTATTGCCAAAGTTGTCATCTGAAGCAGAAGTGGTATACTCCCCTGTGCTGCTTGTCTTTGTTCTTTTAGAAGCTTAATGACCATACACTTTGGTAGGCCCAGAATACTTTGGAATGTCTTTAACTATCCTCCACACATGTTCATATGTGAAGGCAGCATTATTAGTGTTCGTGTAATAATATTTTGCTTGGGTTATATATTGGTCTTCTGACCAACCACTTTTGTATTGTGACTTGATACGAACATAAGACGCATCAAAGTGAGCAACCTTTCCTTTGATCATATGCTAGTGACTTCTAAGGTTGTGAGCATTTCTTGGAATTTGAGGGTTCCCAGCATTGTAATGTTGTTCTATCCTCCCCCAATATGCATGTTGGTTTTGACTGTTGGTAATTATTGGGTCTTCAGAAATGGCTACATAAGCCTTAGCCAACAACAATTCATCATCAGCTGCCCACTTGATACGAACAGACTTCTCAGCTTTTTTTTTTTTTTTTCCTTTTCCTTTCCCTTTCTTCTCTGTTGGGGTTTTTTTGGGTGACCATGGTGCTTCATCAATTAGTTGTTCATTATGTGATTGTGATTGCGATTGCTGCACTTTTTAAAGCTCTTTATGTTTAAGCTCTTTATGTTTAAGCCATGCTTGATATTGTTGATAGTCTTCCAACGAAGACTGAGATTGTTGAAGATATGAGAATGCCCTGGGTTGTGGAAATTGTGAGAAGCCAGGTTGTTGAACATATGAGAATCCCCCAGGTTGTTGAACATGGGGGAATCCCCTAGATTGTTGAAGATATGAGAATCCCCCGGGTTGTGGAAATTAGGAGAACCCAGGGTGTTGATATTGGGAGAACGCGAGTTGCTGATGTGGGTATTCTTCATTGGTTTTATCATTTAACATTTGTGTGAAAGAGAGCGAAGATCTTGGATCCGTTGAGAATTAATTTTGAATTGTGTTTAGAAAAAAATTAAAATGTTAAAAAGAATATAAAATGTGATTTGAGAAAAACTCTAAAATAAATAAAATAGAAAAACTAGCTATTATTTGATTGATTCAAGTGCTATTGGGACTAACAAATGGTATCAAAGCTAACTTGAATCAATTTCCATTGTTTAGTTGAATATTAATGTTGCTGAATTGTTAATTTTGTTGATATTTTTAGAGAGAGAAAATAGGGTTTTAAAGAGAGAAAGGAGATCTGAGTTTTTGTGTTCATCATTCATACTGATTTTGATCGGATCTACACCAATTCAGAGCTGATTTACAACATTTGATATCATATTTTACATCTACAAATCATTTTCTACAAGAATCTGAAAAGAAATTTCAGATCTGAGTTTAGTATGTTTTGAACGAAAGTTCTCGGTTCCGGCGAACTTTCCTACGAATTTGCCACTTCCACCACAGTATCCTCGGTCACCACCGCCACCAACTCGCCGCCACAGCCACCGCTGCTAACAACTCCGATAACCAAACCACCGAGAAACCTTTTCAAATTCCATATCGGAGCTGCCCACCACCAACCCATCATCACTGTATCCTAGGTCACGACCTCAGCCGACCAAACCCGTAACCCGACCCATAACAGTCCATCACCACCACCCGCACCTCCCTCGACCATCATCGCCATTATGACCTAACACAAAAGCCACCATAACAGCCCGCTACCAGCTTCGACCCCATCGCACCCCAACAACCCCTTCCCCTTCACCTGACTGCGACACCTTCGGCCACACTCTCCGACTCCGAATCGACGACGACAACACCGAATCGACCCCACCTCCGACTCCGACGACCCTCTAACACCCAGATCTACCAACACCGTCACATCCCTTGGCCGCCTCTGTTCACCACCACAGATTCGCCCGTCAGAGAAAGACGGAGCTGTTGTTGTTGTTGAGAGTTGATGGAAGCGTAAGGTGGGTGGTTGTTGCCGGTGGCGTGCGGCAGAGATGGGTGGGAAAAGGGATTGACGGTCATTAGCGGTAGATCGGAGATTGGGTTCACAGAGGATGTTTGTTTTTAGTCACTTGTTTGCTTTGACCGATCTTATAGTTGATAGCGGACAAATTGTTTTTTTAAAAGAAATTAATTTCAAATTTTCATTAAAAATAAATAAATAAATAAATAAATAAGATTAATTAATTATTTTTCTCGAGGTAGATTTAATCAACAATTTTTGGGAAAAATATTTTAGGGCGTTAAAGTGAATTATAATTTTTTTTAATAACTGAAAATGTCTTTTTCTGACGAATTTGATTCAGATAATACCATATCGGCACAAAGTCGTTTTGACTGTTTTGCAAGAATGCATGATGAAGGATTGTCCGACTTTGCTGATTGATTCCTAATTGTGGAAAATAATTTGAGAAAGCATGACCCAAAACTGACAAATTTTGAACAAGATAAAAGATTATTTGATTCGCTTCCATCTGAATGGATTTCACGGTGCAAATCGATTAGACAAGAAAGAGGCTTTCCTGATTACAAATTGTCCAAAGTGATCAACAGATTGAAGTCGCTGGAAATGGATCTCAAACGAGAGGAATACAATCGAGTGATGTATCCATTTTCCAACACGACATTTGTCACAGAGACAGAAGTTCCTGCAGAACAATCAGAAATTTTTTTGGCAACTAAATCTAATTTGAAAGCTGAAAACCGGGAGATTGATGAAAAAAATGAACAAGCTTTGATGACACAGAATGAGAATGAATCTGACTGTGAAGCAACTGATGATGGGGCTGAAAAGAAGGTGCTGGATGTTCCCTATGAGGTAATGCAACACATGTGTTCGTCTACATGTCGAGCCAGAACCTTAAATGTCATCCAAGCTAATACGATTTTGATTCAAGATCAAGAGGAGTTAAGGGTGATTAATAAAGAGCTAAAAGAAAATGAAGTCGCATATCAAATAAAGCTAAATGAAGCTTTAGCTGAAATTGAACTTCTTAAAAAACATGTTTATGAAAGAAACATTGAAATCAATATGTTAACAAAAAGATTAACTCTAGCTCAATTCGATGTAACTCAACTCCAAACTAAACTTGATAAATGGATCGTTTCTCAAATGAAAAGTGATGAAATTCTTTCAAAATAGAGATCTATGTTCAAAAAAGATGGAGTTGGTTACCTCGAAAATGTTGAAAAAGCTGAAAATGTTTTTCCACCTCCCATTTCAGGATGCTATTCACCCTTACCTCGTCCTCATCCGAAAAATGATTTATTTGAAAATCAGAATGCTAACAATTTGCATGAAGGCTTAAGTGGTGTTGATCACAAATAGATTCGAGATGAGCATGATCCTCCTGTAGGTTTGAGTTTTAACACACATTGTGTTGATGTACCTAAAAATGCACATGTTTCTTCTAACTTTTTTTGATAAGTTTGAGACAACTCATCCAAAACTCACTCGATTTCGATTTTCTTGTGCCAATGCAGTAGACCAGTGATGGAACACTCACCATGTAACGCAATTTTCGGGACGAAAATTCTTTCAACATGGGGATAATGTGACATCCGGTAATTTTCCGTTACCAAACTCCGTTAGTTCCGTTAAGTCTTGCATACACGTGTCGTGCACACACACTAGTTGTCATTGAACGTTGGTGACTTAATAATAATCAGTAATGTTAAATTGATGATAATTAAGTTAATAATGTGATTATTAAGTTATGCTTATGTGATTTAAATGTTAACTGTAACTTTATCGCGTAAAGTGGAAACGTGTGTATCATTTCGTGAATCTTGTGATTAGTGAGATAATTTATAAAATTAGTATTGTTGACTAATAATGTTTACATTATTAAGTTAAAAACTCTCTTAAAAATTATTTAAAAGATTAATTTGATTAAAAATACAAATTACAAGGTGTAAAGTGTAATTGTGAAAAATCAAGTTACAAAATGTAATTCCCAACCCTAAAACCCCCTCCATCGGCCGCGACCAACTGCTCTCCCCCCTCTCCCTTGCGAAAACCGATTGAGATCAAGCACAAATCTACGATTTTGGACCGATTGCAAGGCATACATCGCACTAGAAGCATCCAATCTCGTTCCTTTTCGCGATTTAGAAGGTAATTTCATGTTTCTTCATGTGTTTTGTTCTAGCCGAGAGTTTGTGTGTGATTTGGATGAATTGGTGGTCAATTGATGCTTGTTTGTTGATGTTAATGTGTTTGTTAGATAGAATGCATGCTAATTAACGTCAAGTATGCAATAAAGTTTGGATTTTGGTTGTTTGTTCATATGATTATCTTTAGCCGAAAGTTTGATGCAATTTTGATCAAATTAGATGTTGAATGTTGGTTGTTTGATGTTGTAATGATGCTAGTTAGGTTGTATGCATATTAGTTAACGTTGATTTTGCAAGAAGGATGGGATTTTGATTCATTGTTCATAGGTTACTAAGAATAGTAACTTTATTTTGCATGAATTGATGATTTGATGATGTATGAATGTTATGGATGTGTTTGTGATGATGATTAGATGCTAGGTTGATGATATGAACAATTGAAAATCAAGAAGATGTGTTATAGTTCATACATTGCTAAAAATAGTAACTTTTGGTGTTGAATGTTGATGAATCATGATGATTAGATGTTGTTGATCATGTCTAGATATTGTCATGGACTTGAATTGGTATGTAAATGATGAATTCATGAATGTCTTGGGTGTTTGATGGATTTGGGATGAACTTTCCCAAAAGGGAAACTTTAATTGTGAAATCTCTTAAATATGATGATTTGGGTATGTTAGGAGCATTTGGATCATGCTAGTAAGTTCATAGATGAGTTCTAAGGTGATAGAATGTATTCGGTGGATTCAATGGATGTTGGTTTGGGTAATTATCTGTTTTAACCTGTTTGTGGGAGTTCATGCTTATAAATCATAGGAGCATGTTAGGATTTTGATTGATTGATGGTTAATCATGAATGAATGTTTTGGGAATGATTTGGATTGTGGTAATTGATGTGTGATGGTCATCATACACGTGTGCGAATCTGAGGCCCCTACTTAGTAGGATTGGCAGGGTTTAGGGTGTGAAGTCGTGAGTGGCTTCACATGGCGTGTGATGCGTGATTTGATCCTTGTATGGTGTATTATTTGTGTTATAGATGTTATGAGCATGATAATAGTTTGAGATTCGCATGACTTGTATGATATCTGGCGGTATGATGATCTAATTAGTACATGTGGTTAATGAAGTGTTATATGTAATCAGTTTGTATGATAATCATGTGTGATAGGCTGTTATGCTTGTTTGAATGGAAATTCATCTATAATGTCACCAACGGGTCAAACGGGTCAACTGGGTCAAGTGTGTCTTGTCTTTCTAAAACCTTGAGTTCTTTGGGTTGTAGAGCACTTAGGGTTTCATATTGATTCTATGTACACGTACTTATGTACTCATGTGTTCTAGGTGACCTTTGAAGGTTGTCTTTCCCCTCTTTCTTTCAAGTTAAGCTCTAAGTTAATTCTTGCGCGTATCAGGTGAGTTCTTGCCCTACTCTTTTTACATAATCTCTTTTGGGGGAAATAGCATACTGTTGATCACAAACGCTTTGAAATATGAGTGTGTATAATATTAATATAGTGTTGTTTACCATGGAAAGTCCTCACACTTTCGGATTGTTAGTATTGACTAGCGGGAAATTTTGGGTAGTACTACTGGGTTTGACGAGCCCCACCTGTGCGACCCAAGGTCAAACGGGTGCAATTTTGTCCTAACATATATTCGTCACGACCTGGTAAGTCGTGACGGGAGGCACAAACTATCACAGTCAGCTTCAATCGCGAAATCACTATGTTTAATATTTTCATGTTAATAGACTAGCTATCTATTGCAATACACTACTTATGCTCTGGAAACTGTTGATTGGTTTATATTTTAACGCAAACTCTTGAACTCACCAACCATTGTGTTGACATTTTAGTATGCTATTCTCAGGTTAAGGTTGCTATTGCCTAGGAGCACGTTTCACGAGTCAGCATCATGGTGTTTGGCAGCATGTTATGAAACATTGTTTTGGGTTAAGAATGTTTAAACATCGTGTTTTGGTTTTGCTTAATACTTGGGCGCGTATGTTTGTGCATTTTCAAATCATGTTTCATCGTTTTGGGTTTACCAGTTTATTTAACGCTTCCGCATGGTTTTAAAGTTTGAACTTTGGTTGGTTTTATTTTAAAAGTGGCATATAGTGTCGTTCTGAGTAACTATTGACTGTGATCCTAGTCTGTTCACACGCCTCGCGGTAAAACTCCGCTCGTGGATTTTGAGGGTGTGACAAAGTTCAAGACACATGGCATTCCTACCTTTGAGCCAGTTAAAGATGTGAGCAAATGTACGAGTCATGAATCATCTCCAGTTGCTGAACAAGTCAATCATTCCAAAGCAAAGCAAAGACAATCTCAATCTCAGCCTGTCATATCTAAATTGTGTCAGAAACAAATGAAGATCTCATTCCCAATTTAGCAAATGAAATCACAAGTCCCTTAACAAGATGAATCAACTTCAAAACAAGCTCCACCCCCAGTTACACCACACTGGTATATCAAGAACCAAAAGCCCTTCAAGGCTAGTTTTAGGTGTGGAATGGAAGGTCACGTGCTAAAATAGTGCCCAAAGCAACATAATTTAGACGGTAAAGGCAATCACAATTGCTTCTCTGTATCAAAAGGTAAAAAGCCCACATCTTTGAATAGTCTGATGATGAATATTCCATCCAAACCTTCACATGTGAATCTGGTTTCACATGATTCAAAGATGAAAGTGACCAAAGCATCCAAACCAAAATCTTTTTCTTCAAATCTTAAACACATAATAATTTCTAAATTTAATTCTTTCCAATCAAAAGTGTTTGAGACAAAACAAATTTGGCAAATCAAAAAGAAAGAAGAAAAGATAAAAGGTTGTATTTTTAAAGAAAATGATCACATTGATGTAAACGGACCACCCAGGTCTACGGTGATCTGGGTTCCCCTTTCTAATTGATCTGTTAATGAGTGCAGGAACAGTTCAGAAGGTCTGTTCAGTAATCCGATTTACTCACAGAGTCTGTTCCTCATCCAAATTTGAGGCGGGATAGACATGTTATGATTTTGATATCATATCAGATTCACATTATGATTTTTATTTGCACAGTCACATGTCTCATTCACAATCACTGCATGTTTCTTGATAGTTCATTCTCATCTTTTCATAGGGTAAATGGGAAGATTTTTTTTAAAGTAAATTTCTACTTTGAAATATTAAGAAATAGGGAGAATTTCATATATATCCTTACAAACTTAAAAAATATCATATTTATCCCTCTCAAATTTTAAATATCATATATATCCAATTTAAATGAATCTTTAATATATTACCATCTTGCCCTTGTTAAGTATTTGAAATTTAAACCTATTTCTAGTTTTTATTAACGTCTCATAAACTTCTATATGGAATAAAATTTTTCATAGAAATATTGGTGATCTTCTTAATCGCAAATATCAAATCTTGAAATTCAAACACTAACTCCACAAAAAAAAAAAACAATTGTGTGAGTTCACAAAGTGCTCGTTTTTTAAAATCTGATGATTTAATTCTTGTACATTTGATTAATTCTTACATTTGATTAATTCTTGTACATTTGATCGCTGCAGTAAATTAGAAAATCTAATCATAATGGTTCTCATACTTTCTTGTTGCTTGAATTATTTCTTTGACATGTATAAATTTTTAAACATATATAAAGGGTAAAATAGTCCTTTATTAATGTTTCATAAATGAAATGGATATATTTGATATTTCAAATAGTTTTCAAGGATATATATGATATTTTAAGTTTAGATTGGATATATGTGATATTTCTCAAATTTATAAGGATATATATGAAATTCTCTCTAAGAAATAAATAAATAAAAATAAAAATATATATAAAAATAAAAGTATAAAAATAAATAAAAAAATAAAATAAAGTTTAGGGGGAGAGTTAGAAATGTTAAATTTTATATTATGTCTCCTCCTTAGGTGATTGATTTAAATAAAAAAATAGGGTAGAGTTCTTGATTTGAGATAGTATATTTTTCTTGATATGCTTGTTTAAGCATGACTTGCTTTGTGTGAGAAATGATAGTATCTGTTCGGATGCCTGTATCATTTAAAAGAAAAATTACATACAAAAATTAAAATTGACAATTTCATTATATGATGTGCCTAGTAGGCTCTGCTTCAAACAAGTAAACAGTAATCTTGTGATAAACTAAAGCTTTAGTATGAAAACTGGATTTTAATCAATCTCATTATTGGTCTACATGACTGAGTCCCGTCAAAAAGTGGTTGAGAGTTGGCTTTTTCTACCCATTCATTTTATATATTCGTGCTTATTCTCCTCTGCTATGCGGAAGCATTGACCTGGAGTGATGATCTTCTCTGTATTTAAGTATAGACCTGAAGCTCTCATTAGCACGCCAGATGATCATCTCCTCTGTACATGTAAATATAGACCTGGAGCGATCATCATCTGTTTATTACTCTCATACATCACACAAAGATTACCAATGAAATATCATTAGTCTTATATCTTCCATACCCTTTATCTATCAAAGCCATATAAACTCAATAAACCATGAGGACGGGTAGGTCTTACCAAATGAGAGAGGAATCCTAATAATCTAAATCATACCAAAACATGATAAGAATCACATGTTACTTGTTGAAAAAAATGTTCCGTGGGTTTAAGAGGATAAACATACTGGCAATCGTTCTTAGGACTAACACACCATAGGGCTCCAAGCCCTTAACGGGCGCCAAACACAATTTTTCCTAAATTATTGCATCAATAGGGGCTGTAAATATTAGTTAACCGCTACATTTGATTTAAAAGGGACTTCAATGAAACGATTTTTATCTACAAGGCAATTAGGTGGCATTTTAACTAAAGAACCACTACAAATAGTCTTAGAATTCAAAAGCTAAATTTAATTATGAAAAATACGATCGATTTATTTATAAAAAGAATCTCCACTAAAGTCTCGTGTACAGATGGAGATTAATTTCATTCAATTATTTTATAAAAATAAAGTATTCCGTAATAGACTTTCTATTACCAAGCTACATAATTTGAACACTTAACTTCATGTATATGCTTCTTATTCATAGATCAGATCAATTCGACCCAAATTGTTCAAAGTACTATTCGGTATAATATAGAATAAGAACACAACAAGAACACAATGAAAACATATGGTAATATGACTGAATTGGTTTAAAAAAAACACTAATGATATACCCTTGTCCGAACCCTTATGCATCACTAACTTAGCCAGATTCTTCATCCTTCAATAGTGCAATACCCTCATAAGCGTAAAAAGAAGAAAGCGTTTCATATGCCTTTGCTCCCACGATAACATTAATCCTCTCAGTCGGATGAAATGTGTCCCATAAATAATAATTTTCCCTATTTGTACACGGAACTTGATTCCGAGCACATTGTCCTTTGCCACTGGTGTTTGAAATTATACAACGTGGTGTGCGAGTAACATTTATATCTGTACATATATATAAATATTTGATATAACACGCTACATAAACCTTGATTAATATCAAAAGATAACAAAAGTGACAACTTACCATGAGAATACTCTATGACACTGTTGATTAAGATGAACTTTGCATCAGGGAATTTATTATTAAAATCATTTAGTGAGGTAATAAGACTAGATTTAAACAATAAGACAACAATATTAACTGAATCCATGGAAGAGTTCATGCCAAATCGGGTCATGATCCTTCGGGTACAACCCACATAACCCGCTGCAAAGATCCTAAACACTCTTGCTCCAGTTTCATACAAATCCTATGAGTATTCATGCTTGTTATTTAAGGTTTCTTGTTTTAAATGATTATTTTTGTGCTTGGGTTTGGAAGTTGAACCTGATGTTGTTGAGAATATTGTTCCACAAGAGCTTCTTCGTATTGTTCGGGTGTATATACACTACTAGTAATATATTTACGCTATTTGATAACATATGTTGGCAAACATAAGTAGGGGAATTATTATTTTGATGTCCTCGGGTCGTGGGTACAGATTTGATTGTGAACTTGTTTAATTTACATCGTACTGTTTATCTGTGTCTTGTGTATAAAACTCATGTTCTCACTAACATATTGTTAATGTATTTTAAGTATGTATTTCCAGGTAATATTCAAGAGTCATGTGTGTAGGCACTATGCTTTAGAAATACCAACCCTAGTCAAAGCAAGAAGACTTTAGTTTAATTTAGTTTAGTATTTGATAATTTCAATTGGGTTGTACTATATTATTTTATGTTTCTTTTCTTTCCTCGAGTGTATTTGTAATTGGGACCGAACGATATGTACTAGTAAAAATAAATATGTAGTATTATTTCATCCCACTTGGTTGATATCAATTGTCATGCGTGGGCCCTCGGTAGGGTTGTGATAGATTGGTATCAGAGACAATGATTTTAGCGAATTAGGATCTAAAAAAATTTTTTAGATACCTAAGCGTTACCCATAAAAATTAAGGGACCAACATATATAGGACATACACCATTACTTTTAAAGCATTTAGACCTAAGGATATAACTTAAAAAATTGATTTAGTTTCTCCCTTTACTAACCCCCTTTTATTTATAATGAGAACCATATATAGAAATGGCAGAGAAAAACAACAAAGGAAAGGACACAATTGTGATTGGCTTGCCACCAAAGAGTAACCTACAGGTGATTGTCCCAACATACTTGACACAACAAGGAACTCATTTGTTTGATTTGGGTGTCGGACCATCCAGGCGACCATTTGTGCCCGTAATTCGTGATTTTCCACCGGGTTGTGGACCTGTTAGCTATGTTCCAGGTCTTGAGAACTTGAGGCCCGAACAATCCGAGCCTACAACCAAGCCCTACTGGTCATGGACTTCGAATGGGAGTAGCCAACCATGAACTGGATGGCTCCACATGTCAGCCAATTAGTGCGCTTTCAGTTCACTCCGTTTGGGAGAGCTAGTACTGGGCGGGATTGCCCCTATTCCCAGAGAAGCCATCTCAAGTTCCCATTATACAATTCCCGTTTGGGGAACCACTTGATGGTACCCGCCACAACATCCACCAGGGTATCCTGAGATGTACCAGGATCTGTATTTGATTCCTTCATAGAACATTGTTGTGGAGGAACACACGTACTTCTCAGGGCCAATGTTAATGGGAGACCCATCTTATGGGTAAGGGGCTGCACTTAAGACACCATCTAAAAAATGGAGTCTTATGGTCGGGAGAGAGGACTTAGGAAGGCCTTGGAGTGTATCGCCTCGATAGCAAGACGCGCAATGGATGATTTCGCCTATCGTCTTCGCTGTCACCCCCACTAAAGATTTTATTTCCTATTTATTAGACTTTCATGTATTTTAACGCATAAAGTGAAATATTCACTGATATGTATATAAATATACATGTTAATAATGCATATCTTTACCCATCTTAAGTGTTTTTTTACCACTTCATCTTTATCTACACTTAATTGTGATTAATTTGGATTTTGTAGTTTTGGATGGTTGCTTGATGATTTCAGAAGAAAAAGACAAGAAATGTATGAAGATTTAGAAGTTTAGAGGCTATTATGGTCATGAATAATTCTGTCATGATCATAACATACATCAGGTCCCTTTTCCTGCACATTATGGTCATAACTGATTCTGTTATAGCCATAACATGCATCAGGCCCCCTTTTAAGCTCTTCTTTTGGGGGAGATGAATTTTGGAGTAGAAACCTACCCTAGTTTTTCTCCATTCTTGTGGTAACTTTGAAGGAGTTTTCTTAAGAGTTCAAGCTAGGTTGGAGATCAAGCATTTCAAAGGAAGATTCAAGTCCACACAACCCACCTCTACTCATCTTTGGTTTGAAAATCTCTAGATCTATCATGTTTTCTTCTATTGTTATGAGCTTAGTTGTGGTTTTTATAAGCTCATAGGCTAAATACTCTTTATCACTTAGATTTGATGAGGCTTAGCATGATTTGCCATTTTACTTGTAACTTTTGGTGATGATTAGGTCAATGTTTATTACAAGGCTGTAAATGTTCTTCAATGATTGTGTATGCTTGTTGAAATTGATGAAATGAAGAATCTTGTAGGTGTTATAATCACATATTGTTGGAAAATTTTGTGTTTTAGAATATCTATTCATGAAATGCATACATGTGACAACCATGTAACGCAATTTTCGAGACGAAAATTCTTTCAACATGGGGATAATATGACATCCGGTAATTTTCCATTACCAAACTCCATTAGTTTCGTTAGGTCTTGCATACACGCGTCGCGAGCACACACTAGTTGTCGTTGAATGTTGGTGACTTAAAAATAATTAACAATGATTATCTGATAATAACTTGATTAAAAATGTTGATTGTTAATTTGTAGTTATGTGATTTGTGAATTTAAGTAATATTTATGAATTTTACCTTGTAACGTGACAACGTGTTATAGTTATTTCATGTGTTTTGTAGCTAGTGGAAATTGTATATAATTATTATTATGGATTAGTAATGCTTGTGTTTTGTTGTTAAAAACAAACTAAAAAGTGGAAAAGACTAATTTTTACAAAAGTTAAACAAGGGAGGTTTATTTTGTAATTACCACAAAATTGAAAATTAACAAAAACTAAACCCTAATCCCTTCCCCAAACCCCCCTTTGCGTCCGCGACTTGCACACACACACATACATAATTCGATTTTTGATCCAAACAACAAGCAAGCATCGATTTTGATCGAGTTTCAAGCATTCCAACGTGTAGCAAGCATTAATTTTTGATTCCTACGTGATTAAAGGTTAGATTTTTATTGATTTTTCATGGGTTGTTTGATTATGGCCGAACCCTAGTTCGCAAATCATGAAGAAGTCGAAATTGATGATGATTTGATGATGATATGACGTTAGATATGTTATATGAATGTTAATCTATGCAGATTATGCAAGAAATCCATGATTTTGTTTTCTGGTTCATACATTGCCAAAAGTGGAAACTTTTCTTCATGAGAATTTATGTTTTGATGAATTGTTGATGTTAAATGGATGATTATGAATGCTATGAATTAGATTAGGTATAATATTGATGAATCTATGATTGAAATTAAGTGGTTGATCATACCTTACTATTAATAGTAACTTTTATGCATGAGATTGATGAATTATGATGAATTGATGATGTTTATCATGTTTAGATGATTGTTATGAACTTGATTAGGTATAAAGTTGATAAACTTTTGAATGAATTGGATGTTAGATTGGTTTTGGGTGTTACTTTCCCTAAAGGGAAACTTTATTTATGTAGATCATTGGATATTATTAATTGAGCATGTTTATAATGTTAGAATGTTTGTTGATGATGTCTAAGGTGGTAGATTATGTTGTTTGGGTTGTATGAATGCTTGATGCACAACTTTAGAAATTTAGGCTCTTATGGAATATACATGATAATGGATGGTGTGTGATGAACTTTATAACACTTATGGGTTTGTAATATGACATACGTGAATAACTTGTGTGATAACCATATATGATGGATTGCTATACTTGATCAAACAAGAATTTAACTTGACATGTCACCAACGGGTCAAACGGGTCAACTTGGTCAATGAGTCTTGTTTTCCAAAACCTTGGGTCAATGTGTTTGTTGAGCACTTAGGGATTGTTAAGCTTCTACGTACACATACTTATGTACTTGTGTGTTCTAGGTAACCTTTGAAGGGTTGTCTTTCCACTCATCATTAGCTTTTACAATCATTCATTTGCACACCAGGTGAGTTCAATGCCCCACTTTTACTTCTCTTTTTGGGGGAGAAAGCATACTTGGTTTTAAAACGCTTTACTATAATAACATGTGCTTGGTAAGACGTAGTGGGTTATACCATAGAAAACCCTCACACTTTCAGATCATTAATTAAGGAATCTAGCGGGAAATTTTGGGTAGTACTACTGGGTCTGACAAGCCCCACCTGTGTGACCGGAAGTCAACGGGTGCAATATTATCCTAAATGACTAACAACGTCACGACCTGGTATGTCGTGGCGGGAGGCAAACAGACAAACATAGTCAGTTTCGATCGCGAAATCACTATTGTCCTTTGCTAATGAAATTAGACTAGCTATCTATTTCAACGCACTTGTTTATATTTTTACTAAGACTACTGCTTATGATTGATTACAAACTCTTGAACTCACCAATCATTGTGTTGACACTTTTAGTATGTGTAACACCTGAAAATTTACTAAGAAAAGAATAAAGACAAAAGGAGAAGTTGCATAAGTGGAGGGGTTAAAGTGTACAAAAGGACAAACATTATTATTTTATGTTTACAGTGGGCATGGCCTCCCACTACACTGCTTCACAAACTGCTTCGACCACTAGAAAGAAGAAAAGCAGTATTTCCATCGGTTCTAGAGAGAAGAAGAAGAAGATTCGGCTTGAAGGTGAGTTGTTGTATGTTTTGTTCGGTTTCAGCTGAGCTTTCAGCTTCGGGACCGATTCTTATGTGTTCTTTCGTGTTCGGTTTTGTGTTTTGTTGTGTTTAGGCGTTTGAACTCTTTGTGCCCTCGAGTTTGGTGGAGTTTTGCATGAAGGCTGTATTAGGTGAGTTCTAGATCCCCTCTTTTAAATGTTTTCTTCTTATTTGGGGCCGATATGCATATTTAACTAGTGTTTTCGAAACTAGTTATGATTTTTCACGTATGGTGCGGACGATTCTGATGATATAGTTATATTATGTGATTCTCTTGATGATCGTTTAAAGTTTATGATGTTCTAAGTGTTAGACTGATAGATCTAAGCTGTGTTCATGTTAGAATGATGATTGGGAACTGGTAATGCATGTTGCATTGCAGGTTAGCTTTTATGTTCATTCGCATTTAACAGTTAAGTCTTTTGTTCATGCGCATTTGCTAAGTCTTCATGCGCATTTCCCAAGTCTTCATGCGCATTTGCTAAGTCTTTATGCGCATTTGCTAAGTCTTCATGCGCATTTGCTAAGTCTTCATGCACATTTGCTAAGACTTCATCTGCATTTGTTGTGTTCATCCGCATTTGTCTAAGCTCATCCATATTTGTCTAAGCTCATCCGCATTTGTCTAAATTCATCCGCATTTGTCTAAAGACTTGGGATTTTCTAAAATTTTGGGGAATAGAATTTAAGTATGGAGAACTCCTGAATAAGGGAAGATCATGCTTGTTTAAGGATTATTATTCTTGGTTCTTTCTTATATGCTGCTTTTACTATGTCAATAATATTTTCATGTTATGTGATTATGTAATGTGCATCTTAATAAGTATTATCCATAACAAGTGGACACGAAAGAATAAACGAAGAATAGTGAAACTTCATGAATGTTACCCCCGGGCCCTTATGATGAATGAAAAGCCTTGCAAGCACAATGAATGGAGGTGCACGACCTTGTTGTCGTTAGCTCAACTGATGTGCGGCTGTATAGCCCATAAGGATGCACATCTGGGGTCTAATCTTGGGGATTGTCCAATGAATGAATGGGATCCTAGTGCATGAGCAGGCTTCGTGCCTAGCAGTGTGGATCAACTGTCGATGGGTTAGCTACCATGATAAACGTTTGCCGACAGGGGTTCAGCATCTGTTGCCAACCAACGATGTAGGCTCTTGCTTTGTGCAATCCTAGTTAATGAAAGAGAAAGATAATGAATGAAAGAAGGATAATGAATCACTTAATGACTGATTTTGTATATTGATGAATGATCACCAAATGAAGTTTACAAAGTATATTTTTCTATATTATTAAACTAGAACTCACTCAGCAATACTGACTTTTTATATGCATATCAGTTGGTAGGTAAGGATGTTGCTGAGGATGGCACGCGGGTGATGCTACTTGACGAGCAAAGACTGGCATCCATTCGTGCTTGATGATATTGTTGTTTTGTAATACAACTGAAAGATTCTTTTGTAACTGTTATAATACAATGATGTATTATTTAGCAACATCAAATATTAATGCATGAATGGTTTTTGATAACAATCCGCTGTGATGTTTTTATGAAATGTATTTATTTTATATGAAAAATGCTATGATTGTCCAACTGTGAGGTCTCCGGGAACGGGGCCTTATAAGTTGGTATCAGAGCCAAATTTTAATTTAGCATTTACTTACGTATTTTGGGTTGGGCGTGTGTTTTGCGTAGTTTACATTTAGTACCTTGTGTTTGGGTTATTTAGAAAACACTTTCACATAAATTTTAAAGTTTTAAACTCTGATTTGTTTTAAAGGTTGCATATAGTGTCGTTTTGAGTAACTAATGACTGAGATCCTGGTTTGTTCACTAGCCTCGCGGTAAACCCCGCACGTGGATTTTGAGGGTGTGACAGATTGGTATCAGAGCGATTGGTTATAGGGAACTAGGTTGCATACACATTAGACTATAATCGCATAGTTTGTTAGTTACTCGTTACTTATCCCTTACTGTATACTCATTGGCATACACGTCACGTACCTCGCAGCATGGCATCGTCTTCACGGGCTCTAGGTAAGAGGCCTACACATTCTGAGTCACCTCCTCCTCCTCCTGTACCTGATAGAGGATCTAACTGGCCCCGACATCCTTATCCTTCTGAAGAGATAGACTGGGATCAGCCTTTTGCACTACTCGAGAGCGACGCTCCACGGAACTGGAATTACTACCCTACCTATGTTGATCGTATGGTCTACAGGGAGCGTGTTCTAGCTATAGCTACTACTGGCCCTAGGACTAGGTCGGTGACTGCCTCTACAGCACCTACCCTTCCTTCTCTGTGTATTCCTCTCGAGCAGGCGGTTGCAGCTTTGGTTGCTACACTGGACATTGAGCGAAAGCGTATCAGAGGAGTTACTGACGAGAACTCCATTTTATGAAACGAGATGCGTCAGCTGCATTTACTGGTAGAGACACTTTAGGAGCGACTTTCGATGTCTATTGGTGGACATCACACCTTGGCTGGTAATGTTTTTGCACTTACTGAGCGCATGTTCGCGCTAGAGCTTCAGAGTGTAAGGACAAATGATAGATTGACTGAGCTGGAGGCACAACTAGCGGCACTTCAGATTGCAGGGGCCCCTGCACCTGGGGAATATCTTAATGAGGAAGACCCTGAAGAGGAACCTGAAGAAGAACCAGAAGAAATGGAAGAGGACAATGATGGATCTGATGTGTTGGATTGATTTTCGCATTCATTTGACTTGGACTACATAGTGTTTCTTTTCTTTTTGAAACCTATATAGGAAGGTTTGTTTCCCACCCAACTGACAAACTAAAAAGTTTGACACTGATGGAATATTTTATGACTCATTTACAATTTATTTGTCTTTGGTTATTATTTTAGTTATAAATGTTGTGGTTATGACAAATTCATTATTTCTTACTATTTACCATACTTCAATGAGATTAATATGTTAGATGTTACTCATTATTGTATTTGTGAATGTAAATTGAAATATGGACGGTCGTGGAAGAGGACTTGGTCGTGGCCATGGACGTGGTACCGGTGGACGTGGTGCCAATGCTGTAAACATGACCCCAGCTGAGTTAGCCGCCTTAATCAATCAACATGTGTAGGCAGCACTGGGTGCTCAAGTTGCCTAATTTGGAGGTAAACGATGACCCTGGTCATCACTTATTCAAATCTTCTATTAGATAGTTAATCCGTTTGGTTTGACTAAACAATCCAAAGCATTGAATATAGGACCGCCAGCATGCACGTATAAGGCGTTCATGGACTGTAAGCCCCACACATACAGTGGAGCTGAAGGAGCCGTAGGGCTTGTGGTGGTTTGAGTAGACCGAGTCGGTTTTCACCAAGTGTAACTGTCCGGCGGCGGGCCAAGTGAAATACGCTATAGGGACACTTGAGGGTGCGGTGCTCTAGTGGTGGAATGCACAGGTGTAGATGCTTGGCCAGGCGATGGCAAATGCTTTACCATGGGATGAGTTTAAATCGATGATGATGGAGTAATATTGTCCTCGCAATGAAGTCCAGAAGCTGGAAGCTGAGTTCTGGCAACTGAAAATTGAAGGATCTGAGATCGAGGCTTACACTACGAGGTCTCACGAGTTGGCAACACTTTGCCCTGGCATGATCGACCCGTCAATCAAACGAATTGAGCTTTATCTACATGGCTTGATTCAGGAGATACAAAGTATGGTGACTGTTACGAAACTCCCAAATATTTAGCAGGTTATTCGATTGGCTCACAAGCTTACTAACCAAGTGGTGGAGTAGGTAAAGCTACCCAAACGGGGTGCTGTGGCAAGCGTGACTGACAATAAATGAAAGTGGGACAACTCTGGTAACAAGGGATCATCGTCAAACAGCCAACCCCAGCAGCATCAGAAGCAACAACAACACACTCAGTAGCATCAGCATCAACAGCAGCAAAGGAGGTTTGACAACAACCGTAGTTTCAATCAGTCATCTTCTTCATCTCATGGACAAGGTGGATATGTGGGGAAGTATCCCAAATGTAATCCACGTAATTATCACCACACTGGTAGGTGTTACAACTTTCGATGCCAGCGTTATGGTAAGGCTGGACACGTGGCAAAGGATTGCCATGGTGAGTTGATGAAGAAGCCTCAGCAATCCCAAGAAATACCAAAAGGTTGCTTTGAGTGTGGAAAGGAAGGACACTACAAGAGGAATTTTCCTTAGTTGAAGAAGAATGGGAACGGTTCTGGAAATGGTGGGAACAACAACAACAACGGCAATGGTGACAATAATGGTGGCAACAACGGTGGAGCTAAAGGGAGAGCCTTCGTCATGGGTTCAGGTGAGGCTCTAAATGACCCTTCTACTGTTACTGGTAATTTCCCTATTAATGGTCGTTTTGCTACTATATTGTTTGATACTGGAGCCGATTGGAGTTTTATCTCTACAAGTTTAGTAGTCTTTTAAGTAATATGCCTTCTCCGTTGGAATCTAAATATACGATAGAATTAGCTGATGGTAAGCAAATCCATGTTACACACATCCTTAAGGGTTGCAAGATAGAACTTGCTAGTCATACTTTTGACATCGACCTCATGCGTGTTACACTTGGGAGTTTTGATGTAGTCGTAGGCATGGATTGGCTTTCCGACAAGCAGGCGGAAGTCATATGTCGCGAGAAGATTATACGTATTTCTGTTGGCGGAGAAATTCTCTCGGTTAAGGGCGAGAAAGGTGGTGCTGTGATAGGCATCATATCTTTTATGAAAGCACAGAAGTGGCTACGTAAGGGTCGCTTAGCTATATTAGCCCTTGTAACTGACAAGCAACCGGAGGAAAAGAAGATAGAGAATATTCCAGTAGTTCGTGACTTTTCGGAGGTGTTTCCAAAGGATCTGCCTGGATTACCACCTCATCGTCAAGTTGAGTTTCAGATTGATTTGACTCCCAGAGCAACCCCGATTACGAGAGCACCTTACCGGTTAGCCCCGAATGAACTGCAGGAACTATCTGCACAACTACAGGAGCTGTTGGATAAAGGGTTTAATCAACCGAGCTCATCACCTTGGGGAGCACTTGTTCTCCTTGTCAAGAAGAAGGATGACACACTTCGAATGTGCATCGACTACAGAGAACTAAACAAAGTTACAGTCAAGAACCGATATCCTTTACCTCATATAGATGATTTGTTTAATCAACTTCAAGGATCAAGCTACTACTCTAAGATTGATTTGAGGTCTGGGTATTATCAACTGAGAGTCCGAGAGGAAGACATCTCGAAGACCGCATTCCGTATACGTTACGGTCATTATGAGTTCTTGGTCATGCCATTTGGGTTGACAAATACACCAGCAGTGTTCATGGATCTCTTGAATCGTGTGTGCAAACCCTATCTCGATAAGTTTGTTATCGTGTTTATTGATGACATATTGATCTATTCGAGGACCAAGGAAGAACATGAAGAGCACCTACGTCTAATCTTGGAATTACTTAGAAAGGAACAACTGTACGCCAAGTTTTCCAAGTGTGATTTCTGGATACGTGAAGTACAGTTTTTGGGTCACATTGTTAACGAGAAAGAATACATGTCGATCCAGCAAAGATTGAGGTGATAAAGAATTGGTCGGTTCCCATGACGCCTAGTGAGATACGATAATTTCTTGGACTGGAAGGATATTATCGGCAATTCATTGAGGGATTCTCTAAGATTACTAAACCTCTCATAGCCTTGACTCACAAAGGAACAATGTATAAATGGGGTGACAGTCAAGAGTCTGCTTTTCAGTTGTTGAAGCAAAGACTGTGTAGCGTATTGATATTGGAGTTACCGGAGAGAAGTAATGATTTCGTTGTTTATTGTGATGCTTCTATCCAAGGACTTGGTTGTGTCTTGATGCAACGTGATAAGGTGATAGCCTACGCCTCGAGACAACTAAAGGTACATGAGAAGAACTACACCACTCATGGCTTGGAAATGGGTGCGGTAGATTTTGCCTTGAAGATCTGGAGGCATTACTTGTATGGTACTAAGTGCACTATCTACACCGATCACAAGAGTCTTCAGCATATCTTTGAGCTGAAGGAGTTGAATATAAGGCAGCGACACTAGGTGGAATTGTTGAATGATTATGATTGCGCTATCAAATATCACCCAGGAAAGGCAAATGTAGTCGCTGATGCATTAAGTAGAAAGGAAACTGCTAATCCCTGACGAGTACGAGCTTTTGCAGCTTATGATTAGCACTCACTTGCCTGAACAAATCCGAGAAGCTCAGACAGAAGCTTTGAAATCGGAAAACATTGGGTCTGAATCTTTACGGGAGTGGACAAACATTTGGAGGTAGAAGCAGATGGAATTCGTTATTTCATTGATAGACTCTGGGTGCCCTTCCATGGAAACCCAAGGGACTTGGTTATGTGTGAGGCACACAAGTCTAAGTACTCTATACATCCTAGTTCTGACAAGATGTATCATGACCTGAAGGCACACTATAAGTGGCCTAATTGTTGGAAATGATCTGGCCAAAATACATATTGAATTGTTGTGGCTAGTACGTTGTGATCCAAGTCGGGTCATACCCAATGACGAGCTAGAGAAACACCAAAGATATTTGTTTTATGATATGATCATATAAATAAATATTAGAATATTTGGAAATTAGGTTTCCAAATATTTACACTTGTGTTGTAAATGAATTATATGGATAATTTATTTCAAAGAGAGATGAATATTAATTCATCCTCATTTGTTTAAAACAGCCGCATTTGATATGGTTGAACAAATGCAGATGTTGTTTACTCATCCGCATTTACAAATGCGGATGAAGAAACCCAATCGGCATTTGCTTTTGAAAGAAATGCGGTTAAGCATTTTTGGAAATGCTGATGGAAACATTCATCCGCATTAACTAATGCGGATGAGCATTTTCGGAAATGTGGCCAAATTACTTCATCCGCATTAACTAATGCGGATGAGCATTTAGGAAATGCGGCCAAATAACTTCATCCGCATTTACAAATGCGGATGATAAGTGAAGAAATGCGGATGGGTTAAAGGGGCTGGGCCCACCCACTTTTCTCTCCTGAATTTTATGTTTCCAAGACATGCAATATAAAATTGCATTCTGATCTCTCTGATAACTTAACCTTTTGGTAAAAACGAAAAGTGTAGAACTCCCTTTTTTTCTCGATCGGTCAAGAGAAAAATCAGAGTTTTCATTAAATCCTAGCAAACCAGTGTTCTTGTTGGTGGCTCGTGGGTAGACCTGCTTGAGGCCTCCTATTTTGGAAGCTGCCATCTTCATTCACCTTCTGCCGACCTAACTGTTGAAGGTAGTTTTCAAAACCTTCTATGGTTGTTTGTAAGCATGATTTCATATATCGATCCATATGGGGTTTTAATAGATAAATATAAAAGGGTTTTATATATATGCTTACTGTAACAAGTTTTAAACTGATATTCCGCTGCATTTTTCTATTTTATATGGATAAAATAGAACTGATAAACTTGTTCAAAACCCATTAATGGCATCAGATCCGGTTATATGGATACATGCTTCTTTTGGACTGAAAAATTCAATTTCTTGGTGATGTTTCACCAAAAGGCCGAGAGGTTTCAGTCCTAGTATCCCCTGTTTTTCAAGATCTTTTTAGACATGCATATTGTAATCTTGAAAAATTTAAATCATTTGGATGATTCTGTTTCTGGAAACAAAACTATGGTTATCGGCTGTTTATGCTTCAGCCGAGAATCTATGGTTCAAAGGGATGCTTTTGGATTTTTGCTTACATATTTGGATATGTGTTTTACTTGTTCATAACCAAAGCCGAGACCCTATTGATGAATTTGTTGTGATTTACATTTGATTATTCAAATGGTTTGTAATAATTAAATGTATTTATTCTTCTATTGGGTATGTAATTTATTTATTTTTCATTTGGCATGTAAAATAAATAGGTTAGTTGCATTTTACTTTTACTAGAAAAATATATTTAGGATATATTTTGTAAAAGAAGATGCAACGAGGCTACCTTTCTCGGTTTTAATCGGAAGGAGATGATGAAGACCCAAATGGAATGGAAGAGTCACAACACAAGGTGGACACTTGAAGCATTTGGATGCGGGATCAAGTGGGAGTTCACCGACACAAATGTTGTGCCATTTTCACCCTAAGAAATGACCTTATTAACTCACTTGTTTCGGTCAACAAGTGATGTCAAGTTTAGTAGGCTACTGTTATGAACTCACGTGATGCTTGTATGGTTGATTTATTATTGTTTTGTGATATATAAATATGCATGTTTAACAGTTTAATATCAACAACTAGCATAAAATTGGTTCTTATGGAACATTAACATGGGTAATAAAAGGATTTATTAAAAGTTAACATGTTCACAATAAAAATTGGGTTTTATTAAAAGAACCTTGAAAATTGTTTTCATATTAGTATCACATATTTGAATGCATGCAAATGTTAGGTACAAAAGGTTTTCAAAAACTAGAATTAATGGAAACTGAAATCCCTTTTAAACAAGTTTAACACCATCCTTTTACACAATACTCGAATCACTTGTTAACTATTTGTGGGATAAAGGTCACCTAACCACTTTTAGGAAACTTGTGCGTTTGAGGCGGGGTTAACATATTTGTGGGATAAAGGTCACCTAACCACTTGTATGTGTAAACTCACACGTGTGTATAAGTAGGACGACTTGAGTTGGAAACCATGTGAATAGGGTCACCGAAGCATGGCGTACAATGGTTTGATGGGATTAAACATGCCAACTTAACATAAAGATGTTTGACCAATCCCATAAAACTAGAAATTGCAAAGGGTTGTAATTGTCAAGTGTTGACTACCTTGTTAATTTAAATGATGGGATAAAGGTCACCTAACCATTATTTAAATGTAACGTTGGATTCTAGATTTTAATTATTAATTGTCTATGAGACATTAAAGGGTATTAATAATTAAAATTTCTTTTTCCGGAAATACTAAAATTGAACTTTGTTAATATTTGTAGAAATGGCCGCAAACAACAACGCTCCCACCCCGACCGTCCATAATCTATCACTAAGAACTATCTTAGAAAGGGATCATCTTAACCATAATAATTTTATGGATTGGTTTTGAAACTTGAGAATTGTTCTTAAGCAAGAGAAGAAATCCTATGTATTAGACGATCCCATTCCCGATGAACCTGACGTTAATGATGTTGATGCCTATAATGATTGGGTTAAGCACACAGAGGATTCTATGCAAGTTTCTTGCCTTATGTTGGGAACCATGATTCCCGAGCTCCAAAAGGATTTGGAGCATCATGGGGCGTACGACATGATTACCCAGTTGAAGGAAATGTTCCTTCAACAAGCAAGGGTAGAGCGCTTCGAAACGGTTCGAGCGCTTCATGCATGTCGCATGGATGAAACTCAATCGGTATCATCTTATGTTCTTAAGATGAAGAGCCACATTGATCGCCTTGAAAGGTTAAATTATCCCGTCTCGAAAGAGTTGGCCACGGATTTGATCCTCAATGGTCTAACCAAAAGGTTTGAGACATTTATCATGAATTATAACATGAATGGTTGGGACAAGAGCATTGGTGAACTCCACGCAATGCTTAAAACAACCGAGGCGGGGATGGGTAAAAGGGTTTTACCATCCTCATGATCAATGAGGGAGGCAACAAGAAAAGGCAATACCCCGATCCCAAGGCAAATGTTGCCAAAGGCAAAGGGTACATCAAAGGGAAAGGAAAGAGAAAAGCTAGAGCCGAACCTCCAAAACCAAAGCTTAAGAAGCTTAATGTGACAGAGAACGATCCAGCTTTGAGTGTGGTGAGATAGGACGTTGGAAGAGGAATTGTACAACCTATCTCAAAGAGTTAAGGATCAAGAGGGATGCTGGGCAGACCTCAGGTACAACTTTCATGATTCATAGTGGATTGAATGTTATTTCTTCAAACACATGGGTATTGGATACCGGATGTGGAACTCATATTTGCAATTTATTGCAGGGGTTCAAAAGAAATAAGCTTTTCAAGAAGGGAGACACTAGTCTCTACATGGGCAACGGAGCAAAAGTTGAAGTCGAAGCCCAAGGAGATTATGTTTTGAAGCTTTCAAATGGTTTGGAAGTTGTTCTGAAAAACATTTTGTATGCTCCTAGTTTAACTAGGAACATAATTTTTGTTTCCCTTTTAAAACAATATGGTTATGTATTAAAGTTTGTAAATGATGGTATTTATGTTTTTATAGATGATGCATTTTATTTTAAGGCTATGCCTTTTAATGGTATCTATGAATTTGTTCATGATGACTCATCCTTTAATAACTCGTTATACCAATCAAGCACCAAGAAACTTAAAGTGGGTTTAAGTAATTCATATCTTTGGCATTGTCGTCTTGGTCATATAAACAAGAATCGGATTCAAACACTTCAAAAGAATAATCTTTTGTAAACAAATGAAAATGGTTCATTTGATAAGTGTGAATCTTTTTTACAAGGAAAGATGACCAAGTTGCCCTTTAGTGGTACTAAAGAAAGGGCAAAAGATTTATTAGGAATCATACATTCGGATGTATGTGGTCCTTTTAAGACAATGACAAGGAATGGTGAAAGATACTTCATTACCTTTACCAATGATTATAGTCGTTATCGGTATGTGTACTTGTTAAGACACAAAGATGAAGCCTTTGAAATGTTCAAACTCTTTCAAAATGAAGTTGAAAATCAACTCAATAAAACCATCAAAGTACTTCGTTCGGATAGAGGAGGTGAATACCTTAATGATGCCTTTCAAGATCATCTTAGGAGTTGTGGAATTATCTCGCAACTCACTCCACCAGGAACACCACAACATAATAGTGTGTCCGAAAGGAGGAATCGAACTCTATTGGATATGGTTCGATCTATGATGGCTAGAAGCACATTGCTTCTATCATTTTGGGGTTACACATTGCTCTCGGCAGTCCGTATTTTAAATATGGCACCAACCTAGAAAGTGGACAAGACACCTATTGAAATATGGCATGGAAGGGTTCCATCATTATCATATTTAAGGGTATGGGGTTGCGAAGCTTATGTCAAACACAACTCCCAAAAAAAACTTGAAATTTGATCCACTAAGTGTATATTTGTTGTATAACCCAAAGACTGTATGGGATATTACTTCTTTGATCCAACAGAGCAAAAGGTATTTATTGCTCGAAAGGCTGAGTTCTTGGAAACTAAGTTCCTTATGGAAGGAACGACGTATAGAACAGTGGAATTTGATGAGGATCAAAAACCACAAGCCAATACACGTTTGGTTGAAATTAGCGATCAACAAGAGGTTGTTGATAATGATCAAGTGGTTGATCAATACACACAAAACGTTTGTAGATCTGGTAGAATTAGTAATCCACCCGAAAGATATGGATTTTTCATGGATGGATGCTATGTGGTAGATTTGGATGAACCCACCACATACCATGATGCAATATCATAATCTGATTATGACAAATGGCTTGAAGCTATGAACGTTGAGATGCAATCCATGCATGACAACCAAGTATGGGATTTGGTTACACCACCTCTTAACTCCAAACCGGTTGGAAGTAAGTGGGTTTTCAAGAAGAAAACCGATATGCATGGAAACTTGGATACTTATAAAGGAAGACTTGTAGCAAAAGGTTTCACTCAAACTCAAGGGGTTGATTATGATGAAACTTTCTCGCCCGTGGCAATGCTAATGTCAATTAGGATATTATTTGCCATTGCCGCATATTATGACTATGAGATTTGGCAAATGGATGTCAAAACCGCTTTTCTAAATGGATATCTTGAGGAAGATGTCTATATGGTTCAGCCCGAAGGTTTTGTCGATCCACAACATCCTAATAAAGTATGCAAGTTAAAGAAATCAATCTATGGATTGAAACAAGCATCTAGAAGTTGGAATCACCGTTTTGATGATGAAGTCAAGAAATTTGGATTCATCAAAAACACTGATGAGGCTTGTGTGTATAAGAAAGCTAGTGGGAGCATCATTACGTTCTTAGTATTGAATGTTGATGACATACTACTATTTGGAAATGACATTCCAACCATGGAAGGTGTAAAAACCTAGATTGGAAGTTGTTTTTCCATCAAGGATCTTGGTGAAGCCGCCTACATTTTGGGAATGAGGATCTATAGGGATAGATCAAGGCGATTGATAGGTTTAAACCAAAGTGCATACATTGATAAAATCTTGAAAAGGTTCAAGATGGAAAACTCTAAGAAAGGTATGGTACCTATTCAAAGAGAGACAATATTGAGTACATCTCAATGTCCAAGCTCAAAGGATGAGCAAGAGAAAATGAAAGGAATCCCATATGCATCGGCTATAGGATCCATCATGTATGCTATGATATGCACTAGACGGGATGTGTCATGCGCTTTGAGCATGACAAGTAGATACTAGCAAAATCCAGGAAATAGCCATTGGATGGTGGTTAAGAGTATATTGAAATATCTTAGAAGGACTAAAGATATGTTTCTAATATATGGCTCTAGTGAGGAGGAACTCGTTGTAAAGGGTTACACGAATGCGAGTTTCCAAACTGATCGAGATGATTCTTGATCACAATCGGGATATGTTTTTGTTATGAATGGTGGAGCAGTCTCTTGGAAGAGCTCAAAACAAGATGTGGTAGCATTGTCCACCACTGAATTGAAATACATCGCCGCTTCATTGGCAGCTCAAGAAGCTGCATGGATAAGGAAGTTCATTGCCGACCTAGGGGTGGTCCGTACCATTCAGGACCCTCTAGAGATCTTTTGTGACAACGAGGGTGCGATTGCTCAAATCAAGGAACCTCGAGCACATCAAAAGACAAGGCACATTGAGCGGAGATTCAACTTCATAAGGGATGAAGTTGAAAAAGGAAAAATATGTATTCGCAAAGTTTACACCAATAAAAACATTACGGATCCACTCACGAAGCTCCTTGAAAGGCCAAAGCATGAGAGTCATACTTGTGCCTTAGGACTTCAATATTCTAGTGATTGGATTTGATCTTTTAGTATTTAAATATCGGAACGATTGTAGATTTTAACTCTTTTGTATAATTATGATACATTGAGTTATGTTACATTTTAGCATGTTTAAATCCGTGAATATGTTAATTATTCTAAATGTCCGTAGTCACTCTGGGAACAAATATGAAAGTAAGACTATCATGAACTTGGATTGGTGGATATTCATAAGGTATGAATATAGAGCAAGGGTTCGCTGCCAAGGTTCGTGGATATTTATATGATATAAATATTGAACTGACCCGCCCTCAAATTTTACTACATGGAATCTTGTGATAGATCATAAGTAAATTTGAGTAAAGGTGAATATCATAGTATCCTCCAACCTGAGATACATATTGGGTTTTGATATTCACCAAATATAATACCTTGATCTAGTTCTTCGCTGTTCTGAAATAATGGACAACACATAAGGCTATGTTCAGGTGTGATACAAGGTGATTGTGAGAAACGTATGTAGTCAAGATGGGATTTGTTCCTCTTATTCATTGAGAGTGAGATGTCTAAGGCCTGATAAAGTTAAATCAATAGGGAATGATCATTCTGTGTCTTTGGATTTAACATGACATCTGAAACAAAAGGATATATGATTTGATTCACCTAAATCATTTCAAGTAAGGGACTTGAAATAGATGATGTTATTGAATGGCACTTAGTCATGCGTATTAGGGGTAGTAAACCGTTGTTAGGCGGTATTTGCTACTTGCATCAATCCTCTATGTATCTTGTGCAAGTGGGAGATTGTTGGAAATGATCTGCCCAAATACATATTGAATTGTTGTGGCTAGTACGTTATGATCCAAGTCGGGTCATACCCAATAACGAGCTAGACAAACACCAAAGATATTTGTTTTATGATATGATCATAAAAATAAATATTAGAATATTTGAAAATTGGGTTTCCAAATATTTACACTTATGTTGTAAATAAATTATATGGATAATTTATTTCAAAGAGAGATGAATATTAATTCGTTCGCATTTGTTTAAAACAACCACATTTGATGTGGTTGAACAAATGCAGATGTTGTTTACTCATCTGCATTTACAAATGCGGATGAAGAAACCCAATTCGCATTTTCTTTTGAAAGAAATGTGGTTAAGCATTTTTGGAAATGCTGATGGAAACATTCATCCGCATTAACTAATGTGGATGAGCATTTTCGGAAATGCGGCCAAATTACTTCATCCGCATTAACTAATGCGGATGAGCATTTAGGAAATGCGGCCAAGTAACTTCATCCGCATTTACAAATGCGGATGATAAGTGAAGAAATACGGATGGGTTAAAGGAGCTGGGCCCACCCACTTTTCTCTCCAGAATTTTATGTTTCCAAGACATGCAATATAAGATTGCATTCTGATCTCTTTGTTAACTTAACCTTTTGGTAAAAAAGAAAAGTGTAGAACTCCCTTTTTCTCTCGATCGGTCAAGAGAAAAATCAGAGTTTTCACAAGTGAAAATCCTAGCAAACCGGTGTTCTTGTTGGTGGCTCATGGGTAGACCTGCTTGAGGCCTCCTATTTTGGAAGCTGCCATCTTCGTTCACCTTCTGCCGACCTAACTGTTGAAGGTAGTTTTCCGAACCTTCTATGGTTTTTTGTAAGCATGATTTCATATATCGATCCATATGGGGTTTTAACAGATAAATATAAAATGGTTTTATATATATGCTTACTGTAACAAGTTTTAAACTGATATTCCACTGCATTTTTCTATTTTATATGGATAAAATAGATCTGATAAACTTGTTCAAAACCCAACACTAATATGAAGGCAGACATAGCTACGTATGTGAGCAAGTGCCTAACCTGTTCGAAAGTTAAAGTTGAATATCAGAAGCCGTCTGGGTTACTACAAAAACCTGAGATTCCTATGTGGAAGTGGGAATAGATTTTTATGGATTTCATTACCAAATTACCCCGGACTGCTACTGGTTGTGACACAATATGGGTTATCATAGATTGATTGAACAAGTCTGCTCACTTCTTGGCAATCAAGGAAATGGATAAAATGGACAAGTTAACCCGAATTTATCTAAAGGAGATAGTTTCAAGACATGGTGTACCAATCTCAATTATTTCTGACCGTGATGCTCGTTTCACATCACATTTTTGGCAATCGTTACAGAAATCTCTGGGTACGTGTCTAGACATGAGTACTGCTTATTATCCACAAACAGATGGGCAAAGCGAAAGTACTATTCAAACATTGGAGGATGTGTTACGTGCCTGTATGATTGACTTCGGGAATAACTGGGAAGCTCACCTACCATTAGTGGAATTTTCTTACAACAATAGTTATCACACCAGCATTAAGGTAGCACCATTTGAGGCATTGTATGGGCGAAAGTGTAGATCACCAATTTGTTGGGTGGAAATTGGTGATAGTCAACTAACAGGCCCCGAGTTGGTGCATGAGACTACTGAGAAGATAGTATAGATAAGGAACCGTATGGCTGCAGCACGTGACCAACAGAAAAGCTATGCAGACAAGTGACAGAAACCATTGGAGTTTCAGGTCGGCGATAAAGTTTTGCTTAAAGTCTCATCGTGGAAAGGTGTGATTCGATTTGGCAAAAGAGGCAAGCTTAATCCGAGATACGTTGGACCATTTGAGATTCTGGAAAGAATAAGTCCAGTGGCGTATCAATTAGACCTACCTGATTCGTTGAGTGGATTCATAATGTATTTCATGTCTCAAATTTGAAAAAGTGTTTAGTTGACAGGGCGATGGTTGTACCGCTCGAGGAAGTGGAAGTAGATGAACAATTACGGTTCATTTGAGGAACCAGTTGAGGTGATGGACCATGAGGTCAAAACTATTAAGCAAAGCAAGATACCCATAGTCAAAGTTTGTTGGAACTCGAAACATGGACCGGAGTTCAAGTGGGAACGTGAGGATCAGATGAAGCTCAAGTATCCTCATTTGTTCGAAATGACGATGACTGCCGGCGAAGGTACTGATTAAATTTCGGGATGAAATTTTTTCAACATGTGGATGATGTGACAACTCACTCGATTTCATTATGCCAATGCAGTAGACCAGTGATGTAACACAACCATGTAACGCAATTTTCGGGACGAAAATTCTATCAACATGGGGATAATGTGACATCCGGTAATTTTTCGTTAAACTCCTTTAGTTCCTTTAGGTCTTGCATACACGTGTCGTGAGCACACACTAGTTGTCGTTGAATGTTGGTGACTTAAAAATAATTAACAATGATTATCTGATAATAACTTGATTAATAATGTTGATTGTTAATTTGTAGTTATGTGATTTATGAATTTAAGTATTATTTGTGAATTTTACCTTGTAACGTGACAACGTGTTATAGTTATTTCATGTGTTTTATAGCTAGTGGAAATTGTATATAATTATTATTGTGGATTAGTAATGCTTGTGTTTTGTTGTTAAAAAAAAACTAAAAAGTGGAAAAGACTAGTTCTTATAAAAGTTAAACAAGAGAGGTTTATTTTGTAATTACCACAAAATTAAAACTTAACAAAAACTAAACCCTAATCCCTTCCCCAAACCCCCCTTTGCGGCCGCGACTTGCACACACACATACACAATTCGATTTTTGATCCAAACAACAAGCAAGCATCGATTTTGATTGAGTTTCAAGCATTCCAACGTGTAGCAAGCATCAATTCTTGATTCCTACATGATTAAAGGTTAGATTATTATTGATTTTTCATGGGTTGTTTGATTATGGCCGAACCCTAGTTCACAAATCATGAAGAAGTCGAAATTGATGATGATTTGATGATGATATGATGTTAGTTATGTTGTATGAATGTTAATCTATGTAGATTATGCAAGAAATCCATGATTTTGTTATCTAGTTCATACATTGCCAAAAGTGGAAACTTTTCTTCATGAGAATTTATGTTTTGATGAATAGTTGATGTTAAACGGATGATTATGAATGCTATGAATTAGATTAGGTATAATATTGATGAATCTATGATTGAAATTGAGTGGTTGATCATACCTTACTATTAATAGTAACTTTTATGCATGAGATTGATGAATTATAATGAATTGATGATGTTTATCATGTTTAGATGATTGTTATGAACTTGATTAGGTATAAAGTTGATAAATTTTTGAGTGAATTGGATGTTAGATTGGTTTTGGGTGTTACTTTCCCGAAAGGGAAACTTTATTTATGTTGATCATTGGATATTGTTAATTGAGCATTTTAATGATGTTAGGATCATGTTAGAATGTTTGTTGATGATGCCTAAGGTGGTTGATTGTGTTGTTTGGGTTGTATGAATGCTTGATGCACAACTTTGGAAATTTAGGCTCTAATGGAATATACATGATAATGGATGGTGTGTGATGAACTTTATAGCACTTATGGGTTTGTAATATGACATACGTGAATAACTTGTGTGATAACCATGTATGATGGATTGCTATACTTGATCAAACAAGAATTTAACTTGACATGTCACCAACGAGTCAAACGGGTCAACTTGGTCAAATGAGTCTTGTTTTCCAAAACCTTGGGTCAATGTGTTTGTTGAGCACTTAGGGATTGTTAAGCTTCTATGTACACTAACTTATGTACTTGTGTGTTCTAGGTAACCTTTGAAGGGTTGTCTTTCCACTCATCATTAGCTTTTATAATAATTCGTTTACGCACCAGGTGAGTTCAGTGCCCCACTTTTACTTACTTCTCTTTTTGGGGGAGAAAGCATACTTGGTTTTAAAACGCTTTATTGTTATTACATGTGCTTGGTAAGACATAGTGGGTTATACAATAGAAAGCCCTCACACTTTTGGATCGTTAATTAAGGAATCTAGCGGGAAATTTTGGGTAGTACTACTGGGTCTGACAAGCCCCACCTGTGTGACCGGAAGTCAACGGGTGCAATATTGTCCTAAACGACTAACAACGTCAAGACCTGGTATGTCGTGGCGGGAGGCAAACAGACAAACATAGTCAGCTTTGATCGTGAAGTCACTATTGTCCTTTACTAATGAAATTAGACTAGCTATCTATTTCAAGGCACTTGTTTATATTTTTACTAACGCTACTGCTTATGATTGATTACAAACTCTTGAACTCACCAACCATTGTGTTGACACTTTTAGTATGCTTTTCTCAGGTCGTTTCTAGCAGCTGCCCAGAGGAGCACGCACGTGTCAATCATGCTTTGTTCAAACATTGTTTACTTTTAATTTAGTATTTTGGGTTGGGCGCGTATGCACAGTTTACATTTAGTACATTGTGTTTGGGTTATTTACAAAACACTTTCGCAAATATTTTAAAGTTTTAAACTCTGATTTTTTTAAAAAGTTGCATGTAGTGTCGTTCTGAGTAACTAATGACTGAGATCCTTGTTTGTTCACTAGCCTCGCGGTAAAACCGGCACGTGTATTTTGAGGGTGTGATAATACATTAGTGTGTGGTTTTTAGCATTTTACTAGCACTGGTAAATGATGGTTGATTATTTAGTCAAGTTGAAGAAGTGTGCATCCAAATACACTTGTTTGTGAAAACCGTTATGTTTGTTATAAATATCTCTTAACATCATGTATGTGTAACCATATATAATGCGCATATTTATGATTCGTTTATTCGTGTTAGGACATTCATAAATTGAAGCATTTACATAGATATTGTTACACTATGCGAATTTAGATGGTTACCATGTGTTTATCGTGTTAACATTCCAAAGATTTGTGGGTTTGGTATCCTTGACAGGAGTCCTAACCATCATCAACTTTGGCTTAATAATATCATTGGGTCTTCAAGGCATAACTTTTGGTGGCTATTATGTGTTTATCATTTTAGCTTTCCAATGAGTTATATAATTAGATAACCTTGACAGGGGTCTAGTTTACATCCATGTTTCATGCGTAGAAGGTGATCTCACCATAGGTTCATCTTCGTCCACTTTCTTCATTAGTTTAATTATTAGCTAAATTAGTTAATCTTATTATTCACAAATCATATTTCATCGGCTAGATAATGACAAAGACTTAGTATTAGGAGGTTTCGTGTCCACGGATTGATACTTGGTTCCTACCAAAAGCTATACTACCATCCACCAGGTACACTTGTCTATTGTGTGTATAGTTAGTCATAAGGTGAAAATCATTTCTTAAATTTTAATACTTAATTGTGTAAAATCCATTAGTAATATATATATATATATATATATATATATATATATATATATATATATATATATATATATATATATATATATATATCAAATCATACATCAAGTTTTTGGCTCCGTTGCCGGGGACACGACAATTCTAAGAACGATCCGAGTCATTACTTTAGCCAATCCTTTGTATTTACTTATTTTAGTTTAATGTAGTTATTTTGTTACCTTTACCTTTCTTTATGCATTTGGTAGTGTTTGTGTTTTCAAGAAGCTTATGTCCGCATCTTCACCGGCTGATGATCTTGTAGAGCCTTATTCAGAACCCCGAAAAGATAATCAGGAGGAACTTGAGGGCAAGTTCCCAACAAGTAGCACAAGAAATCAAAAGTGAAGCGACGAGGCTAGAAGGCTCAAATCATATCGAAAGTGAAAAGGAGGATACAAACGAAACAGAAAGTCAAAGTGAGCACACCGAAGACACAATGGCGGGACACGATAATAGAAGAACGATCTATGATTTTACAAAACCATCTTTAGAAGGTGCGATACCTAGCATTTTAAGACCGAATGTGCAAGCTAACAACTTTGAGATTAAATCAAGCACGATTCAAATGATCCAAAACAATTGTCAATTTGATGGTCGTCCGGATAATGATCCAAACTTTCACCTTGCAAACTTTCTTGAGATATGTGATACCTTCAAGATTAATGGAGTTAGTGATGATGCAATTAGACTCCGATTATTCTCTTTCTCATTACATGATAGAGCAAAGCAATGGTTAAATACACTTCCTGTTCCATCACTACTTGGGATCAATTGGCCGAAAAATTTCTCATGAAGTACTTTCCATCGTATGAAGCATGGAAGATGAAGGAGAATCACTCTATGAAGCATGGAAAAGGTACAAAGATTCAATGAGTAAGTGCCCATATTATGGATTGGTGTAACACCCTGAAATTTAAAAGAAAAAGAAAGAAAGGTGAAATATCCCAAGTCAAGGGGTTAAAGTTGTGCAAGTGGTAAACTTGCCCATTTTGGGATTAAAAGAACCATGGCAGCCCACACCACTTCTTTTACAGATCTTGCTGTTGACTGTAGAAGAAAGAAGAAGCTGCAATCAGTTTCTAGAGAGAGAAGGTGGAAGATCTGCTTGTTGGTGACGTTTTCTTGTGTTTTCTGCTCGGTTTCCAGCTGTGTTCGATCTGCTGGACCGATTCTTACATGTTTCTTATGTTGGCTGCTTGTTTTGGTGTGTTTAGATGCTAGAACTCTAGGTTGCTCTCGGGTTTGGAGGAGTTTTACTCGAAAGCAGTTAGAGGTGAGTTCCAGATTCCTCTATTTTACTTGTTTCAAACTTGTTTGGGGCTAAAATTCATATTAACTGAAGTTTTACAACCGAAGCATGAGTTTTCTACGTTTTTGCATCTGATGTCTATGCGATGTGTGTGTTTTGCCTTTTTTGATGTTGTGTAGTTGTAAGCTCTGTTTTAAGTATTTGACATGATAGATCTAAGCTAAGTTCATGTTAATATGATGTTTGGGACTGGAAATTTCATAAGTTGCATCACAGGTACCGGACTTAGTGTCCGCTGTGGACACTAGCTGTCCGCTGTGGACACATGTGCATGGATAAGGTGTCTGCTGTGGACACTTAGAATGTTTTAAGTCATCCTTTGTGGGACTTTAGATAGTCCGCTGTGGACTTGCATGTCCACTGTGGACTTTGTATGTCCGCTGTGGACACTTAGGCATTTAGACTATCCACTATGGACTTTGGCTGTCCGCTGTGGGCTTTTGTTCATTTGCATTTGTTAAGTGTTCATCCGTATTTGTTAACTGTTCACCCGCATTTGTTGGTCTTCATCCGCATTTGCTGGTCTTCATCCGCATTTGCTGAGCATTCAACCGCATTGGTTTTATGTTCCACAGTCAAGTGTTTTGTTCATCCGTATTGGACTTGTTCATCCGCATTGGACTTGTTCATCCGCATTTGGTTCACCCGCATACTTTTAGACACATAGAATATTTTCTGAAGACTTCATCCGTATTTGTTCATCCGTATTTAGTATTGTTCATCCGCCTTTTTTAGGGACTTAGAATTATTCTGAAATCTTGGGAAGTAGAATGTTAAGTTATGTTCTGAAATGTTTTGATGGTCTATGCCTGTTGATGTTATGTATGTTTAAGGGCTGTTGTTAATATTCTATATTACGTATTAGTATGTGACCTTACGTAGTGTGTTAATACTCTTGTACGTAAAGTATTATTAAAAGTCTTGCAAGCATATAAAAAGGGGGTCACAACTCTTTATGGGTTGCCACCTCGATAGTGTGCCAAGTGCACACCTAACCATCAGTCTTTGTGACTAATGGAAACGTGCAATACGGGGTCCTTGCCACTTGCTCCCATGAATTTAGTCGCTTTATGCACCGAAGAGGGGGCATGGTAGGATCTGGATAGAGGTGGAAGATAATAAAGTATGACACGAACGATTATGAACGATGATAAGGGATAATAAATGATTATTATCTAGATGTGCCTATCATGTGTGATCACCAATGAAAGTAAAGAAAAGGTTTTTATTAAAAGTAAAGTATATTATTATATAACCTAGAACTCACTCAGCAGCATTGACTTTTTATATGCATTTCCTGTTGGCAGGTAATGTGGTTGCTGAGGGTGGCACGCAGTTGAAGCTACTTGGCAAGCAAAGACTGACCTCCATCTAATGCAAAAATAATGTTGATGTTTTGTAATACAACTAAGTATTCTTTTATGATATTAATCAACGATGTATTACTTGGCAAAAGTAACTATTAATGCATGAAATGGTATTTTTGATAATTCTTCCGCTGCAATATTTTCTTATGTTTATATATTTTAAATGAGTTTTAATAACGAATGATGCTTTGAATGACCATGTCACACCCTCAAAATCCACGTGCGGGGTTTTATCGCGAGGCGTGTGACATACCAGGATCTCAGTCATTAGTTACTCAGAAAGACTCTATATGAACCAACATTCAAAATCAGAGTTTAACTTTAAATTATACGGAAGCGTTTAATAAACCAGAAAGACCAAAGTAAAAAATATAATGTAAAATGCGCAAACACACACGCCCAAAGTAATACAAGCAAATACTTAAATGTTTAATGACCAAACCAAAATAAAGTTTCAATCATTCTGACAACTACAATGATGTTGACCCGTGCACGTGCTCCTAGGCAATGGTAACCTCAACCTGAGAATAGCATACTAAAAGAGTCAACACAATGGTTGGTGAGTTCAACAGTTTGCGTTAATCATATAATAGTAACAATTGCAAAATATAAGAGGTGTATTGAAATAGATAGCTAGTCTATGTTCATCAGTAATAATCATAGTGATTTCGCGATTGAAGCTGACTGTGTTTCGTTTGTTGCCTCTCGTCACGACTTACCAGGTCGTGACGATTCGTGTTAGGACAAAATTGCACCCGTTTGACCTCGAGTCTCACAGGTGGGGCTCGTCAGACCCAGTAGTACTACCCAAGATTTCCCGCTAATTATCATTATTAACAATCCGAAAGTGTGAGGACTTTCATGGTATTCAACACTATATTATACTATACATAACTTATAATAGTAAAGCGTTTGTAAAACCAGTATGCGATCTCCCCCAAAAGAGAGTATGTAAAAGAGTGGGGCATGAACTCACCTGGTGTGCACAAACAACAAACTAAGAGCTTAACTTGGAAAGAGAGTGGAAAGACAACCTTCAGAGGTCACCTAGAACACGCAAGTACATAAGTATGTGTACACAGAATCATAATGAAACCCTAAGTGCTTTATAAACCAAAGAACTCAAGGTTTTGGAAAAAACCAGACACATTGACCCAGTTGACCCGTTTGACCCGTTGGTGACATTATAGGTGAGATTCCATTTCAATCAGACATAGCAGTACATCACACATGATTATCATACAAGTTGTTCACGTCTGTCACTTTATTAACCACATGTACTAACTACATCATCATACAAATAGATTATCATACAAGTCACGTGAATCTCAAATAATCATCATGCTCAACATAACTATGCCATAACTACTGCATCATATATAGAATCAGATCATGCACAACATGCCATGTGAAGCCACTCACGACTTCACACCCTAAACCCTGCTAATCCTACTAAGTAGGGGCCTCAGATTCGCACGCGTGTATAACAATCATCATCACACTAATCAATAGAATTCATACCAACCAAGATATTCAACCATGATCAACTACAAACTAAACAATAGTCCTATCATAACCCATATGACTCATTACCATGTAATCCCACAAACAGACCAAATCTATCAACTAACCAATTTAGCATTCATACAACCCAAACAATACCTTCTACCACCTTCGAATTCATCCATGAACATACTAGCATGATCCTAAAGTCACAAACATGCCCAAATCATCATATTCAAGATTTTGTACAAATAAAGTTTCCCTTTTGGGAAAGTACATCCTAAATCTATTCTTTCATGAATTACTCACATAATCATCAATAACATGCCCAATCTAGCTCATAAAAATCATAAACATTCATCAAACACTTGCAAACCATCCAAACACAAATCTTCATACAGAAAAGTTTCCACTTTTGGCAAGGTATGAACTAGACTACCTAATCCATAGATTTCTTGCACCAAAATCATAATCTAATACTCATGTATCATCATCAACCACATTACATCACCAATTCATCATAATTCATCAACATTCAATATCAAAAGTTTCTACTTTTGGTAACCTATGAACTACATCATTCATTCTTAGGTTTCTAGCATCAATATCATAAATCTAACATCCATATATCATCACAAACACATTAACAACATCAATTCATCATCCAATCATCATGTTCATGCAAATAAAGTTACTATTATTAGTAACCTATGAACAACGCATCAAAATCGAAGCTTTCTTGCATAATCAACGTTAACTAACATATATACAATCTAACTAACATAATAACATCAATAAACATCAAGGAATCGACCTTCAATTGCAGGTTTCGAACCCATGCTTTCGACCAAACACCAAACACCTCAAAAAAACACAAATCTAACCTTTAAATCGTGTAATGAACAATATTTGATGCTTCCAACATGTAATAATCCTTGTAATCGACCAAAACCATGGATTTCTTGCTTGTTCTAGGGCTAAATTCGAATGGTGTGGGTGTGGAGAGGTGTGTCGCGGCCGTAGGGTGTTTAGGGATAGGTTTCTTTTTTTATTTTTGTTTTATTTAATTAATCATAATTACCCTTTTAACCCTTATAATTTGTATTTTTATAAAATTAAGCTTTTAACACTCTTTTAAGATGTTTTTAACTAAAATAATAAACATATGAACTAATAATAACAATTATATGTTTTATCTTTACTAAATCCAAAACATACGGATTAAATACACACGTTTCCACGTTACGCGATAAAATTTACAATTAATATTTAAATCACGTAAACACATAAGCACAACTTAATAACCAACATAGAAATTATTTGTTTAACATTATTAATTATTATTAAGTCACCAACGTTCAACGACAACTAGTGTGTGCTCACGACACGTGTATGCAAGACTTAACGGAACTAACGGAGTTTGGTAACGGAAAATTACCGGATGTCACATTATCCCCATGTTGAAAGAATTTTCGTCCCGAAAATTGCATTACATGGTATGTGTTCCATCACTGGTCTACTGCAGTGGCAAAAGCAATCGAGTGAGTTTTGGGTGAGTTGTCACATCATCCCCATGTTGAAAGAAATTTCGTCCCGAAATTTAATCAATACATTCTCCGGCTGGTATCGTCCTTTTGAATAGTTGAGGATACTTAAGCTTCATCTGGTCCTCACATTCCCACGTGAATTCTGGTCCACGTCTCGAGTTCCAACGAACCTTGATTATGGGTATCTTGCTTTGCTTAAGTGTCTACACCTCACGATCCATCACCTCAACTCGTTCCTCAATGAAACGCAACTGTTCATCTACTTGGACTTCCACTAGTGGTATGATCATCGTTTCATCCGTTAGGCACTTCTTCAGATTTGAAACATGGAATACATCATGGATTCCACTTAATGAATCAGGTAAGGCTAGTCGATAGGCCACTGGACCTATTCTTTCCAATATCTCAAATGGTCCAACGTATCTCGGATTTAGTTTTCCTTTTTTACCGAAGCGAATCACGCCTTTCCACGGTGAGACTTTCAGTAAGACCTTGTCACCAACCTGGAACTCTAGGGGTTTCTGTCGCTTATCAGCATAACTCTTCTGTTAGTCGCGCGCTGCAGCCATACGGTTCCTTATTTGTACAATCTTCTCAGTGGTCTCGTGTACCAACTCAAGACCCGTTAACTGGCTATCACCAATTTCAGCCCAACAAACTGGTGATCTACATTTTCTCCCATACAAAGCTTCAAAAGGTGCTGCCTTTATGCTGGTGTGATAACTATTGTTGTAAGAAAATTCCACCAATGATAGGTGAACTTCCCAGTTATTCCCGAAGTCAATCACACAAGCACGTAGCATGTCCTCCAACGTCTGTATCGTACACTCACTTTAACCATCGGTCTGCAGGTGATAAGCAGTACTCATATCCAATCGCATACCTAAAGATTTCTGTAACGACTGCTAGAAATGTGATGTGAAACGAGCATCGCGGTCGGAAATGATTGAAACTGGTACACCATGTCTTGACACTATCTCCTTCAAATAAAGTCAGGTTAATTTCTCCATTTTGTCTGTTTCCCTGATTGCCAAGAAATGAGCAGACTTTGTTAATCGGTCCACAATAACCCATATCGTGTCACAACCAGTAGGAGTCCGAGGTAGCTTGGTAATGAAATCCATTGAGATCTGTTCCCACTTCCACATAGGGATCTCAAGATTTTGTAATAGCCCAGATAGTTTTTGATACTCCACTTTTACCTTTGAGTAGGTCAGGCACTTACTCACATATGTAGCTACATCCGCTTTCATATTAGGCCACCAATAGTGCGCCTTCAGATCATGATACATCTTGTCAGATCCAGGATGTATAGAGTACTTAGACTTGTGTGCCTCACTCATGACCAAGTCTTTCAGATTTCCATGTAGAGGTACCCAAAGTCTATCCATGAAGTAACGAATTCCATTCGTTTTTACTTCCAATTGTTTTTCCATTCCCCTTAACGATTCAGACCCAATGTTTTCTGCTGTCAAAGCTTCTGTCTGAGCCTCTCGGATTTGTTCAGGTAACTGTGTGCTAATGGTAAGCTACAAAGCTCGCACATGTCGAGGCTTAGCAGTCTCTTTCCTACTCAGCGCTTCAGCGACTACATTTGCTTTCCCCGGATGATATCTTATGGCACAATCATAATTGTTCAGTAGCTCTACCCAACGTCTTTGCCTCATGTTCAATTCCTTTTGCTCAAAGATGTGCTGAAGACTCTTGTGATCGGTGTAAATAGTGCATTTGGTACCATACAAGTAGTGTCTCCAGATCTTTAAGGCAAAAACTACCGCACCCAGCTCCAAATCATAGGTGGTATAGTTCTTCTTATGAACCTTCAGTTGTCTAGAGGCGTAAGTTATTACCTTATCTCGCTGCATCAGTATACACCCAAGTCCTTGAATAGAAGCATCGCAGTAGACTATGAAGTCATCACTTCCCTCTGGTAACGCCAATATCGGTGCGCTACATAGTTTCTTTTTCAGCAACTGGAAAGCAGATTTCTGACTCTCGCCCCATTTATACGTCGTTCCCTTATGAGTTAAAGCTGTGAGGGGTTGCGCAATCTTAGAAAATCCATCGATGAACCGTCGATAGTATCCTGCCAGTCTAAGAAACTGTTGTATCTCACTTGGCGTCTTAGGAATTGACCAATTCTTTATCGCTTTAATTTTTGCCGGATCAACATGTATTCCTTTCTCGTTAACAATATGACCCAAGAATTGCACTTCACGTATCCAGAAATCACACTTAGAAAACTTGGCGTACAATTGTTCTTTTCTAAGCAATTCCAGGATTAACCGCAAATGCTCTCCATGTTCTTCCTCAGTCTTGGAGTAGATCAATATGTCATCGATAAAGACAATAACAAACTGATCATGATAGGGTTTGCACACGCGATTCATGAGGTCCATAAATACCGCCGGTGCATTCGTCAACCCGAATGGCATGACTAAGAACTCGTAGTGACCGTAACATGTACGAAAGGCGGTCTTTGAGATGTCCTCCTCTCGAACTCTCAGCTGATGATACCCAGACCTCAGGTCAATCTTAGAATAATAGCTTGATCCTTGCAGTTGATCAAACAAATCATCTATACGAGGTAAGGGATATCGATTCTTGATCGTGACTTTGTTCAGTTCCCTATAGTCAATGCACATTCGAAATGTACCATCCTTCTTCTTGAAAAATAGAACTGGCGCTCCCCAGGGCGACGAACTGGGTCGGATAAATCCTTTATCCAACAGTTCTTGGAGTTGAGCAGATAATTCCTGGAGTTCGTTTGGAGCTAACCAGTATGGTGCTCTCGCGGTTGGAGTGGCTCCTGGAGTCAGATCAATCTGGAACTCAACTTGACGATGAGGTGGTAGTCCAGGCAGGTCCTCCGGAAACACCTCGGAAAACTCACAAACCACGAGGATATCCTCTATCTTCTTTTCCCCTGGATGTTTGTCAGTGACAAGTGCCAATATGGCTAGACGACCTTTCCATAACAACTTATGTGCCATGAACGAGATGATGCCCATCGTGCACCATTCCTATCGCCTTGGACTGAGAGAATTTCTTCACCTTTAGGAATCCGTATAATCTTCTCGTGACATATGACTTCTGCTTGCTTGTCAGAAAGCCAATCCATGCCGACTACTACATCGAAGCTCCCAAGTGTTATAGGCATGAGATCTATGTCGAAGGTATGACCAGCAAGTCTATCTTGCAGGCTCTAAGGATATGTGTCACGTGAATCTGTTTACCGTTAGCTAACTCTACGGTGTACTTAGATTCTAATGTTGAAGGCATATCACTTAAAAGACTACTAAACTTAGTGGAAATAAAGCTTCTATCAGCTCCAGTATCAAATAATATGGTAGCAAAATGACCATTAACCGAAAATTTACCAGTTACTGTTGTAGGATCGTTTAGAGCCTCACCTGAGCCAATGACGAAGGCTCTCCCTTTGGCTCCATTATTATTTCCACCATTGTTGTTGCCATTACCATTGTTGTTGTTATTGTTGTTGCCGTTGTTGTTATTACCAGTGTTGTTCCTGCCATTTCCATTTCTCCTAAGATGTAGACATTTGCGTCTGTAATGACCTTCTTTTCCACACTCGAAACAACCTTTTGGAGTTTTTTGTGATTGTTGAGGCTTTTTCATCAGTTCACCCCTGCAGTCCTTCGCTGCATGCCCAACTTTACCACAGCGTTGGCATCAGAAGTTGTCACACCTACCGGTGTGATGGTAGTTGCATCGATTGCACTTGGGACTTTTCCCCACATAGCCTCCTTGTCCCTGTGATGCCGAGGATGATTGATTGAAATTTTGGTTATTATCAAACCTCCTTTGTTGCTGTGGAGGTTGTTGCTGCTGTTGTACCTGTTGCTGCTGTTGTTGTGACTGGTTGCTGGAGGATGAACCTTTGTTACTAATGTTCTCCCACTTTCGTTTGTTGTCGGGCACACTAGCAACCGCGCCCCGTTTGGGTAACCGTCCTTGCTCAACTGCCTGGTCAGTCAGCCTGTGGGCTGTCCGGATAGCCTATTGTATTGTAGTGGGGTTGGAAGTAGTTACCATACTCTGAATCTCGGGCACCAGTCCACGTATGTAGTGCTCTACTTTCTTGTGCATTTCATTGACCATTCCGGGGCATAGTGTGGCCAACTCATGAGTACGGGTCGTGTAGGCTTCAATCTCTGAGCCTTCAATCTTGAGTTGCCAGAACTCAATCTCCAGCTTCTGTACTTCATTTCGGGGGCAGTATTCTTCGGTCATAATCTCCTTAAATTCATCCCAGGGTAGTTCATTGGCCATGGCTTGACCCAGCATTTGCACCTGGGCATTCCACCAAGAAAGTGCTGCACCCTCAAGTGTTCCAGTCACGAACTTCACTTAGTCAACTGGCGAACAGTTACATTTCGTGAATACGGATTCAGTTTTCTCAAACCACCGTACTAATCCCACAGCTCCTTCCGTCCCGCTGTAGGTGTGAGGTTTACAATCCATGAAGGACTTGTAAGTACAAGGTGAAGGTCCTGTTTCGACAAACCATACATTAGTCAGGTATCCTAGACAAGCAGCCAGGATAATCGGTTAAGTCACTTTTATCATTTACCTGCTGGCTGTCCAGTTTGGGCAGCAGCCACTGCTGCCTGTACGTGCTCGTTAATTAGGGCAGCCAACTCAGTAGGAGTCATGTTGATAGCACCAGCACCACATCCACCGGCACCACGTCCATGACCATGTCCACGTCCTCTACCGCGTCCGTCGATATTTCACTTTACATTCATAAATACAATAATGAGTAACATCCAACACATTAATCTCATTGAGGTACAGTAAATAATAAGAAATAAGGATTTCATCACAACCACAACATTTATAACAAAAATAATAACCAAAGATAAATAAATTGTAAATGAGTCACAAAGTATTCCATCAATGTCAAAATTTGAGTTTTTCAGTTAGGTGGGAAACAACCCTTCCCACATAGGTTTCAAAGAAAAGAAACACTATATAGTCTAAGTCATATAAAAGTAGAATCTGTCCAACACGTCAGATCCGTCACTGTCCTCATCCATCTCTACTGGTTCTTCTTCGGGGGCTTCCTCCGATTCCTCTTTCGGGTCTTCTTCATCAGGGTCCGCCAAAGGTGCAGGGGCTTCAGCAATCTGAAGTGCTGCTAGCTGTGCCTCTAGATCAGCAAACCTATCATCGATTACTATGTTATGGTGATCCCGCGCATCCATGCGCCCAGTAAGTGCTACAACGTTGCCTTCCAGGGTATGATGTCCACCAATGGCCATCAAAAGTCGCTCCTGAAGCGTCTCTACCTGGTAGCACAACTGATGCATCTCAGATCGTAAGGCAGAGTTCTCATCAGTGAGTCCTCGGATACGTTGTCGCTTTGTGTCTAGAGTGTATGCTCCAGAGGGATGTCCAAGGTAGGAAGATTAGGCAATGCAGAGGCTGTCGATGACCTAGTCCTAGGTCGAGTAGCGGCTACTGGTGGTACACGCTCTCTATAAGCCATACGGTTTATGTAGGTGGGGTAGAAATCCTAGTTCCGCGGAGGATCGAGCTCAGGAGGTATGAAAGGTTGATCTCAGTCTATCTCGCCAGGAGGATAAGGATGTCGGTGCCAGTTAAATCCCCTATCTGGTACGGGAGAAGTAGGAGGTGACTCAGATTGTGCCGGTCTCTTACCCAAATCACGGGATGATGATGCCATGCTGCGAAGTACTTGTTGCGTATTCCAATGAGTATACAGTAAAGAATAAGTGACAAGTAACTAATAACTGTGTGGTTATAGTATAGTGTGTGTATGCAACCTAGTTCCCTATAACCAATGCTCTGATACCAATCTGTCACACCCTCAAAATCCACGTGCAGGGTTTTCCCGCGAGGCGTGTGACATACCAGGATCTCAGTCATTAGTTACTCAGAAAGACTCTATATGAACCAACATTCAAAATCAGAGTTTAACTTTAAAATATGGGAAAAACACAAGCGTTTAATAAACCAGAAAGACCAAAGTAAAACAATATAATGTAAAATGCGCAAAAACACAAGCGCCCAAAGTAATACCAGCAAATACTTAAATGTTTAATGACAAACCAAAACAAAGTTTCAATCATGCTGATAACTACAATGATGCTGACCCGTGCACGTGCTCCTAGGTAATGGTAACCTCAACCTGAGAATAGCATACTAAAAGAGTCAACACAATGGTTGGTGAGTTCAAGAGTTTGCGTTAATCATAAAACAGAAACAGTTGCAAAATATAAGAGGTGTATTGAAATAGATAGCTAGTCTATGTTCATCAGCAATAATCATAGTGATTTCGCGATTGAAACTGACTGTGTTTCGTTTGTTGCCTCTCGTCATGACTTACCAGGTCTTGACGATTCGTGCTAGGACAAAATTTCACCCGTTTGACCTCGAGTCTCACAGGTGGGGCTTGTCAGACCCAGTAGTACTACCCAAGATTTCCCGCTAATTATCATTATTAACAATCCGAAAGTGTGAGGACTTTCATGGTATTCAACACTATATTATACTATACATAACTTATAATAGTAAAGCGTTTGTAAAACCAGTATGCTATCTCCCCCAAAAGAGAGTATGTAAAAGAGTGGGGCATGAACTCAGGTGTGCACAAGCAATAACCTACGAGCTTAACTTGGAAAGAGAGTGGAAAGACAACCTTCAGAGGTCACCTAGAACATGCAAGTACATAAGTATGTGTACACAAAATCATAATGAAACCCTAAGTGCTCTATAAACCAAAGGACTCAAGGTTTTGGAAAAAACCAGACACATTGACGCAGTTGACCCGTTTGACCCGTTGGTGACATTATAGGTGAGAATCCATTTCAATCAGACATAGCAGTACATCACACATGATTATCATACAAGTTGTTCACGTATGTAACTTTATTAACCACATGTACTAACTACATCATCATACAAACAGATTATCATACAAGTCATACGAATCTCAAATAATCATCATGCTCAACATAACTATGCCATAACTACTGCATCATATATAGAATCAGATCATGCATAACATGCCATGTGAAGCCACTCACGACTTCACACCCTAAACCCTACATGTGAGTGGGTATGCGGATATATGTGTGTGTTTTGGTGGGGGGTGGCAGCCGCATGGGGGAGCATAGCAGTGGATTTTGGCAAAGAATTTGAAAATCATGTGCATCTATGCTTACGTGTTTGAATGCATGTATATAGTTGCATGTGTGTGTATATCAAGTGTACACATGGTTATGCATAGGTGTGTTTTTTTAATGGAGGGTGGTTATGGCAGAATGCATGTGGGCATGGGTGTATGATATTCTACTTGTGTATGTTTCCTCCAAGGTTGTGTGGGTGGGGTGTGTGCAACCTGCTTGGTGTATGGGTATAGTAGTCATTGTTTATGAAGTGTGCTATGTATGTATGCATGTGTATGTGCATGTGTATATGATATATATATAGATTATATGTGTAGGTTATGTATATATTCTGTTTGATTATTATATATATATATATATATCATGTGTATGTTGTATATATATTATGTGTGAATGCGTGAATAATATGCGGTGTTTAGGTAATATATATTATACGTGCGTGTCGCGTTTGGGTCTTATTGCGGTAGTGATGAGTAGCGGCGTATTATGAATCGTATGGGTTTCATTCTAGTAAGATATTGAATGAAAAATATTTTTATGAGCACCCTTAAATATGAATTAGTAAACGTGAGAATGATTTGGGTTTTATATAGTTCTGAGTGTGCTTGTGTGTGAATGGGAAATTGTTAACTGGAACCGTAACCGAACCGTGAACGCGAAGCCGTACGATCTGGTATTAACATTTAATATTTAATATTAATTATATATAATGTGCATTCAGGTTGTTCGGAAACTTAATCGCTCGTGTTTACATTAATTGCTTTTGCTGTGCATTCAAGGTGACTTTACAGCCCCACTTTCATTATACATTCTCTTTTGGGGGAGAGAAACATACGGGTTTTTCATATTGTACGTTACTTTGATTTGTGATACTGCATATACTTGTGTACTATGGTGTTACCACTACGCCTCATTCGGACCGTTAATACGGGATTAGCGAGGTGATTGTTATTAGATCTACTGGGTTTGGCAAACCCTACCCAGGCTAGTCGCGCTAGCTTGACTGGAGGTCAAACGGGTGAATGGTTAGCCTGTTATACACTGCTGTGGTTTGGTACCCATAGCCGGGGCATTCATTACATTATTACTGTCAGCTCAGTCGCGAAATTCATACACATAGTGACTTGTTGTAGGCTAGCTACCTACTCATATGCTTTGACTGCTAAATCTGGTTTCCATTACTGATAATTACTGTTTTCTTTAAACTCTGTGAACTCACCAACTTTATGTTGACACTTTAGCATGTTTCTTTCAGGTTCACAAGAACCGCACGCTTAGGAGCATTTCATTCTTGCATTCATCGTCACACGTGATTTATTTTACAGCTTTTATATAAACTTTATTTATTTGGTTTGCGCGTGTTGCGCCGTTTAAGGATTTAATATTTATTTATGCTTCTGCAAATACCATTTTGTTTATGCTAGTAACTCTGCTTTTGGGATATTTTTAAACGTTAACAAATAACTATGTTTCATAATTAACGTGTTGTTTGGTGTAACTAGTGGCTGAGATCCTGGAAGTCACACGCCTAATGGTAATACCCCATTTGTGGAAATTGAGGGTGTGACAGATTGGTATCAGAGCCATTGGTTATAACAAACTAAATTGACATTGCATCACATTTGCATTGCATTTAGACTATAACCTCTTGCCTTAGTTACACGCATATAGACACGTTTAGCTTTGTTAGTTAGCATTGTTTGCTTTGCTTTACTGGCTTGCTTGCTTTTGCTCATTCCAGTGAGCGTTCGACTACAGGGATGATGTATTCATCTTCTTATGTTAAGTCTATGGGGAAAGGCTAGTTGGTCCTGATTTCCCGTTGTCACCGCCTATTCCTTAGCGCGGGTGGCTCCGAGTTACTGTGTGTCATGAGAAGGTTAATTACGATTAATGATATACCGTAGCTTTTACATCATATCTTTCGGAATCAGATACAATACCATTGGTACCTAACTCATATGGTTCATCGGGAACATGTTCTACCTCCTGTTGGATGCTTTACGAGAGCTATTTCTGTCATACTTTCTTTACCTACATTGCCACTTCTCTTCCCTGCCCTACGGAGTAGGAAATAGCTGCACTGGCGGTTACCATAGACATTAGGAGACAACTTATCAGGGTTTACTTACGATAATACTATCATACCCATCTAACTTGAGTACATCGACGGTTTCTTGCCCAAGTGAATACTTTCCTTACTGATTCCATCGTACAACCTTGGTCAATTGACCTTTGGTTTAATGACAATATCTTTGATACTTCTATCATTGATAACACTCTGTACTTGACAAGGTATGTTAGCTCGGATAGGAAGAACCAGGGGTGACAATGCAAAGCAAATTACCATTACGGGTGCACACGTAATTGTAAATTGTCGTGCATGAGAAGTCTGGGGAACTTTGTCTGGTGATAACGGTCATAGTCAATACAAATTTTCATTTCCATACTTTGGGACATGAGAGTCTCGATTCTCATAAAACTTCACTATTGATATGGAAACAATCCTTCATTTCTACTCGTATGAAAATTCTCATCTACCTTGAGCCTTAATAAGATTCATATTATGGCCTTAGTCCTAGTCTCTATGGGACGTTGCTCTTTCTAGCATTTCAGTGATCGTGCAATACTATCTATCTTCAAAGTGCGAGGCCCTTGAAAGGTAGTAACGAAGTGATGATACTACCTGCACATGTATTTTCTAATCTTTGGATTGACCTTAAGACTTAGAGTCTTGACAGATTGAACATCCTAGTTTTCCTTTCATTTGGTATCTATCATGTTTCAGTGTATGTTTCCCAATTGTGGGAGTCAACTTGGATTTTCCTGGTGGATTACCGTTGGCATATGATCGATTAGCAAAGTGTTATGATGACCCCATCCGTTACCTCTCTGTGTTTTCGCTTGCAACAAGTGCATCTAGCATCACAATGGGCCATGTAATAAGAACATCTGTGAGCGCTGTAGGAAATTCGGTCATGCCATTAAAAACCTTCGTGTGGACATCCTGGCCAAATCACCTCAACCACAAGAAGCATAAAGAGATGTTATGAGTGCGGACAATCTGTGTGTTTCAATAGAAAATATCCAAGGCTCAAGAAGAGGGAAAACCGATAGGAATGGTTGGTTTGCCTCAGTATATTTTGATTCGGATGCCGACAGAAGCTACGTATCCAATAAGTTTAGTAATCTGCAAGGCGTAGTGCCTACTGACTTAAGTTCTAAATTTACCATAGAGATAGCTGATGGTAGAATTACAGTGGCTACCCAGGTATATAGCAGATGTAAACTAGGCTTAGCTGGACATTCATGCGATATGAATCTGATTTCCTGATACACTCGGTAGCTTTGCTGTTGTGATTGGTATCCAAGAACCAAGCAGAGATCGTTTGTGGTGACAAACTCATTAAGTTACCTCTTCTTAGTGGCGAGACACTCGTTCTGGAAGGTATTTCCAGAAGACTTGCCTGGCCTTCCACCACACAGGCAAATGGAGTTTCAAATTGAGTTGACACCTGGAGCTGCTCCGATCGCTCGGGAGCCGTATCGTTTGGCACCGAGCGAATTGCAAGAGTTGTCTAAGCAATTACACGAATTACTAGACAAGGGATTCATACGTCCCAGCTCTTCACCTTGGGGAGCTCTGGTACTTTTTGTGAAGAAGAAGGATGGAACGTTCAGGATGTGTATCGATTACCGGGAACTAAACAAAGTGATGATTTAGAACAGGTATCCTCTTCCGCGCATTGATGACCTGTTTGACCAGTTACAAGGGTCAAGTTATTATTCCAAGATTGATCTGAGATCGGGTTATCATCAGTTACGGGTACGAGAGGAAGACATTCCAAAGACGGCATTCCAGACTCGCTACAGACATTTTGAGTTCGCGGTTATGCCATTCGGATTGACTAATGCCCCAGCGGTTTTCATGGACCTCATGAACCGTGTGTGCAAGCCTTATCTAGATAAGTTTGTCATTGTCTTTATTGATGACATACTGATCTACTCACAGAATAAGGAAGACCATGAGGAACATCTAAAAATCATTTTAGAATTGCTGAAGAATAAACAATTGTATGCAAAATTTTCAAAGTGCGACTTCTGGATGCGAGAAGTACAATTCCTTGGCCATGTGGTGAACGAAAAGGGAATACATGTGGATCCTTCAAAGATAGACGCAATCAAGGATTGGCCGACGCCAAAAACACGTACTGAAGTGCGGCAATTCCTTGGTTTGGTGGGCTATTACAGACGTTTCATTGAAGGATTCTTAAAGTTGGCACAACCCTTGATTGCCTTGACTCACAAAGGAACCATTTACAAGTGGGGCAGCAAGGAGGAAATAGCGTTTCAGGCGCTTAAAGACAAGCTCTGCAGTGCACTGATTTTAGCGTTACCAGAAGGGACTGATGACTTTGTTGTTTACTGTGATGCATCCATCCAAGGTTTGGGATGTGTACTGATGCAACGCAACAACGTCATTGCTTATGCATCTAGATAGCTCAAGGTGCATGAGAAAAACTACACAACGTATGATCTGGAATTGGGAGCTGTAGTGTTCGCCTTGAAGATCTGGAGGCACTACTTATATGGAACCAAGTGCACGATCTATACAGATCATAAGAGCCTCCAGCACATATATGATCAGAAGGTTCTGAATATGCGGCAACGGCGGTGGTTAGAATTGCTCAATGACTACGACTGTGCAATCAAGTATCACCCGGGTAAGGCTAACATGGTAGCCGACGCCCTCAGCCGGACGGAAACATCAAACCCAAGTCTGGTGCGCACGTTACACATGACCATCCATTCAGATCTGCCTGCACAAATCAAGGCTGCTCAATCTGAGGCCTTGAATGTTAAAAACCTGAAGGCTGAATCCATGCGAGGTATGGAGAAACAGCTAGACCTAAAGACAGACGGAATCCAGTATTTCATGGAACAGATTTGGGTACCAAGACATGGGGATTTTCGAGAGCTGGTAATGGATGAAGCTCATAAGTCATAAGTCACGCTACTCAGTTCAACCAGGTTCAGATAAGATGTACCAAGATCTGAAAGAGTTCTACTGGTGGCCGAACATGAAAGCTAAAATTGCCACCTACGTAAGCAAATGCCTGACTTGTTCTAAGGTTAAGGTGGAATATCAGAGACCGTCCGGCCTACTGCAACAACCGGAAATTCCGGTGTGGAAATGGGAGCAGATTTCGATGGACTTCATCACCAAGCTACCTAAGACTCCCAGCAGATGCGACACCATTTGGGTTATTGTAGATCGCTTAACGAAATCCACACATTTCCTGGCAATCTGAGAGACGGATCGAATGGACAAACTGATAAGGATATACTTAAGGGAAATAGTCTCTCGGCATGGTGTGCCAGTATCCATCATATCTGATCGTGACGCTCGATTCACTTCTCATTTCTGGCAGTCTTTACAACTATCATTTGGAACGCGCCTGGATATGAGCACTGCGTATCATCCACAAACTGATGGTCAGAGTGAGCGTACGATACAGACACTGGAAGACATGCTGCGTGCCTGTGTGATTGATTTTGGCAGTAGTTGGGAAACTCATTTACCATTGGTGGAGTTTTCCTACAATAACAGCTATCACACCTCAATCAAAGCTGCACCATTTGAGGCACTGTATGAACGTAAGTGCCGATCACCTATTTGCTGGGCAGAAGTTGGAGAAAGTGAACTTACCGGCCCGGAACTTGTGCACAAGACGACTGAGAAAATCGTGCAAATTTGTAATCGTATGGCAGCGGCACGTGATCGACAGAAGAGCTACGCTGATAAACGCCGCAAGCCATTAGAATTTTAGATTGGTGACAAGGTACTTCTGAAAGTTTCACCTTGGAAAGGTGTAATCCGATTCGGAAAGTGGGAAAAGCTGAATCCACGCTACGTGGGACCATTTGAGATTATCAAGAGGGTTGGTCAAGTAGCCTATCTGCTGAAATTACCTAAAGAGCTTAGTGGAATACATGATGTGTTTCACGTATCCAATCTGAGAAAATGCTTAGCTGATGAATCATTAGTCGTACCATTGGAGGAACTGAAGATTGATGATCAATTACATTTTATTGAAAAGCCAATTGAGGTTATGGATCGTGAAGTCAAAACCCTAAAGCGTAGCAGGATCCCTATTGTGCGTGTTAAGTGGAATTCAAAGCGTGGATCAGAATTTACCTGAGAACGCGAAGATCAGATGAAGAAGAAGTACCCGCAACTATTCAAAGATCAGGCATCCACTTCTTAAGGTATTGTTCTTGAGATAGAACACTACGTTTCTTTGTTTTGGATTTGTTTCTGAAGTTCTTGAAACCTCATTTCTGTATGTGTTGCAAATCATTGAGTCTGTTGGTCTCCGTGAACTTGACGTTCTAATTTTCGGGACGAAAATTCCTTCAACAAGGGATGATGTGACAACCTGTACTATCCAAGTTTGCGTTCAATAACTTAAATAAATTATTTTTATTATTAACATTAAACAATTGTGATTATTATTAAACTAATTAAACTTAATGCTAATTTAACCAAATTATAAACTAAGTAACAAACCAAAAAATATCCAAACTCATTCCCCTTGCAACCGACTCCCGCATACCTCGGTGCACCTAACAACCTCATCAATTATCTACCCAAACCCTTCTCTCGACTCCCTCATAGAACCGATCCCCTCGTTCTCTTCTCACCTCCTTAACCAAAGTTGACAGCCCCTTCTCCCTTTGTTCGGTTCCGTCGACAGCCACAAACCACCGGCAGCCTTCCCCTTCTCTCGACTTCCATCTCAGCAGCCCCTCTCGCGACGGGTATCGCCTTCTACAAGTCGTCTCGTAAACGTTGGCCTCCGACGAAACACCGCTTGTAACCACAGCCCTCGACGACAACCCAGTACGGTACGTTCCTTCGTTGCTCGTTATGTTACGGTTTCATTCGTTACTCGTCGGTTACGTACGGTTTGCAAGGGTTGGTTTGGTGCGTATACGGGTTCACGCGGTTATATCGTTGTGTTGTATGTTGATTTGTTTTGTGGGTGCATGCGTGTTATGTATCTGTGTGTGCACCGAATTGGGTATAGGTTTGTGTGAGTGGGTATGCGGATATATATATAGTATGTGTGTGTTTTGGTGGGGGGAGGCAGCCGCATGGGGGAGCATGGCAGTGGATTTTGGCAAAGAATTTGAAAATCATGTGCATCTATGCTTACGTGTTTGCATGCATGTATATAGTTGCATGTGTGTGTATATCAAGTGTACACATGGTTATGCATAGGTGTGTTTTTTTAATGGAGGGTGGTTATGGCAGAATGCATGTGGGCATGGGTGTATGATATTCTACTTGTGTACGTTTCCTCCAAGGTTGTGTGGGTGTGGTGTGTGCAACCAGCTTGGTGTGTGGGTATAGTAGTCATTGTATATGAAGTGTGCTATGTATGTATGTATATGTGTTTTGCATGTGTATGTGAATGTGTATATGATATATATATAGATTATGTGTGTATGTTATGTATATATTCTGTGTGATTATTATATATATATATATGATCATGTGTGTGTTGTATATATATTATGTGTGAATGCGTGAATAATATACGATGTTTAGGTAATATATATTATACGTGCGTGTCGCATTTGGTCTTATTGCGGTAGTGATGAGTAGCGGCGTATTGTGAATCGTATGGGTTTCATTCTAGTAAGATATTGAATGAAAAATATTTTTATGAGCACCCTTAAATATGAATTAGTAAACGTGAGTATGATTTGGGTTTTATACAGTTCTGAGTGTGTTTGTGTGTGAATGGGAAATTGTTAACTGGAACCGTAACCGAACCGTGAACGCGAAGCCGTACGATCTGTTATTAACATTTAATATTTAATATTAATTATATAATAATGTGCATTCAGATTGTTCGGAAACTTAATCGCTCGTGTTTACATTAATTGCTTTTGCTGTGCATTCAAGGTGAGTTTACAGCCCCACTTTCATTATACATTCTCTTTTCGGGGAGAGAAACATGCGGTTTTTCATACTGTACGTTACTTTGATTTGTGATACTGCATATACTTGTGTACTATGGTGTTACCACTACGCCTCATTCGGATCGTTAATAGGGGTTTAGCGAGGTGATTGTTAGTAGATCTACTGGGTTTGACAAACCCCACCCGGGCTAGTCGCGCTAGCTTGACTGGAGGTCCAACGGGTGAATGGTTAGCCTGTTATACACTGCTGTGGTTTGGTACCCACAGCCGGGGCATTCATTACATTGTTACTGTCAGCGCGGTCGTGAAATTCATACACATAGTGACTCTTTGTAGGCTAGCTACCTACTCATATGCTTTGACTACTAAATCTGGTTTCCATTACTAATAATTACTGTTTTCTGTAAACTCTGTGAACTCACCAACTTTATGTTGACACTTTAGCATGTTTCTTTCAGGTTCACAAGACGCGCACGCTTAGGAGCATTTCATTCTTGCATTCATCGTCACACGTGATTTATTTTACAGCTTTTAAATAAACTTTTATTTATTTGGTGTGCGCGTGTTGCGCCGTTTAAAGATTTAATATTTATTTATGCTTCCGCAAATACCATTTTGTTTACGTTAGTAACTCTGCTTTTGGGATATTTTTAAACGTTAACAAATAACTATGTTTCATAATTAACGTGTCGTTTGGTGTAACTAGTAGCTGAGATCCTGGAAGTCACACGTCTAGCGGTAATACCTCGTTTGTGGAAATTGAGGGTGTGACATGTGTGTTCATGAAACGTGTATGCAAGACTTAATGGAACTAACGGAGTTTGGTAACGGAAAATTACCGGATGTCACAGACCAACTGTGGGGTCTCTAGAATCGGGGCTTTACAAGTTGGTATCAGAGGCAATGTTTCAGAGAATTGGGTAAATTATTTTCAAAACCTAAACTGAGAATAGGACCAAATGGAGGGATGCCAGCCCAAGTAGCTACTTGCCATCAGGTAATTTTTTTATAAAGTTAACCGGTATTACGTGCGTGTGCTATTTGATTTATGTGCTTAGTAGATTTGGATACTGATGTAGTCTGGATTGGAAATGCTTGGGGGATGAAGAGTAAAGTAAGTGGCTAATCACAATCGGCCACTGTAATTAGGGACTTACTATACTTGACATAATCTGAGCTATTACCTTGAATGATTGTGTTGGTATTTGAATCTAATAGTGTTTAGAAGATGGCTGGTGGTAGATCTTCGGGGGCTTCTAGAGGTAGAGGTCGCGGTGGATGTGGTGTTGGACCACGTGTCACGAGGAACGGGGCTAGGACTGCTGAAGCAGCTCCTGAAGAGCCTGAATTTCATCACCATGGAGGTAAGGATGAGAACGTTAACCTGATGACCATAGTAAGGGAGGCTATAGCTGAAGGAGTTCACCAAATCATGCACACGATTTTGCCATCTGTGGTGACTGGGGTCATCAAGGCTGTAAGGGAAGATGAGAGGATGGGGGAGAACTAGAGTTGAAAACGTGCTGGTAGTGGTGGTTTCCCTCCCAAGGGCAAAAGGGCGAAGGTAGAGGGTCGCCAGGTGGCTGCAACCGAGTTAGGAGTGAAGGTGTTCGAGAAGTGTGGGAAGGAGGGCCACATGACAGGAGATTGTCACGTGGTGAAGTTATTTGGTAAGTGTGGGAGAGGCCATGTGGAGGAGTGTAGGTGGGGATCAATGCCTGCTTTTGGTGTGGGAAGGAGGGCCACATGACAAGGAGTTGTCGTGTGGTGAAATGTTACAACTGTGGCGAGAAGGGGCATATGAGCAAGGACTGCAAGAAGCCGAGGGCTGAGAGCTCCGGGAAGAAGAAGGGGACTAAGAGGGCGGGTGGACGGCAAAGGCCAGAGCATTTGCTATAACTTGGGTGGAGGCTAGGGTGGACCCCGACGTGGTGTCAGGTACATTTCCAGTAAACCAAACTTATGCCTCTGTGCTTTTCATTCTGGTACTAGTAGGAGTTTTATTTTTGCTACCTTCTGTGATAAGTTGCCCGCTAGGAGTAGGAAGATTGATGAGCCCTTTGTTGTAGAAACTGCCGTTGGTAAGTCTACCAGGATTTCTGATCTGATAGAGGATTATGACATAGAGTTGGAAGGCCATAGGTTCTCTGCTAAATTATTCGTGATGCCCCTAGGCGGATTCGAGGTGGTTCTATGGATGGATTGGCTAGCAGCATATGAGGCAAATATTGTGTGTCGCATGAAGATGATTCGATTGACCGCACCTGATGGAGTTCGGTGACGATTTACGGCGATAGGGTTAGTACGGTTCTGAAGGTAATTTCAATGGTGGTGGCTGAGATGTGCATGAGACGTGGATGTAGTGCCTACCTGGCTTATGTGATTGATGTGGATGCGTCAATACCACGATTTCCAATGTACCGGTCGTGTGTGACTTCCCAGACGTATTCCCGAAGGATCTACCAGGTGTGCCACCTGACCGTGAGATCGAGTTCCAGATTGATCTGATACCTGGTGCCCAACCTGTTACGAAGGCGTCGTATCGTCTAACTCCCTCCGAGATGAAGGAACTGATGGTCCAGTTGCAAGAGTTGCTGGACAAGCGGTTCATCCGACCGAGTATCTCTCCCTGGGGTGCTTTGATCATGTTTGTAAAGAAGAAGGACAGTAGCATGAGGATGTGCATTGACTACCGTGAGCTGGATAAGTTGACTATGAAGAATCGGTATCCGTTACCGAGGATTGATGACTTGTTTGATAAGCTTCAAGGTGCCAGTTGGTTCTTGAGGATAGATGTCTGATTTGGTTACCACCAACTAAAGGTGAGGGAGCAGGATATTCCTAAAACAACATTTTGTACGTGTTACGAACACTACGAGTTTCTCGTTATATCTCTTGGTTTAACCAACACGCCAGCTGCTTTTATGGATCTGATGAATCGGGCATATCGGCCTATGCTAGATAAATTAGTGATTGTGTTTATCGATGACATCCTAAATTATTGAAGAGTGAAGAAGATCATGCCAGACATATTCGGGAGGTGCTGGAGACGCTTAGAAGGGAGAAGCTGTGCGCCAAGTTCGCCAAGTGTGCGTTCTGGTTATGCGAAGTTCAGTTTCCGGGTCATGTGGTTAATCCTGAAGGGATCATGGAGGACCCAGCGAAGGTTGAGACGGTGATGCAATGAAAGTCTCTAAAGATACCATCTGAGATTCGTGGTTTCTTGGGTTTGGCTGGTTACTACAGAAGATTCATCCAAGACTTCTCCAAGATAGCTTCACCATTGACTAAGTCGACCCGAAAGGATGAGAAGGTTATATGGGTGATAGTTGAACACCTGAAAAAGAGTACTCACTTTCTATCGATCCGCGAGATGTATTCATCTGAAAGGGTGGCGGATCTTTTCATCAAAGAGATTATGACTCGTTATGGTGTACCGGTGTCTATAGTGTCTGACCGTGACACTCAGTTTACATCTAAGTTTTAGAAGAGATTCCATGAATGCGAGGGGGACGAAGCTACATATCAGAATGGCTTATCATCCCCAGATGGATGGTTTGTCGAAAAGGATGATTCAGACGCTGGAGGATATGCTACGAGCATGCCATTGATTTCAGAGGAAGTTGGCGCGAACACTTAGCGTTACCCGAGTTCTCATATAACAACAGTTATCCTGCCAGCATTGGTGTACCTCCATACGAGATGCTATATGGTAGGAAGTATAGAACGCCCGTATGTTGGGGTGACTTCGGGAAAAAGGAGTTGTTGAGCATTGAGGTGATCGAGGCTGCGACCGGAAAGTTGGAGAAGATCAAGGCCTATATGGAAGCATCAAAGGATAAACAGAAATCGTATGTCAGCAAGAGACATAGACTGATCGAATTCAAGCTGGGCGATAGAGTTTGGTTGAAGGTTTCGCCATGGAAAGGGATCATCCGGTTCAGGAAGCGAGGAAAGCTAAGCCCAAAGTATATAGGGCATGTCCAAATCATTGCTCGAGTTGGAGAGGTGGCTTACAAGTTAGAGCTACCTGATGTGTTAAGTGGAATCCATCCGACATTCCATGTATCTCAATTGAGAAAGTGCTTAGCCGATGAGGATATGATTATGCCACTTAAGGACATCAAGGTGGAGGAACGACTCAATCATATGGAGCAGCCAGTGGTCGTCATCGACATAAAAGAGAAGAGGCTGCAGAATAAAGTGGTTCCACTGGTGTGAATACAGTGGAGGCACAGGAAAGGATCCAGGTCTATGTGGGAAACTGAGGAAGAGATGAGGCTGCATTACCCACAGCTGTTCGAGGAGTGACAGGTTTCAGGGACGAAACCTATATAAGGGGGGTGGACTTGTAACAATCGAAAATTTAAAAGAAAAAGAAAAAAAAGGTGAAATATCCCAAGTCAAGGGGTTAAAGTTGTACAAGTGGAAAACTTGCCCATTTTGGGATTTAAAAGAAGCATGACATCCCATACCTCTTCTTTTACAGATCTTGCTTTCGGCTGTAGAAGAAAGAAGAATCTGCAATCGGTTTCTAGAGAGAGAATGTGGAAGATCTGCTTGTAGGTGAGGTTTTCTTGTATTTTCTGCTCGGTTTCCAGCTGTGTTCGAGCTCCTGGACCGATTCTTACTTGTTTCTTGTGTTGGCTGCTTGTTTTGGTGTGTTTAGGTGCTAGAACTCTAGGTTGCTCTTGGGTTTGGAGGAGGTTTACTTGATAGCAGTTAAAGGTGAGTTCTAGATTCCCCTATTTTACTTGTTTTAAACTTGTTTGGGGCTGAAATGCATATTAACTGAAGTTTTACAACCGAAGCATGAGTTTTCTATGTTTTTGCATCTGATGTGTATGCGATGTGTGTGTTTTCATATGCCTTCTTTGATGTTGTGTAGTTGTAAGCTCTATTTTAAGTATTTGACATGATAGATCTAAGCTAAGTTCATGTTAAGATGATGTTTGGGACTGGAAATTTCATAAGTTGCATCACAGGTACTGGACTTAGTGTCCGCTGTCGACACTAGTTGTCCGCTGTGGACACATGTGCATGGATATGGTGTTTGCTGTGGACACAATGTTTTAAGTCATCCGCTGTGGGACATAGACTGTCCACTGTGGACATGCATGTCCGCGGTGGACTTTGCATGTCCGCTGTAGACACTTAGGCATTTAGACTGTCCGCTGTGGACTTTGGCTGACCGCTGTGGGCATTTGTTCATATGCATTTGTTAAGTGTTCATCCGCATTTGTTAAGTGTTCATCCGCATTTTTTAAGTGTTCATTCGCATATGTTAAGTGTTCACCCGCGTTTGCTGGTCTTCATCCGCATTTGCTGGTCTTCATCCGCATTTGCTGAGCATTCAACCGCAATGGTTTTATGTTCCACAGTCAAGTGTTTTGTTCATCCGCATTGGACTTGTTCATCCGCATTGGACTTGTTCATCCGCATTTGGTTCACCCGCATACTTTTAGACACTTAGAATATTTTCTAAAGACTTCATCCGCATTTGTTCATCCGTATTTATTATTGTTCATCCGCATTTCTTTGGGGACTTAGAATTATTTTGAAATCTTGGGAAGTAGAATGTTAAGATAAGTTTAGAAATATTTTGATGGTTTATGCCTGTTGATGTTATGTATGTTTAAGGGCTGTTGTTAATATTCTATATTATGTATTAGTATGTGACTTTACGTGGTGTGTTAATACTCTTGTACGTAAAGTATTATTGTAATGAAAGTGGAAGATAAAGATAATGAGAATTGAAACATAATGAATGAATTAAAAGTCTTGCAAGCATATAAAAAGGGTTCACAACTCTTTATGGGTTGCCACCTCGATAGTATGCCAAGTGCACACCTAACTGTCGGTCTTTGTGACTGATGGAAATGTGCGATACGGGGTCCTTGCCACTTTCTCCCAAGGCTTTAGTCGCTTTGTGCACCTAAGAGGGGGCATGGCAGGATCTGGATAGAAGTGGATGATAATAAAGTATGAAACGAACGATTATGAATGATGATAAAGGATAATAAATGATTATTATCTAGATGTGTGTATGATGTGTGATCACAAATGAAAGTAAAGAAAAGATTTTATTAAAAGTAAAGTATTTTATTATATAAACTAGAACTCAATCAGCAACGCTGACTTTTTATATGCATTTCCTGTTGGCAGGTAATGTGGTTGCTGAGGGTGGTACGGAGTTGAAGCTACTTGGCAAGCAAAGACTGGCATCCATCTCATGCAAAAATAATGTTGATGTTTTGTAATACAACTAAGTGTTATTTTGTGATATTAATCAACGATGTATTACTTGGCAAAAGTAACTATTAATGCATGAAGTGGTATTTTTGATAATTCTTCCGCTGTAATATTTTCTTCTGTTTATATATTTTAAATGAGTTTTAATAACGAATGATGCTTTGAATGACCAACTGTGGGGTATCCGGGATCGGGGCCTTACAATTGGAACCTTGGTTTCAAATCCAGACGTTTTACAATGGGTTATATCCAGAAAGTCATTATATTATTGATGCGTCTGCACTAGGTGCATTTTGGGATAAAACACCCGAGGAGGCACATGAGTTGATAGAAGATTTGGCCAACAACAGTTGTTCATGGCAAGCTCCATGAACCAGACAACCAATACAGGGTGTTCATCAAGTTAATACATATCATTCTTTATCTGCACAAGTTGAAGCACTTACAAATCGAATTAATCAAATGCAGGTAAATAGGGCCCAAGTAGTTTGTGATATGTGTGGGGGGCCACATATGAGTTCAGATTGTCAACAAAGGGAAATGTTCAACCTTCTGGAGCAAGTTGACTATATGGGAAGTAAAGTTCAACCTCAAAACAACCCGTATAGTGGCACATACAATGCGGGTTGGAAAAATCATCCAAATTTTAGTTGGAAGGCAAGTGGTAGCAACCAACACTTGGGATTTTAACCAAGGCCAACATATCAAAACCATAAACAATAAAGCCATCAACCGTATTAACAACAAACTCACAGTCAATTCTGCCATCAAAATCAAAATCAATATCATTAATTCCAACATCAAGGCTCAAGTAGTGGTTAACAACCAGAAAACGTATCTAATCTGGAAGAGATGATAGAACAATTCCTATCTACAGCCGAAAGTCATCATCAAAGTTCTGAAGCTCGACACCAACAACATGAGATGAAGTTGAGAAACCATCAAGCCATAATGTAAAGTATAGAAACTCAAGTGGGAGAACTTTCAAGGCAATTATATGAAAGACAACAAGGTGGTCTTTCGAGTAACACTGAGCCTAATCCAAAAGCTCTTGTGAAGGCGATCATAACTAGAAGTGGAAAGACCACTCATTCGGATAACTTAGCTTCTACATCTGAGCTATTTGGTGAAGAGGAGGTTGAGGTTCAAGATGAGGTGAAACATACTAGGCAAAGCCCATCAAGTATCGCACAAGTCAAAGAACCATTGAGAGTTTACAAGCCCACTATTCCATATCCCGGTAGATTGAAAAATAAAAAAAATAGATGAACAGTATAGTAAATTTCATGAACTTTTTAAACAATTATATATTAAGTTACAGTTTGTTGAAGCTTTATTACAGATGCCAAAGTATGCCAAGTTTCTTAAATACATCCTAACAAACAAGAAGAAACTCGAGGAGCTTTCGCATGTGACTTTGAACAAAGAATGCTCGGCGGTTTTGCAAAACAAGCTACCCAAAAAGATGACTAATCCTGGAAGTTTCACTATTCTTTTTTTAATTGGTAGCTTATTTGTTAGTAATGCATTAGCCGACCTATGTGCTAGCATCAATTTGATGCCGTACTCGGTATTTGCAAAACTAGACTTAGGAGAGCCTAAACAGACTCGTATGAGCATCTAACTTTCCGATCTATCTATGAAATACCCTAGGGGCATAGTTGAGAACATGTTGGTTAAAATTGATAAATTTCTATTTCTGATTGATTTTGTAATTCATGACATGGATGAAGATAAAAATGTACCACTTATCTTAGGTCGACAATTTTTAGCTACCTCGAGAGCGTTAATTGATGTATGCAATGGTAAATTAACTCTAAGGGTAGATGAAGAAGAGGTGGTCTTTGATATTAAAAAATTCCATGCAGTATTCACAAAATCATGATGATTCATTATACTTTATTGATACTATAGACTCACATGTGGGTCATTATTTGCAGGAAAGTTGTGAACAAAATGCTTTGGACACACAATTGCTCAATGGGGAAAACATTGACCTTTGACACGTGCAAATTATTGATGAGTTAGCATGCTTGTCAACTAATAAATCATCCTTAAGTCCGGAAGTATTTGAAGTAATGGAAAGAGATGAAGCAACTAAGTCTAAACCATCGGTTGAGGAACCACAATCTTTAGAACTGAAAGAACTACCATCTCACTTAGAATATGCCTACTTGGATGATGATTATAAGTTACCCACCATTATCACTTCTGATCTAATGAATGATGAAAAGGTGAAGCTTTTAAAGGTGTTAAAGATGCACAAGAAAGCTATGACTTGGAAGATTATGGATGTAAAAGGAATACATCCTTCCATTTGTACCCATAAGATCTTAATGGAAGATGATTGCAATCAGGTGGTGCAATATCAACGTCGTCTCAACCCTAACATGCAAGAAGTGGTGAACAAGGAAGTAATCAAGCTACTTGATGTGGGCTTGATTTATCTGATTTTCGATTCCCCATGGGTTAGTCCGGTTCAAATGGTACCAAAGAAAGGAGGTATGACGGTGGTGATAAATGAAAAGAATGAGCTTATATCTACAAGAATCGTCGTAGGTTGGAGAGTTTGCATCGACTACCGCAAGCTCAACGATGCAACAAGAAAATATCATTTTCCCTTACCTTTCATTGATCAAATGCTAGAATGTCTATCTAGGAAGATGTTTTATTGTTTACTTGATGGTTTTTCAGGATATTTTCAGATTCTGATTGCACTCGAATACCAAGAAAAGACAACACTCACATATCCTTATGGAACTTTTGCATATAGAAGGATGCCATTTGGATTATGTAATGCACTGGCCACAATCCAAAGATGCATGGTTTCCATATTTCATGACATGATTGAGACTCGATGGAGGTATTCATGGATGATTTCTCGGTCTTTGGAAACTCATTTGATCATTGTTTAAGTAATTTGGAAAGGATGCACTCAAGATGTGAGGAATTAAATCTTGTTTTGAATTAGGATAAATGCCACTTTATGGTGAAGGAAGGCGTTATCTTAGGTCATATGATTTCTAATACAGGGCTAGTGGTAGATAGGGCAAAAGTGAAAACCATTTCAAAATTACCACCACCAAATTCGGTTAAAGCAATAAGAAGTTTCTTAGGTTATGCCAGCTGTTATAGACCTTTTATTAAATCCTTCTCAAAAATTGCAAGACCTATGACCCAACTTCTTGAAAAGGATGTGCCCTTTGTCTTTAATGATAAATGTGTAGTTGCATTTAACTTCTTAAAATAAAAATTGATAAATGCAACCATTATGGTAGCCCTGGATTGGAACCTCCTATTTGAAATAATGTGTGATGCTAGTGATTATGCAGTTGGAGCGGTTTTAGGGCAATGAAAGGAAAAGCATTTTCATCTAATCTACTACGCAAGCAAGACTCTTAATGATGCTCAAGAGAACTACACAACCACCAAAAAAGAATTGCTTGCTGTGGTTTTTGCTTTTGATAAATTTCGTTCTTACCTTGTCTTATTGAGAACTATTGTTTATACTAATCATGCAGCTCTCATGTACCTTTTTGGAAAACAAGATGTAAAACCGAGATTGATCCGATGGATCTTGCTCTTACAAGAGTTTGATATAGAGATACAAGACAAAAGGGAGCTGAGAATGTCGCAGCTGATCATCTTTCTCATCTCGAGAACACATCTTTAGAAGAACTCCGGGAATCCAACATAAATGACAATTTCCCGCATGAGTTTCTTTTTATAGGTTCAAGAGATTGATGATCACCCTTGGTTTGTGGATTTCGCAAACTACCTTACGGGTGGGGTACTAATTAAAGGAATGACCTACCATTAGATAAAGAAGTTCTTCACTGATTTAAATCACTACTTTTAGGAAGAACCACATCTGTTTAAGGTATGTGCAGATCAAGTGGTGAGAAGATGTGTGCATGGGAGTGAGACAATGAGCATCATTCCTCATTGTCATGAAGGACCCACTGGTGGATGTCATGGAGCTAATTACATCGCCATGAAGGTTTATGACTCTGGATTCTATTGGCCCACCATTTTTAAGGATGCACACGCGTTGGTTAAAGCATGTGATGCTTGCCAATGAGCAGGTAACATCTCATCATGTGATGAGATGCCCCAAAACGGTATTCAGGTATGCGAGGTATTTGACGTTTGGGGCATCGATTTCATGGGACCATTTCCATCTTCACGAGGACGCAAATACATCCTAGTTGCTCTAGATTATGTCTCAAAATGGGCGAAAGCATAGGCTTTGCCCAGAAACGATGCTAGGGTTATCGTGAAGTTTTTAAGAAAATTGTTTACATGGTTTGGAGCCCCCAAGGCCTTAATTAGTGACCTAGGCACTCATTTTTGTAACTCTTTAATTGAAAAAGCCTTATCATACTATGGCGTTACCATAGATTTTCAACCTCGTATCATCTACAAACGAGTGGACAAGTGAAACTCACTAATTGAGGCCTCAAACGCATTCTGGAGCGAACAATGGGGCAAAACAAAAGATTTGGTCAGATAAGTTAGATGACGCTTTATGGGCTTTTCAAAACGCTTAAAAAACACCAATATGCACAACACCATTTAAGTTGTTTTACGAAAAAAACTTGTCATCTACCATTTGAGCATAAATCATATTGGGCTTTAAAATTAGTTAATCTTTATTTGATATGTGCTGGTGAAAATAGATGGTTGCAGGTTCATGAGCTAGAAGAATTTAGGAACCAAGCTTATGAGAACTTTGGACTCTACAAGGAACGAACAAAGCATTTACACGACAATCACTTGAAGGGTAACAAACAATTCCAAGTGAGGGAGCGTGTCTTGCTTTACAATTTAAAGCTTCCATTATTCCCAGGAAAATTAAAATCTTAATAGATGGGTACTTACCTTGTGAAGCAAGTATTTTCATATGGCACCATTGAAATTGAAACTCGGACGGAAGGGTTTTCAAAGTGAATGGACATCGATTGAAACATTACATTGAAGACCCGGTAGTAACGGAGTTAAAAGGTATGAATATTCACCACAAGGACAATTAATGGGAGGCAACCCGAGGATTTGAATGCATTATGGTATTTTATTCTCTCTTTTTATGGGTTCTCAATTAAATTGATATTCAGAAACTCATTTTTTTCATGTAACATGATCAAACTCGAGATTTGATTACCCACGTCACTTGGTAAGTACTCTTTTGGTGGTTATGCTAAGCATTAGGAACACCGATAACTAAATATCGAAATCAATATCTTTTGGTCATAACTAGTATAATTTTAAATTTTTTTGTTATATATAAATACACACACACACACACACACACACACACACACACACACACACACACACACACACACATATATATATATATATATATATATATAGCCGAAAAAAGAAGAAGAGAGTTTATTAAAATCAATATTTTTTGTTGTAACTCGTCTAATCGTGATTAGGTGTTTTTCAACATATACATATATATATATATATATATATATATATATATATATATATATATATATATTATTAGGTAATTATAATAAGAACAATTAAAAAATTTAAATGATAAGATAATCTTTTCTTATTAATTTAAAATTTTTAAAAGAACATTTATTATGGTCATGACTCAATGGGTTATGACAATGACTTCTGCATTGCAGAAAGCCTAAAACTTACTATTATGATTATGTCCATTTTTTTATGGCCATACAATATGAATTGGTCAAGCACCCTGGTCAACTTGAAAAAAAAAATCATAAAACAAAAAAAATCAAAACCCTAGTCACACCATCTCCTTCATTCCCCCATCTTCATCTCCACCTTCACATTTCACCATCTCCCTTCACCTTCACAACCCACCTCCACCGCTAGCCCTACCACCGTCGCAAACCATCCACCGGCCGGCCTTCTCCCTACACCCTCCATGACCACCTCTACCTTGCGACCCCCTACCTCCCACCGCGACCACTACCCGCAGCCACCAGCATGACCACTACCCGCTACCACACCAACCTCAAGCCTTCCCCATCTCGTCACCCCACAAGTATGACCCCCACCTCCATCGACCTAGCCTCACTGGTTAACCAAATCGGCAGCCCTCATCATTTCAACCGGCCTCACCTTCACCTTCAAACCATCGACCTTCACACCACCCACCGTGACCACAGCCCCGTAAACCCCTACCTATCCCACCATAGCCACACCAGCCACAACAACCCAGTACTTCCGTCGACCAAGCCACCACCAGCCTCCACCATCATGACCAGCCCCCCTTTGCTTTGATTTCTCTCATTTCTTTTAATTCTTTGGTTTTTCTTCTACAAAGGTATGCGTCTAGCAACTCCATATTTCTTTTATTTAATTTTTGTTTGTTTTTGTTGTTCTTGATAGATTAGAAGATTTGGTGCTGATTTTTGTTAGTTTCAAAACATATTCGTTCTAGTTTGAGATGAAAAATTGTCATGTATTTGTGTAGTTTAGTGAACTTGAATCGTAATATGATGTTTAATACGTTCTTTTGGGTTGAATGGGCTTTGGATAGTAGTATATTTTTAGTGTATTGGTTGCAATTAAAGCATGTTGTATTGATTTAGTTTGATGATGTGTGTTTTTGATGAATCTTATTTGAATTCAATAAATCCGCTCTTGTGACACTGTAACACCCGGAAAATTTCAGCATGAAGAAAAGAAAAGAAAGCAAGGGAAAAAGAGAATTATTGTAAAACAAGGTGTTAAAAGAAGGCAAGGGCCAAACTTGCCTATAATTGGTTCAAAAAGGTGTTAAGGCCGCCCATACTTCTCTCTCTCATGCAAGAAATCTTGGCTGAAGCAAGAAGAAGTTTCACCTGGTTTTAGAGAGAGAAAGACTTCAAAAGGTAAGATTCTATGATGTTCTTCTCGGTTTTAGTTGAGTTTTCAGCTTCTAGATCGATCCTTTAGTGTTTCTATGTGTTTCGTTATGTGTTTTCGTGTGTTTAGGTGTTAGAACTCCAGGTTGCTCTTGGGTTTGGAGGAGTTTTACTCGAAAGCAGTTAGAGGTAAGTTCTAGATCCCCTCTTTTAAATGTTCTCTACTTATTTGGGTCTGGTATGCATATTTAACTGATGTTTTTGAAGCAAATTATGATTTTCCATGTATGGTAGGGTTGTTTATGATGATATAGTTATGTTATGTGATTTTCATGATGATTGTATAAATGTTTAAGATGTTCTAAGTGTTAGACTGATAGATCTAAGCTAAGTTCATGTTAAGATGTGGTTTGGGACTGGAAAATTTCATAAGTTGCATTACAGGTACTGGACTTGGTGTTTACTGTGGACACTTGGTTATAAACAAAGTGTCCATTGCGGATGTTGGTCATCCGCTGTGGACACTATCCACTGTGGATTTGAATGTCCGCTGTGGACTTTGCATGTCCGCTGTGGACTTTGCATGTCCGCTGTGAACACTTAGGCATTTTGACTGTCCGCTGTGGACTTGGTCATCCGCTGTGGATTTGGCTGTCCGCTGTGGGCATTTGTTCAACTGCATTTGTTAACTATTCATCCGCATTTGTTAATTGTTCATCCGCATTTGTTAAGTGTTCATCCGCATTTGTTAAGCGTTCATCCGCATTTGTTAAGTGTTCACCCGCATTTGCTGGTCTTCATCCATATTTGCTGAGCATTCAACCGCATTGGTTTTATGTTCCATAGTCCAATTATTTTGTTCATCCGCATTGGACTAGTTCATCCACATTTGGACTTGTTCATCCTAATTTTGTTCACCAGCATACTTTTAGACACTTAGAATATTTTCTAAAGACTTTCATCCGCATTTGTTCATCCGCATTAGTATTGTTCATCCGTATTTCTTTAGGGACTTAGAATTGTTATGAATTTTGGGAATAGAATTTAAGTGTTAAGTATTAATGTATAAGGAAAGATTATGCTTGTTTAATGTTTCTAATGTTATGGATAGTTATTATTATACTTCATGGTATGTGATTATTAAAATTGTGAATATTTTAAAAGTATTATTCATAACCAAGTGGACACAAAGAAATAAAAGAAGACAGTGGAACTTAATGAATGTTATCCCGAGCCCTTATAATCAATGGAAAGCCTTTCAAGCACAATGGAATGAGGTGCATGACCTTGTTGTCGTTAGCTCAACTGATATGTGACTAATTCAGGATGCACATCTGGGGTCTAATCCTGGGGATTAACCAAGTCAATGGGACCCGTATTCATGAGCAGGCTTCGTGCCTAGCAGTGTGGATCAACTGTCGAATGGGTTAGCTACCAAAAAATCTTTTGCCGACAAAGGGTTCAGCATTTGTTGCCAACCAACAATATAGGCTCTTGCTTTGTGCAAATCTAGACAATGAAAGTGAAAGATAATGAAAGAAAAAAAGATAAAGAATCTCTTAAGGATTGATTATGTATAATGATGAATGATCACCAAGTGAAGTTTACAAAAGTATATTTTTCTATATTATTAAACTAGAACTCACTAAGCAACGCGGACTTTTTATATGCATATTAGTTGGTAGGTAATGGTGTTGCTGGGAATGGCACAAGGTTGAAGCTACCTGGCAAATAAAGTCTGGCATCCATGGCATGCTGAAAAGTTATTTTTTTATTTGAAATGCAACTAGATGTTCTTTTTGTAACTAGCAACAACAATGTATTTCTTGACAAAAGTAATGGTTAATGAATGCTATGGTTTTTATTAAATTATTCCGCTACAAAGTTTTCTTGTTTTGATGAATCTGAATGTGTTTTAATATGAAAAATGCTATGAATGACCAACTGTGGGGTTTTCGGGAACGGGGCCTTACAAGTTGGTATCAGAGCCAAAGTTTAAGAGAATTGGGTAAATTATTTTTCAAAACCTAAACTTAAACTGAAAATGGGACCAAATGGAGGGATGCCAGCCCAAGTAGCTACATGCCATCAAGTAATTTTTTTCATAAAGTTAACTGGTATTATGTTCGTATGCTATTTGATTTATGTGCTTAGTAGATTTGGATACTGATGTAGTCTGGATAGGGAATGCTTGGGGGATGAAGAGTAAAGTAAGTGGCTAATCACAACTGGCCACTGTAATTAGAGACTTATAATTTTTGACATAATCTGAGCTATTACCTTGAATGACCTTGTTAGTGTTTGAATCTTATAGGAAGTAGATCTTATGGTGGGTAGGAAATCTGGGAAGGCAACCCGAGGTGGTGCTCGTGGAGGGCGTACTACTGGGCCACGTGACACAAGGAGCAAGGCTAAGGCTCCTGAGACTATTCATGAAGACATAGACCTTCATAGCTACCAAGAGGGTGCAGTATCAGCTACCCTTAAGTCTACGCTAAAGGAAGCTATTGTTGACGAGGTCTACAACGTCATGCAAAATGTGTTGCCCTCAGTGGTGACCAAAGTGTTAAGGGCTGTTCAGGAAGGTGAGAGAACTGATGATGCTAGGAGGAGAAATAAGAGGAAGAGCCATCTAGCCCAAGGGTGGTAATTCATGACAATGATAGTGAGGAGGACAAGGAGACCACTGAGGGGTGCACCTATGGGGAGTTTTAGAGGTGCAAACCCCCGACCTTTGACGGTAACGGTAATGCTACTGCTGCTCACCGTTGGGTTCGAGAGATGGAGGCAGTCCTAGACATCAGTGAGTGCCGAAAGGATCAAAAGGTGAAGTTTGCCTCCCATTCTTTCGTTGACTTAGCATTATGCTAGTGGGACAACATTATCCAAGCCGAGGGAAAATGGTCTATAGCAAGGATGAGGTGGTCGGATTTGAAGGAACTGGTATTGGAGGAGTATTGTCCACATCGGGAGTTGGACAAAATTAAGAAGGAGTTCTTGCATTTAGAGGCTGGAAACATGACTCATCAAGAGTATACCTCTAAGTTCAATGAACTTGCAAGACTTGTGCCGGATCTAGTAACTCTAGAGTTCAAGAAGATTAAGAGGTACATGTAGGGTTTGCCCGTGGACATTAGGAGGAACATGATAGCTGCTAGACTGACCACTTTTAGGTCCGCGGTAGATTTTTCCAGAATATTGTATGATGAGAGGGACCCGGTGCCAATTCAGAGGAAGGTTGAGAAGAGTTGGAACAAGATCGGTAATGGGAAGAGGTTCAGGGGTGACCACTATGGGATCGAGGAAAAGAAGATGAGGATTGACGATTGCCGCCCAGGATTGAGTAAGGGGAACAACAGGAGGGAATGTAAGAATTGTAGAAAGGTTCACATGGGTGACTGTAGAGTGGGGACAAACCAGTGTTTTAAGTGTGGAGGCGAAGGCCACTATTCTAAAGAGCGCAGGGTACCGTGATGTTATCAATGCCGGGAAGTTGGCCACTCGGGCTGAGATTGCAAGAAGGGTGGAGCAGGGAGCTCAGGGAACCAAACTATGGGTGAGAAAGGGAGAAGTGAGAGCACCAAAGCCAAGGCAAGGGCATTCAACATGGCCCGGGAAGAAGCCAGAATGGACCTTAAAGTAGTTTCAGGTATGTTTTTGGTAAACCAATTGTATGCTTCTATGCTCTTCGATTCGGGTGGTAGTAGAAGTTTTGTATCTGCTAGCTTTTGTCATGTAATGCATGGTAAGAATAAGAAGATAGACATGCCCTTCTATGTAGAGAGAACGATAGGAAAGTATACCAAAGTGACTGATGTGATAGACGATTGTCTCGTAGAGGTTAACGGTCATAAGTTTCCTGCTAGATTGTATGTGATGGCCCTAGGAGGTTTTGATGTGGTGTTAGGGATGGATTGGCTGGCGGCCTACAAAGAAAACATCGTGTGCCAAAAGAAGACGATTTGTTTGACTACGCCCGATGGCAGCATGGTTACGGCACATGGAGCCAAGGAGTACATTACACTACGAGTGATCTCGATGATCATGGTAGAAAAGTTTATGAGACGAGGGTGTGGTGCTTACCTGGCCTATGTGAAGGATGTAGATGTTACCGTGCCTCAGCTGTCAGGCGTGCCGGTAGTATGCGATTTCCCCGATGTGTTTCCCGAAGACCTACCAGGGGTACTACTTGACTGCGAGATCGAGTTCTAGATTGATCTGATACCTGGTGCCCAACCTGTTACGAAGGCGCCGTATCGTCTCGCTCCCTCTGAGATGAAGGAGTTGATGATTCAGCGGTAAGAGTTGTTAGATAAGGGGTTCATCCGACTGAGTATGTCTCCCTGGGGTGCTCCGGTCTTGTTTGTAAAGAAAAAGGATGGTAGCATAAGGATGCGCATTGATTACCGTGAGTTGAACAAGTTGACAATGAAGAACCGGTACCCACTACTGAGGATTGATGACTTGTTTGATCTGCTCCAAGGCGCCAGTTGGTTCTCAAGGATAGATCTTCGATCTAGTTATCATAAGCTAAAAGTTAAAGAACAGGATATACCGAAGACCGCGTTTCAAACATGATATGGGCATTACGAATTCCTCGTTATGTCTTTCGGTTTAACCAACACGCCAGCAGCTTTTATGGTTTTGATGAATCAGGTGTCGGTCGATGTTGGATAAATCAGTGATTGTGTTTATCGATGATATCCTGATTTATTCAAAGAGTGAAGAAGAGCATGCCAGTCACATTCGCGAGGTATTGGAGATGCTTAGAAGAGAGAAGCTGTATGCTAAGTTCTCTAAATGCGCATTCTGGTTGCGGGAAGTTCAGTTTTTGGGTCATGTGGTTAATTCTAAAGGGATTATGGTGGACTCGACAAAGGTGGAGGCGGTAGTGCAATAGAAGTCTCCAAAGACGCCATCCGAGATCCGCAGTTTCTTGGGTTTGGTGGGCTACTACAGAAGGTTCATCCAAGACTTCACCAAGATAGCTTCATCATTGACCAAATTGACCCGTAAGGATGTGAAGTTCGTATGTGGTCAAGAGCAGGAGAATGCTTTCGAAGAGTTAAAGACAAGATTGACTCAAGCTCCTGTATTGATGTTACCCGAAGGGAATGAAGACTTGGTGGTCTATTCAGCTGCTTCTTATTCGGGATTGGGTGATTATAGCCTATGCATCCAGACAGTTGAAGATCCATGAGGCTAACTACCCTACGCATGACTTGGAGTTGGCGGCTGTGGTCTTTGCATTGAAGACTTGGAGGCACTACCTATACTGGATGAAGTGCACCATCTTCACTGGTCACAAAAGTTTGAAGTACTTCTTTAAGCAGAAGGATCTCAATATGAGGCAGAGGCGATGGTTAGAGTTGATCAAAGACTATGATTGTGAGATCCATTACCATCCGGGCAAGGCCAACGTGGTGGAGGATGCCCTTAGCCGAAAAGAGAAACCCGAGCCGATTCGGGAGAAAGCTTATCAGTTGGTTATGACCTACGATGTGATGAAGCAGATTATGGAATTTCAGGATGAAGCGCCGAAAGAAGATCAGATTAACTTCGAAAGGATGAAAGGTCTAGTTGCTTAGTTGGGTAGAACACTCTTGGTGTCCGGACTCGATCGGGGCAGATGTGGATTCCTCGTTATGGGGGCTTGCATGGGAAGATCATGGATGAGGCTCACAAGACTCGATACTCAATTCATCCCGGTGCTACAAAGATGTATCATGATATGAAGAAAGATTACTGGTGGTCGGGAATGAAGCGCGATGTGGCAGGGTATGTGAGTAAGTGCCTTACTTGTTTACAAGTGAAGGCGAAGCATAAGAAGCCATACGGGAAGATCCAACCCTTGGATATACCCAAGTGGAAATAGGAGCACATCACCATGGACTTCATTATGAAGTTACCGCGTACGGTAAGGGGATACGATGCCATATGGGTGATAGTTGATCATCTGACGAAGAGTGCTCACTTTCTACCAATCCGCGAGACGTATTCATCTGAGAGGTTGGTAGATCTGTTCATCAAAGAGATAGTGACTCATCATGGCGTACCGGTGTCTATCGTGTCTGACCGTGACACTCGGTTTACATCTAAGTTTTGGAAAAGAGTTCATGATGTGATAAGGACGAGGTTACATATCAGTACGGCTTACCATCCTCAGATTAACGGTCAGTCGAAGAGGACAATTCAGACGCTGGAGGATATGCTACGAGCATGCGTCATTGATTTAGGAGGAAGTTCATATGAACACTTACAGTTAGCCGAATTCTCATATAACAATAGTTATCATGCCACCATTGGTATGCCCCCATATGAGATGCTATATGGTAGGAAGTGTAGAACACCTGTATGCTAGGGTGACATCGGGCAGAAGGAGTTAGGGAGCATTGAGGTGATCGAGGCTACGATCGAAAAGTTGGAAAAGATTAAGGCCTTTATGAAGGCAGCAAAAGATAGACAGAAGTCGTATGCCGACAAGAGACGTAGACCGATTAAATTCAAGGTGGGTGATAGAGTCATGCTGAAGGTCTCTCCTTGGAAAGGGATCATCCAGTTTAGGAAGCTGGGAAAGTTAAGTCCGAGGTACATAGGGCCCTTCCGAATCATTGCCCAAGTAGGAGAGGTGGCCTATCAACTAGAGTTACCCGATGAGTTAAGTGGGATTCACCTGACATTCCATGTATCTCACCTAAGAAAGTGCTTAGCCGATGAAGATATGATCGTGTCACTGGAGGATATCGAGGTGGATGAATGGCTCAATTATGTGGAGCAGCCAGTGGCCATCATTGTTAGAAAAGAGAAGAGGTTAAAGAATAAAGTGGTTCCACTTGTGCGAGTACTGTGGAGACACAAGAAGGGGTCTGAGTCTACATGGGAGACTGAGGAGGAAATGATACAACATTACCCAAAGCTGTTCGAGGAGTGACAGGTTTCGGGGACAAAACCTATATAAGGGGGTGGACCTGTAACACTTGAAAAATTTTAGCATGAAGAAAAGAAAAGAAAGCAAGGGAGAAAAAGAGAATTATTGTAAAACAAGGGGTTAAAGCAGGCAAGGGCCAAACTTGCACATAATAGGTTCAAAAAGGTGTTAAGGCTGCCCATACTTCTCTCTCTCATGCAAGAAATCTCAGCTGAAGCAAGAAGACGAAGTTTCACCCGGTTTTAGAGAGAGCAAGTCTTCAAAAGGTAAAAATTCTATGGTGTTCTTCTCGGTTTCAGTTGACTTTTCAGCTTTTGAACCGATCCTTAAGTGTTTCTATGTGTTTGGTTGTGTGTTTTTGTGTGTTTAGGTGTTAGAACTCCAGGTTGCTCTCGGGTTTAGAGGAGTTTTACTCGAAAGCAGTTAGAGATGATTTCTAGATCCCTTCTTTTAAATGTTCACTACTTATTTGGGGCTGGTATGCATATTTAACTGACGTTTTTGAAGCAAATTATGATTTTCCATGTATGGTACAGTTGTTTATGATGATATAGTTATGTTATGTGATTTTCATGATGATTGTATAAATGTTTAAGATGTTCTAAGTGTTAGATTGATAGATCTAAGCTAAGTTCATGTTAAGATAATGTCTGGGACCGGAAAATTTCATAAGTGCATCACAGGTACTGGACTTGGTGTCCGCTGTGGACTCTGTGAGTCTGCTGTGGATAATTGGTTATAAACAAAGTGTTCATTGTGCATGTTGGTCATCCGCTGTGGACACTGTTCGCTGTGGATTTGCATGTCCACTGTGGACTTTGCATGTCCGCTGTGGACACTTAGGCATTTTGATTGTCCGCTATGGACTTGGTCATCCGCTGTGGACTTTGGCTATCCGCTGTGGGCATTTGTTCAACTTCATTTGTTAAGTATTCATCCGCATTTGTTAAGTGTTCATCCGCATTCGTTAAGCGTTCATCCGCATTTGTTAAGTGTTCACCCACATTTGCTGGTCTTCATCGGCATTTGCTGAGCATTCAAACACATTGGTTTTATGTTCCATAGTCCAAGTATTTTGTTCATCCGCATTGGACTAGTTCATCCGCATTTGGACTTGTTCATCCGCATTTGGTTCACCCCCATACTTTTAGACACTTAGAATATTTTCTGAAGACTTTCATCCGTATTTGTTCATCCGCATTAGTATTGTTCATCCGTATTTCTTTGGGGACTTAGAATTATTCTGAATTTTGGGAATAGAATTTAAGTGTTAAGTACTGATGTATAAGGAAAGATTATGCTTGTTTAATGTTTCTAATGTTTGATTCTCTTCTTATGGGCTGCTTGTTATAGATAGTTATTATTATACTTCATGGTATGTGATTATTAAAACAGTGAATATTTTAAAAGTATTATTCATAACCAAGTGGATACAAAGAAATAAAAGAAGACAGTGGAACTTAATGAATGTTACCCCGGGCCCTTATAAATAATAGAAAGCCTTGCAAGCACAATGGAATGAGGTGCACGACCTTGTTGTCATTAGCTCAACTGATGTGTGACTGATTCAGGATGCACATCTGGCGTCTAATCCTGGGGATTGACCAAATCAATGGGACCCGTATTCATGAGCAGGCTTCGTGCCTAGCAGTGTGGGTCAACTATGGAATGGGTCAGCTACTAAAAAATCGTTTGCCGACAGGGGTTCGGCATTTGTTGCCAACCAATAATATAGGCTCTTTCTTTGTGCAAACCTAGACAATGAAAGTGAAAGATAATGAAAGAAAGAAAGAAAAAGAATTTCTTAAGGATTAATTATGTATAATGATGAATGATCACTAAGTGAAGTTTACAAAAGTATATTTTTCTATATCATTAAACTAGAACTCACTCAGCAACATTGACTTTTTATATGCATATTAGTTGGCAGGTAATGGTGTTGCTGGGAATGGCACGAGGTTGAAGCTACCTGGCAAATAAAGTCTGACATCCATGGCACGCTGAAAAGTTATTTTTGTTTTAAAATGCAACTAGATTTTCTTTTTGTAACTAGCAACAACAATGCATTTCTTGGCAAAAGTAATGGTAAATGAATGCTATGGTTTTTATTAAATTATTCCGTTGCAAAGTTTTTTGTTTTGATGAATCTGAATGTGTTTTAATATGAAAAGTGCTATGAATGAACAACTGTGGGGTTTCCGGGAACGGGGCCTTACAGACATATGAAACCTCTTTTTGTTCAATTTTTTTGTGTGGTTAGCATGGGGATAACAAGCTCATTCCTAGATGTCTAATTTCTTTTGATCATTGATTAGAGTTTTCGTCTATTTCATATTTGGGATAAAACCATGCGGTGTTGTTTAAAACATGTCAACACCCAACTTTTTGTTTCTTGAAGGTTGTAGTTTAGTATAATATTGACTGGTGAGTTTTGTAGTTGTTGTTTGCATATCTGGTGATGTCAGTTCATTAATTTTGGTTTGGAAAGTTTGATGTGTGACTGTTGATATATATATATGTGTGTGTGTGTGTGTGTATGTGTGTGTGTATATATGCATATATATGTACACATATGTATTGTTTAAATTAGTATCTCTCATTTTCATTTTTGCAGGTGGTGGCTAATGATGAGCTTCATAGGTTTCTTCAATTCGAGCAGGGAACCGAGAGAGCTAAACGCTATGAAGCCATTCTTTTAAGGAACTTTGAGCCATCATGCACGATTTGAATGTCCACTTTGGAAGCTCTTGGAGAGAAGGCTCGTGTTGAAGCTACGCTCTCGAAACCATGGCAATGTTTCTTCTCGATTTGTCAGCCTCAATATAAAGAGCTAGTGTTAGAATTCTGTGCTACTTATCGGTTTGCCCACCCGATCACTTACATGATAAGAACACCATATCTTTCAGATTGGGTGGGGAAGAGTGCAAGCTATTTGTTGCTCAGCTTGGGGGCATGCTTGGCATTTGTACAAAATCTGAGCTGAAAAGAGCGTCAATTCTTTGAAGTTTAAAGAAGGTTGATCAGGGGACTCTCGCTGCATTTTGGCGTGAAATTGGCACGGGAAATCATTGCCCCAAGAAATCGATGAGTACCCACCTACGAGATCCCTTTCATTGTTATTTTTACTGTGCGATTGCGCATTCGATCTGTGGTAGGAAGAACAGTATGGATGTGGTGACCCGGAAGGATTTATACTTTCTATGTGCATTAATCAAGCAAGTGCCATGTAATCTGGCTTATGCTATGGCATAGTTCTTCTCCACATGCATCAGGACAAAGCCTGCCAGTCATATATATGGTGGTTCTTTCATTACACAGTTGGCTTTATATTTTAATTTTATGACTGATGATGTTGTTTTAGGCTTGACACCTCTATTCCTTACGATACATATTATCACCTCCATGATAGAGAATATGAGTTTGCATGCACGGTTTGGTGATTAAGGATGGAAGTTCACCGATGACGATAGAAATCCATGGCAGCCTACACAGTTAGGTGGCGGGGAAGCATCTGCAATAGCCGTTAAAGAAGAGGTACCAGCCCCTCCACCACCTATCGACCTTGCCGCGCGCATCAACCAGCTTGCTCAGACCCAAGAGATGCTTGTTGAGTCCGTTTATCAGATTTTAGTTTCTATTCAGTGAATTGTCGAGGAGCTACAATAGTTTGCTCGTGATGCCGGTCGACAGCCACGCCCTTTCCCACTACTGCCTTCTAGGGATGATCTCATGGAGGGCTAGTCTGATGCCCTCCATTTATGTTTATGTGCTTTTGATTTGAGTTGTACTCTTTTGTGTATTTATTTGTACAAACTCATAAAAACTATGTTTTATCTACGTTTCTTGTAGTTTTTCCTATTATTGTCTTTTGTGCTTTGATTCCATTTTGTTGATACTCATTTTGCTTCTGGTTATGCTTGTTAGATCATCTTGGACTCTTGGTTACATGAATCATGAGGATGCTTTGGGCTTATTTGAAATTTGACAGCGCGCTTCAGGAATTTTTGATCATGGGAGTTTTTGTTCTCTGTTTCCTTTCCACTTGCATGCTCATCGCATCTAATTGCATTGCTTTTCCATATTTTGGCACATTGAGGACAATGTGTCATTCAACTGTGGGGATGTTAGGGATTTCTATATGATTTCATCATAACTATCATTTTTATATGTTTTTGCATCTAACAACTAATCCTTTTTGGCTAAATTTTTTTATGGTGTACATATTGCTTAAATCTTAGACCCTTAGGCATAAGTTACTTTTGGAATTACAAATTTAATAGAATCCCACGAAAACATAATAAATATGTTGAAAATATCGTAAAAATATTACGTGTTGAGTGAAATATGTTTATGCATATGATTGTACCTACTTCCCATCACTTTCGTTTCCGTGAGTTTATTTTTGTGTTTTTTGAGCATTTTCTCTTCATTTCATATCATATACTCACGTTTTTGTTAATTATGGAGTGACTCGAATGTTGCATTCACTTTAGAACTTTCTTAAATGATTCATTTCTAGATCATGAACTAAGATGTTGCATGAAAATGATTGAGGCATTAGGAAAACCCATCTTGTGTACCCTATTTATTTCTCTTCCCCTACCCGATCATCACCCTTAGTTGCCCTTGTTGAGCCTAACACTCGCTTTTATTGTTTTACCATCACTCATAACCTAATTAGCCAAGTAGCATTTTTTCATTTAATCATTGTGTTAAAATTCGGATTTTGAAAGTTGACTAACTTATGTTATTTAGTTTTAGTTATGTTTAGAACAATTGTGCTATTGTTCAATTAGTGTAGTATATGTTATGTTATTTAATCAAAAAAAAGAAGAAAAAGAAAAAAGAAAAGAAGAAGAGAACAAGAAAAGAATAGAAAGGATTATTGCATTATTTACTTTGTTTGTTTTAGGAGGAATCAATAGCAATTTTTTATGTTATAATGGAAACCTATTATGGTAGCTCATTATATGTATGTTTGTATTAGTTTATGCTAGTTTGTGTATTCTCTTTAAGTTTTGTTGTTGTTTGCAAGTAGCATCTAGCGATTCCGGATTTTTAACATCTTAGCCACTTTATCGCCAAATTCATACCTTCAACCCTAGCCCTGTTACAACCTTTAAAGACCTTTTGATTTATGCAATTATTTTATGTTATTTTATGGAGAATTTGATCTTTAATCAAGCTTATGATAATGTTGTTTCATTGTGGGTTTTTAGTGATTCACATATATACATTCATATATATAACTGAGTGTCGAGCGAATCATTATAAGAGGTACAAGTTAAGGCATGATATACTTTTCATAGATGTTGTCAAGTTTATTTTGATATTCTCATATATTGAATACTAGTTGACTCATTGGTTTTGTTCTTGAATGTTAAATTTCTTGAAAGTCTTTTATGCATTTGGATCTTTACTTTGCTTGTGGACTACCTATCTATGTTTGTAAAGGCAATATTAATCTCGTTAGATCATTTAAGATTTTGCTTGAGAGCAAGCAAAGCTTAAGTGTGGGGATGTTTGAAATTTGAATAAATATACATGTTAATAATGCATATCTTTTCCCATCTTAAGTGTTTTTTGTTACATATTCTTCTTTATCTATACTTAATTGTCATGAATTTGGATTTTGTAGTTTTGGTTGTTTGCTTGATGATTTCAGAAGAAAAGACAATAAATGATGAACATTTTAGAAGTTTAGAGGCTGTTGTGGTCATGACTGCTTCTATTATGATCATAACATGCATCAGGTGCCTTTTTTCCTACACATTATGTTCATGACTGATTCTGTCATAGCCATAACACGCATGAGGCCCACTTTTAAGATCTTCTTCTTCTTCATTTTGGGAGAGACAAATTTTGGAGTAGAAACCCCCTAGTTTTCTCCATTCTTGTGGTAACATTGAAGGAGTTCTTTCAAGAGTTCAAGCTAGGTTGAAGATCAAGCATTTCAAAGGAAGATTCAACTCCATACAACCCACCTCTACTCATCTTTGGTTTGAAAATCTATAGATCTGTCATGTTTTCTTCCATTATGATGAGCTTGGTTGTGGGTTTGTAAGCCTCATAGGCTAAACACTCTTTATCACTTAGATTAGATGAAGCTTAGCATGCTTTGACATTTTACATGTAACTCTTGGGGATAATTAGGTCAATGTTTATTACAAGGCTATGAATGTTCTTCAGTGATGGTGTATGCTTGTTGAAATTAATGAAATGATGAATCTTGTAGATGTTATAATCACATATTGTTGGGAAACTTTGTGCTTTAGAATATCTATTCATGAAATGCATACATTAGTGTGTGGTTTATTGCATGTGACTAGAAATGGTAAATGATTGTTGAATATTTAGTCAAGTTGAACAAGTATGCATCCAAATACTATGAAAACCATTGTGTTTGTTATGAGTATCTCTTAAGATCATGTATATGTAACCATATATAATTCACATATTTTTGATTCGTGTATTCATGTTAGGATATTCATAAATTGAAGTATTTACATAGCTATTGTTACATTACATGAATTTAGGTGGTTACCATGTGTTTATCATGTTAACTTTCCAAAGATTTGTGGGTTTGGTATCCTTGATAGGAGTCCTAACCATCTTCAACTTTGGCTTAATAATATCATTGGGTCTTCATGGCATAACTTTAAATGGCTATTATGTGTTTATCGTTTTAGCTTTCCAACAAATTATGTAATTAGATAACCTTGACAGGAGTCTAGTTTACATCCATGTTTGATGTGTGGAAAATGATCTTACCATATGTTCAAGTATGTTGTCATTGTTTTGCTAAGCAGATTCGAAGTCTAAGTGATATCTTCCTCTGATTGATTATCTTCATCTTCATCCACTTTCTTCATTAGTTTAATTATTTGCTAAATTAGTTAATCTTATTATTCAAAAATCATCTTTCATCGACCTTATAATGACAAAGACTTAGGTGATGTTTGTTTTTTCTGCAGGAAAATGACTGCAGTCTGCGGACCACATCTGCAGACATCTGCAGTAGAAAAGGTGGACCAAACCTCTGCAGTCTGCAAGAAGAAGACTGTCTGTTTTTTAACGTCTGCAAACTGATAAAATAAACTAAACTTTAAATAAATTTAAATTTAAATAAACTGAAAGTACTTCGATGTTGAAGTTTAAATAATATGCTTGTTTGACTGTTTAACATGTTTAAATCTTGATTAAAACCCTTTTACAACCCATTAACCTGTTTGACTTGTTTAGATGAATGTTAAAATGGATCATGTTACCATTAAACTATTTTTAGTTTGTCTGAATTAGGTTGATGTCTTTGACATAAATACCATACGGATCGTGTTCAGGTTCAATGGCTCAACCACTCAACCCGACCCAATTCACACCCCTACCAAATTCTACTATTAGTTTAGGATGCCTGAAGATACAAATATCTCATATATATTACCCAAACCCTAAATTCTAGCAACTCAACTACATTTCAAATCCAAAATTCTTTCAATTTTACAAATACATTATAAATTCAACACACTTTACGTTGCTAGAAACACTAATCCATCAACCGAAACCAAACACCAAATCCAATTCCACTGAAATGCCAACAAAGGGTAACAACAATTAAATTATTCGACATCGAACACCCTAAAATGAAACAACATCAAATTACACATAATGAACTCAATAAACATGTTACCAACATCTACAATCAAAAGTTATACAACAAACAGAGCTATCAGTGAACCAAATCCGCAAAGAGAGTAGAATGAATGGTGTACCAGAGGTGGGGTGGGGCATGGAGATAAGCAGTAGGAAAGTATCCGGCGGTGGAGAGGTCCGGCGGTGGAGGAGGTCGGCGGTGGAGGAGGTCGACAGGGGGGCGGTGGAGGAGGTGGAGGAGGAGTTAGGTGTGTGGGGCTGTGGAGGATTTTTTGTGGAGAGGGTTTTTGTTTTTGATTAAGTGGAAGAGGTTGGAAGATCCAAGAAGACATGGGGTTGGGTCATCTCCAAGAAGAGGACGGGAAGACATTTTTTAATGAAATATCTTTCGAAAAACAAACAGTCTGCAACCTTAAATGTCTGTCCGTCCTCTTCTTGGTGTAGACAAAAGAGCTCAAGAAGCTCTGTTTTGAATAAACAAACACCACCTTATTATCAGGAGCTTTCGTGTCCACGGATTAATACTTGGTTCTTACCAAAAGCTATACTACTATCACATAGGTACACTTGTCTATTGTGTGGGTAGTTAGCCATAAGGTGAAAATCATTTCTTAAATTTTAAAACTTAATCGTGTAAAATCTAATAGTATATATATATATATATATATATATATATATATATATATCAAATTATACATCATTCACTTGTGCCAACTCTCCTTTTATTTCCATTTTCTTATTTGAATTTTGTAATGGACATATAGCATTTAGCTAATGTCTTATATTTCTATGTACCCTCAAATTTTGTAACCTTTTAACGAAAATTATTACATGGTATCTTATTTACTTTTCATGACCCCTTAATTATGCCTTAAATATTGTTATCATGTTTTTATAAAATCTTTTAAATGTATAAAGTTTATTGTTTATACCTAACATAAATGATAACACATTCCATAACTTATAATATACGTAACAAATAAGCAAGTACTTAATTATAGAATCACAAGAGTACCTGGTAGAGGTCGCAACCAAACCCCTAGAGGAGACACGAAATTGTGGTGAAACGGGTATCCTCCCCTATTCCAGGAAACCCGTTTAGGCAGACAAACTCAATCATTCGGTGAATCCACAAAGATACCCATTGAAACCAATGCTAACACTAAACCTAATACTAATGCCCAACTCCAACAACTCATTGCTAATGCTAATGCAAATGCCTTACCGGCCATTACCACACATGTTAATGCGGAGTGAAATGGTGGTCGTGGTGCTCGAGGTGAGGAAAATATAGATGCAACTATGATTGGGGGTGGATCCGATGGTGATGTCAATGAAACTAGCGGTGCTAGAACTGGCTATACATACGAATCTTTTATGTCTTGTAGGCTGAATAATATTTATAGAATTGAAGGAACTACAGGAACTATTAGGTGGATGGATGAAATGGAAGCAGCTTTGGACATCAGTGACTGCACATAATGTAATAAGGTTAGGGTTGCCACTAACTCACTCAAGGATGGAGCCCTAGCATGGTGGAAAATGGTGGTACAAACCTGGTGAAAAACCCTATTAATCACATGAGTTGTGGTAAATTCAAAATGCTGATGACTGATCGATACATTCCTTATAATAAGATAGAGAAGATAGAGGAAGAATTTCTGAAATTGGAAATGAAGGTTTATGATTGGATGGGATACACAAATAGGTTCAATGAGTTATCATGTCTAGTACCGCATTTAGTAACTCCTGAATCTAAAAGAATTGGTAGGTAAGCTTGGGGTTTAATACCATAGATCATCGGAATTTTTAAGTCTACCAAACCAAGTATGTTTCAAGCAACAATGGAGCTCGTGGGAGCATTAGCTAATGAAGTGGTTCACTGTGAGAGACAAAAAGGTAGTGATACTAGTAGTGGAAATAAAAGGAAGTGGGATGATAGGGATGTAGGAGGAAGGTTTGGAAAGCATCTTAGGGGAAAATATGGAAATCAATCTAATGAAAAATTTGGTAACAATTCAGGTGAAGGAAAGAACAAACCTAATGGATCAGATAGAAAGAACAGTGAAAGGTAGCCATATCAAGGGAATCGAGCACTTTGCAACAAGTGTAACAGACATCATGATGAGGATTGTAAGGCAACTGTGTGATATAAGTGTAAAATTGCTGGTCATTATGCAGCAGATTGTAGGGCAAAAACATTGGCTCCTCCTAGGGGTAAACAAGTGTGGGAGTCCTGAGCACTTGAGGCTAGAATGCCCGAAATTGAAGGAGAAAAAGGAAAAGATTGGGAAGCCTAAAGGTAAGGTCTTTATGATGAATGTTGACACCGCTAGAGATGATCAAGATGTTGTGCCTGGTACGTTTCTTATTAATAACCATTATGATTTTGGGTTATTGGATACTGGTGCAAGTAAGAGTTTTGCCTTCACTAACTTTAGACCAATAAGAGAATTAGATTCTTCAAAACCATCTAATCCTTATACTATATAATTAGCAGATGGTAAAACCATTCAAGCTGATGAAATAATTTACAAGTTTACCTTAGAACTAGATAACCATGTATTTTCCATAGGCTTGATGCCCATTCAATTAGGAGGTTTTGATGCTGTTGTGGGTATGGATTTGTTATCCCGTAATCGAGGCAAAATTATATGTGACAAGAAGTTTGTAAGAAGTCCATTGGTTGAGGGAAGCTGTTGATTATTCATGGGGAAAGATCAAGGGAAACCTTGAACATTATCTCTTGTATGAATGCCAACAAATGCATGAGGAAAGGTTGTACTGGCGTACGTCATGAACACAGAGGAATATAGGCAGATCAAAGATGTACAAATTGTGGTAGATTTTCCTGATGAGTTTCCTGACGAATTGCAATTGATTTAGTTTGAGGAGCAGCAACCATTGCAAAGTCACCATATTGATTGGCACCGTCAGAAATGTAGGAACTCATCACTCAATTACAGGAACTTATGGATGAAGGCTTTATTTGATCGAGCTTCTTACTGTAGGGAGCACATTTATTATTTTTCAAGAAGAAGGATGTCACATTGAGAATGTGCATTGATTACCATGATTTAAGTTAGGTTACAGTGAAGAATCGATAGCCACCACCTAGGATCGATGATCTATTTGATCAGCTGCAAGAGGCAAGCTATTTTTCAAAAATTGATTTGAGGTCTAGATACAATTAGTTAAGAATCAAAGAAGAGGATGTTCCCAAAACCACCTTTCGAACTATGTATGGGCACTATGAGTTTATAGTAATACCATTTGGTTTAATAAACACACCTGCTATTTTCATGGACTAAATGAACCGAGTGTGCAAACCATAGATAGAAAAGTTCATGATTGTGTTCATTGATGACATATTAATCTACTCAAAAACCAAGGAAGAACACGAGCAACACTTAAGGATGATTCTAGAGTTACTCCGGAACAAACAACTCTATACTAAGTTCTCAAAATGCGAATTGTGGATGCGTGAGGTGTAGTTCCTTAGGCACGTCATTAGTGATAAAGAGATACAAGTGGATCCCATAAAGATAGAAGCACTTAAACAGTGGGAAGTTTCAAAAACCCCTATAGAAATTAGATAATTTTTGGGGTTAGTCGGATACTATCAACGCTTCATTGAAAAATTTTCTAAGATTGCCCAACGTTTAACGACACTGACACAAAAGAATGTTAAGTATGACTGGGTGATTAAACAACAAGTGGCCTTTGAAACCCTCAAAGCAAATTTTGTAGCGCGCCAATCTTATCCTTGCTTGAGGGAACCGATGATTTTATGTTTTATTGTGATGCATCATGACAAGGACTTAGTTGTGTGTTGATGCTGAGAAACAAAGTAATTGCTTATACATTACGGTAGGGATTGAACTTAGAGGCTCGGGAAATCAAGAAAAAGATAATGAAGATAAAAGTATCCGCGTGAGAACTTTGAACCACGTGAGAGAAACTTCTCGCACAAGCCTTATTGGTTAGTATAAATAGTTTGTATTGCTTATTTTGTTTAGTATCCTGATATGTACTAAAATTTCATAGTTTTGTAATTGTTGTCATTAAGCAATAAACTTTTAATTCATTTACATTGAGCTTATGCATACTTGATCTCGTTCTACTTCTCATTCATTCTATGTTCCATGATTGATCTAGTCCGCGTTTCTCTCATGAGGTCGATCTACTAAATTATTAACGATCTTTATAATTGGTATCAGAGCCTTGTGTGCTCTAGATCGATTCAGAATGAAATTGATGCAATTTTAACTAGTTTGAACCACGTGAGAACTTTGAACTTTGAACCGTGAGAACTTTGAACCACGTGAGAGAAACTTCTCGCACAAGCCTTATTGGTTAGTATAAATAGTTTGTATTGCTTATTTTGTTTAGTATCCTGATATGTACTGAAATTTCATAGTTTTGTAATCGTTGTCAGAAAGCAATAAACTTTTAATTCATTTACATTGAGCTTATGCATACTTGATCTCGTTCTACTTCTCATTCATTCTATGTTCCATGATTGATCTAGTCCGCGTTTCTCTCATGAGATCGATCTACTAAATTATTAACGATCTTTATAATTGGTATCAGAGCCTTGTGTGCTCTAGATCGATTCATATTGAAATTGATGCAATTTTAAGAATTTTTGAGCTATAAATTCGATTTCAACACGAAGATTGGATTGGATTGATCAAATTTGTCTTTATACTGAAGTGTTTGAGATCAAAGACTTGTTGAACAAGCTTATTTGAAGTTTTAAGTCAATTTAAGTGTTAAAATGGCTTTAAATGAATTAGTTAGTGACAATTAGGATAAACATGAACATAATTCACTAAATCAAAGTTCAATTATCACTTTTGAATAAATTTGAGAGTGAACTCAAGGTGAAAAAGTTGTTTAGGCCAAAAAAGAACTTATGAATAGTTCTTGATTTCACGTGAAAACTTGTTAATTCGCACGAGAAGATCAACTACTCGCATATGATGGTTACAAAAAGATTCTACTCGCGTGAGAAGATCAACTAATCACAAAAGTCAGTTACAACATCTTTCGCGCAAAAAGTTACAAGTTGTAGAGCGAGAAGTTCAATTTATCAAGAAATTTTGAGAAGATTAAAATTTGATTTTCAGAATGGCCATCAACCCTAATTTGAAGAATCTTACTTTTACACTGAGTATGGATACTGAGATTAGAACATGCACTAAACCCCCAAGATTTTTAAGTGAGGATGATTATGCTGATTGGGTTTATCGGTTTAAGAAACATGTCATTTACACTAAAACAAGGATGTTACAGTCTATCATATACAAACCATACATTCCTCCGTATAAATATGACAAAGGAGAAATGGTTTAAAAATTGGGACATCTTTGGGATGAGGAAGACATGAAGAAGTTGGAACTTGATGACAAAGCCTGTGTAGCCATAACCATGGCTTTGACTACTGAGATTGCATAGAAATTTAAAGAATTCAGAGGGGCCAAAGCCTATGTACTCACAGATATGTTAGCAATAACAAAATGGAATTCGTTTGGTTCTAACAATTCAAGAAACACCAATATAACATGTCCAAGATTCATATCCCAACTATTACTCACCCATGCATTCCCAATATTCATCAATTCAGCTTCAATTCCACACATATCACTCTGTACAACTCAACCCCAAGTTCAACAAGTATTTGTTGCTAACTAGCCCATCCAAACAAACCATTCAAATTTAAGAAGAACATATTGCCTTGTTCACAACATTCATGTCTAGTTATGAAGCATTCATGGCAAGAAGATTAAGTGCTCCAAACATTCTTGTTGATGATTTACATCAATTCAACCCTAATGATGTAGAAAAGAATGATATGAAATATCTGATGGTTATGGTTGTTTATCATGCAAAGAATTTTGCCAGAAGAATCAAAAGAAACATTTTGGTGTTAATAATGCAAGCAAAATTGGATTTGATAAGACGAGTCTAAGATGTTACAATTGTGACAAACCCGGGCATTTTGCTAGGGAATGTACAGAAGCAAAAATCAATTCTAATGAAGGTGGAAAAAGGATGGTGATAGTTGAAGTTGAGTCAAAGAATGATAAGGATGGAACATCTATAAACAAAGCTCTTGTATCACCAACAGATGGTGAGTATGATTGGTCTGATCAAATGGAAATTCTGATCTCAAATTATCAACTGCTCTACTAGTTGAAACAAGACTAAGAAAGTAAAGGAGATGTTAGAAAATTTGTTCTCTTTGTTTATGTCAAGTGATATGATTGAAGGATTGTTTGCTAAAAATAATGATAAGACTGAAGTGTAGAATGATGTTGAAAATGCTGTTGAGACTATTCCAGCACAAGTTGATAAAGATCAGGGTAATGAGAAGTGTGAAGTTGAAAATGCTATTGAGACTACTCCAGTACAATTTAAGAAAGATCATATTAATGAGAAGTTTGAAGTTGAAACTGCTGTTGAGAAGGACCCAACAAAAGTTGGTAACAAAACATTGACTTCTATTGCTGTCTAGAAGACTCATGCATCTGTTGATACACAAATTGATAAAGTTGTTGAGATTACTCCAATACATTCAAAAAAAGAAGAAATTGTTGAAAAGAATGAAGTCCTAAAATCATTCATGGGGAAAAGGATGCTTGAATCTTATGAAACATCTGATATCACAACTAAGGTATCTACTGATCTTTGTACTATTTCAAGTGTTGGAAAAGTTCAAAGGTATAGAGTTCATAATGAAAACTTGATCTTAGAAGTTATAAGACTTCAATATCAAGCATGAAAACATAAATCTAATGGAAAGAGTTACAAAGAAAAACTAGAAGTTTTAAACAAATCAATTTATCAATTACAACTTAATCTTTATGATAAAGAATATACTAACAATGATTTGTCAAAACCTAATGATGAACTTGCTTTGGAAATAAACAAACTTAATAGTATCCTCATATTTGCTAAACTTGCAGTTGAAAATTTTAAACTTTCTTCAAAAATGGTCGAAGGTATAATTAAATTCCAAATAACATAAAAGATCAATGGCGGTAAGAGTGGTATTGGATTTCAAAAAATATCACCACCTATTAATCATGATTATTCATGAATGCCTTCATTAGTTACTCTAACAAACGAAGATATGAGCTATGGTTTGGGATTTCAACCAAAGTATAACATAAAACCTTCAGTCAAAACTCCTTTGATTGTTGAACCTATCATAAAAATCGAAACTAAATTCCGTGATTATAATTTTTATGTAGGAAATATGAAGAAAGAGGGTTTTGTAGAATATTGGGATAGTTATGATGAATTAGAGTTTTAGAATAACAACAATAAGAATTGTATTGAAAATTATATTGGGATAGTCCTGTTTGTTATGCTTATCATTCAATTTATGATTATGATGATGCCTTGTCTAAACGCAAATGTGGTTTTATACTTATGTGTTGTATGCACTAAAATCTGTTTGTTATCATTTTCGAGCCGGGGGTCTCTTTGGAAACGGTCTCTCTATCTCTTTAGACGGAGGAAAGACTCGCCACCACCTACCCCTCCCAAACCCTGCCTTTTAGTGGGATATACTGGGTATGTTTGTTTGTATAACTCATCAATGCAAGTTAAAGAAAAGATCAATCTTTCTGTTCTTAAGAATGATTGTTCAACAAGTTCTATAAAACAAGAGAAGTTAAAAGCAAAAATTATTCACAGTGACAAAACTTTTAAAAGACAACAGCTGAACTCAACATCATCTAACTTGAATACTGATTTCAAGAACCAATTTGTGTTAAAAGGAAATATAGACAAGGACGACTATAGTTTTAAGGAAACGAATTCTTGATTCTTTAAAAATAAATCTTCTCATGATGCTAACTCCTTGAAACAAGTGTGTAGCACAGATGTCACTAACACTGGTCCAATTCCAACAACAATTTCAAAAAGGGACAAAGCCACAGATCATGCCACATTGACTACAGAGTCAAATAAAAAGACAACGAATAATTCCTCAATTCTTTCCGATCAAGCTAGACAAGTTCATGTTGATAGAGAGAAAAGAGAGATGGTTAAAGTGATGCTCACAAAGTGATCAATAAAAACCAGTTAAATTAGACTCAATCTAGAAACTCAAATTTAATCCTAGACAACCTAGACCTAGACCACTAGATAGGCAAGTGAACCTAATCGACTGTAGACAAGACTATGGAAGACCGGAATCAAACCCTAGAGACACTATTATAGAATAAACAAGACTCGGATAGGACTAAAACAAAATTGATTTAATATTAGGGGGGGTTCTTTTTATAAGGAACCTAGAGAAAAATACAAACTACTTTTATTTAATTGATTAAATTATCAATTTACCAACTAGAACACAAGAATACAAGAACTCTTAGAAAATCAAGAATGAGAAAGATACTACTTAGGTCCTAGTTGTGACCCTTGAACTTCAAATGCTTATTGAACTATTATAGAATGGAGATCTAATGATATGAACCTCTAAGATACTTAATGGATCCCGTATCATTTTCAAGATGTGACTGAAAAGAAAACCTAAAAGAAGAGTGAAACTACCGATTAGTCAAATTACCGCTAAGTCTCTTTGACAACACTTATGTACTCGGTTGATAGCTAATTTCTCGATATAACTAACACAATACATTGACAATGAAAGTGGCAACTCTTAAACAATCACTTGGACACGAAAAGCAATGCAATTAGCTAACTTAGGGAAACCTTCTTTTGAAGCGCTTATTCTTAAAGACCTAATCACAAGGACAATTTGATTAACTCTCACCTCTTGGACTCAAATTAAGAAGAGCATTAAGACTTAACAATCAATTCAAACCAATTCCTATGGTTACTACATCTAGCAAACCATCAACTAATCCAAAACACAAAGTAATCGATCTAGATTTACAAGTTTCTATGAAAGACATTCAACAACTAACATATGGAATATAGGAATCATAAACAACTATGCCAAAATACTCAAAGTCATCAAACAGATTGAATAAATGTCTTTACATAAGCATTAACCATAATAACCATTCAATAACCAAAATCCATTCAAGTTAACACAAACCAATCATCAACCTAGGTCGCATTATGATTTTAGCTACTCATATTCAACAAAAACATCAACTTAAACAATGAAAACAAGATCAATTTGCTCAAAACAATGTAGACTAAACAAAGTTACGAAGATAAAAAAAACCCGTGTTCAAACATTTGCAAAAGTTCCTATGATCCTAGCTTCAATCTTTGGCTTCCAATCCTTCTAAAACCTTTAATTGGTCCTTGACAATGCTCTTGAAACGGCTCGTCGTTGAACTCCCTTTTTGGGTTGAGAAAATTTGTTTAAATACAACTTTGTAAAATTTTCCCAAAGATGCCATCTATGTGATTCGCGCAGGAGAACCTCTCCTGCTATGTGTATAGAATCGATTAAAAAATTCCAAAAACCCTAATGTGTGATCCATGCGATATGCGAAGGAGGACCTCTCCTGCTATGCGTGTCGCGTAGATGAAATTTTCCAGCAACTTTGAGTTTGACACTTAGAATTTTTTTTTAAGTGTTGGTCTTTTTCCATCCTTTGGCTCTTTTCTTTGTTTCCCCCGCATTTTCGTCACTTTAATCACCCAAGAACCTATTGAACCACCAAATAATGAATGATAAGTAAAAACTAATGAATCTAACTAAAAGTTAAACAAAAGAGACCCGAAAACATGACCTAAAATGGATTTGTTTTACAACATATCAAAAATACTCACACTTAAACTTTATTCGTCCTCGAAAAAGTATGCAATGGAATCATAACTAGGAATCATGTTTTCAATCTAACTAAAAAATTCAGATTATTCTCATAAACAAGCAACAAGTCATAGTAATCATAGGTATTGTTTCCAATTTACCCCAACACTAACTAATCGGGTCTTTTCTTGCGACCGTTTAATTTCAAGAGATGTCAATTCATCTACAGGGTCTCACACTTAGAAAGCTACAGTTGGCCTATTTAATTGATTACTTGGTGAGGCACAGGTTAACCCAATTAGAGTTTTCCTACCAACGCAAACTAGGGAACTTATCCCACTTGAGAATCATTGCCAAATACGGGTGAACAAATACTCGATGAATTTGCGAGCATAGATTTGTTTATACCCCCCTTTTTTTTCAACTTCACCTCACCCATGGGTGTATCCTCCAAGTCGCTATCCCGGATGGTAACACGTAAGTTGTAGGGTTACTTTATTTATTTATTAATTTTTTTCGGATTGATTTTTGTTTCCAGTCTAATGCTCTATGGAATATAATTGGCAGAGCGTCACTTCTTTCAGATTCATTTTCATGAAAAGAAAGAAGTGTGCTATAAATTCCTTCTATGGCAATCACTCTTAACTTGTGTAAGTTCCAAAGTCTACACGGGTGCCTAATTTATTTAGTTAAGGCCTCCCTATTTTCCCTAAGATGATATCCCATAAGATTTGTTAATTTAAATAGGTAATTTTAAGACACTTAAAGAAACCCTCAAAGCTAACTGGGTCACCAGCTGATTACCAGTTGACAAATTCCTATTTGTTTGAAATATTATTGTTTATTATTATAATTTTATTTCTTTTTCTTGAAAACCAATTGCCCATTTTTCTATCATTTCCCGTGCAATTTGCACAACTCTTTTGAAAACATTTTGTCATTCAATTTTTTTTCTTTTTTTTCAAAACAAGTAAATCCCCCAACCAACACTTAAAACACACATTGTCCTCAATGTGGCTTGAAAGACTACGCAACCAAAACTATTAAACTAAGGAAATTAAGAAGCAAACCAAACAAAAGCAAATAAAGAAAAAGTGTGAAAAAATGGAACAGACTCCCGTGGTGTTTGCTGTGAGAATCCACATGACTCTTGTTCCATTCAAGCCATCTAATCATCCTGACCATTAGCGCCACCAGCGCCACCCTACGCTCCATAATCTCCATAGTAAGTAGGGTACCCCTGGTAGAGGTAAGTAAACTACGGGGGCACCGACATGTGCTGCTCCTCCATTATATATCTGATTGCCCCGTCTTGCCGATTCAGTCTACTCTGAACCATCTATTAATGTGCCTGAATTTAACTGTGGTACATTTCATCTTGCTCATCCATTCTCATAAAAAACTGGTCTCGCGAATCCTGCAGGTCAAAAGGTACTCCGCCAATTATATTACATGGAACATCAGACTAATAATGAATCTGAAAGCCAAATATACTTCAGAATTGAGTCTGTAATAGTTGATGCAACCATTCATTTTCATCCTACTCATCCATTCTCTTCTATTCACGATACATTATAAGCCAAATAAATCCACATTCGTTACCTTGTCTTTTGATGCAACCATGTTAGATGAAAAAGGACCTTCACTAATCGATCTCCAAAACTATCCTAATACGGCTTGAGAAACTATATGTTCTACTCCATCTTATCCTCACTCCTTAAAGCTAGCTCAAAACTCAGCATCCTATTCTCATCCTTAATATATAGCCCAACAGCTACACCAAATTATTCAACACTCGTTTCATAGACTTGTCTACCCAAAGAAAACGACACTGCATTGACCCAACTATACCTGCTCGCCTTATATTTTTGTAACGCCCCAGAAAGTCCAAAGAAGCCATTTAATAATATTGGGCTTAGTTAAGGGATATTTAATAAAAATAAAGGAAAGAAATGGGTTATGGGCCAAATTAGTCTTATGGGCAAAAAAGATTTAAGTGGTTAAAGGCACATAATCAGCCACTTAAACCACCTAACTAGCCATAATCTTCCTCATTTGCAACCCTAGCCATCAACCTTCTAGAGAGAGAGTGTAGAGAGAGAAAGTAAAGAAAACTCAAGATTTGGAGCTTCATTGGTTGAGGGATTAAAGATTTGAGTGTTAGAGCCTCAAACAACAAGAAAAGAGCAAGAAATCTAGGTAAGAATCATCCTCTAAACACCTCTGTAGGTCAGACCCGGATTCTAGGGTTTTGGGTTTTGAAAAGTTGCAAAGAATCACATAAAGATCACATTTTTAAGTATGAAATCATGTAAAAAGCTTAGATATAGTTTCATGGATGGAAAACTAAGGATTTCGACGTTAAAGGTTGAGATTTGGATTAAAAACGAGTTGGTTCATCATTTTTTTACGTCCAGCAAAACTGCCAGTTCTTCCTGCGAAACAGTGCATTCATCCTGTGAACTAAGGCAATCTCCTTCCTACGAAACTATAGTTTCGCAGATAGTTTTGCAGGTGCATAGGTAGATCTGTAGATTTAGCGGATCTAGGAAATTCCAACGAAAGTTGGGCGATTTTGGCAGCGAAACTGCCATGCAAAACTGGCAGTGAAACTGGCAACGAAACTGCCACCGAAACTGTGTAGAAAATGACCTATTTGTGTGTTAACTTATATGCAGACCGTGTACCGTGATCCTAGCTTAGAAAACCTAGACGTGAAGTTGCTTACCTACTAGGTGAGTTCTAGATCCCCATATTTACATGTTTTCAATGTTTTGGGGCGATATGCATATTAAATGTATGATTTTTATGGCAAAGATTTCAAGAGGTTTTAACAAGAAAATAGAATTTTCTATAACAAATTATGCTATACAAGTTGCCCCTTGGACCCCACTAGGGGTGCTCCCCTAGAACCCTGTATCAGGGGCTGCCGTCCCCGAACCCCCGCTTTCCCGCGGAGGGTCGGTTATACTATTTGTATTCTTTTGTTGAAGAATGTGAATATATGGACTATGAGTTGATTCTTAGCATGTATAGGTATATGTATAACTAAAAATAAAAGTGAAACCTAAAGAAATGTTATTAAGCTCATAACAATGTACCATTGTTAAGGTAAAGTCTTGCAAGCAAATGATAGAGGAGGTTGCATTTGTTGTGCTCTCATGACAGTAAGGCCTAGATTGGCATGTCAGTAAAGTAAAGGCCCGGACAGACAGGTCAGTAAGGCTGGATTGGTATGACAATAATGGCCTGTATGGGTATGATAGTAAGGACTGGATTGGCATGTCAGTAAAGTCCTGTGTTCATCATAGGCATCGATAGTGCCTGGGAATTGATGGATAATGAAGAGACATAGATATCAAATAAATGAAAGTATTGATGATAAAGCGATAGTTTGTGTATAGTAATGTTCGAATATGTGATGACTACTTTCGAATGATAAAGTTAATATATCTTACTAAAAATTTATTTGATAAAGTAAACCTAGAACTCACTCAGTGAAGTTGACTTTTGTATGCATATTAGTTTGATAGGTGAGCTGTTGGCTTAGAAGGATGAGGGCATGGATGCAAAGCTTCTTGGCAACTGAAGACTGACATCCCTGATTAAGAAGATTATTAAACACTCTTTTAAGATCTCTTTGATGTATTTAAGACAAAGTTAATATTTCCTTTCAATTATGTCATGATGAATTTGAATTAAAGTAATTTCCACTACAAATGTTATTTAAATGAATGTTTTAAGTCCTTGTTTTGTTGTGGTGGACCAACGGTGAGGCTTCCTGAAATTAGTGCCGTGTTACTTATGTTAGACCTGAGGATAGAGTAAGATAACAATAATAGTTGTGCCTACCTGGATTTATAAGATATATACGTGCTTAGAATAAGAATAGTAAGTTTGAGTGTTAGTGTGGCTTAGGATAGGAGGGTTTGGGCTATGAGAAGTTTTGTAAGTAGTTAATCACAATTGGCCATTGTTATTAAAAATTTACAAAACTTGTCATAATCCGAACTTGCCTTGACGGACCATATTACTATTTTGAATCTTATAGGAAGTAGAGAGATGGCACCAAAGAAAGCAGTTCCAGGTATGGCTACTCGGAGGAGTACTAGGGGAAGGCCCCATTCTAAGGCAAAGGAAGTAGCAAGCAAGGCTACAAGACTAGCAGGAAAGTCAACCGGGAAACCAGTTGAGAAACTGGTTGAGGAGAAAATTTACTCAGAAACTGAAGTTGAGGAGCCTATTGCTAAGCAAGCAAAGCTAAAGGAAACGGTGAAAGAAGCTATTGCCCTAAGAGGTGCACCAAATTCTAACTAATGTGATGCCCGCTTTGTTTGCGGAGGTTGTGGAACAAGTTAAGGGTGACGATAAGAAAGATATCGTTCAGAAGAAGATTGATAAGAAAAAGGTGGTTAAGACTGAGGAAAGTGATGATAAGGATAAAGATGATGACTCCAAGGTTGAAGAAGTGGCAAAGGGGTGTAGTTATGGGGCTTTTCAAAGGTGTAAGCCCCCAACTTTTGATGGTACCGGTAATGCTGCTACTGCCCAACGTTGGATTAGGGAAACGGAGGCAGTGTTGAGAATCAGTGAGTGCCGGGAAGACCAGAAAGTGAAGTTTGCTTCCCATTCACTTTTGGACCCAACATTGTGTTGGTGGGATAACATTATTGACGTTTTTGGGGAGAAGGCTGTTAAGGGGATGAAGTGGCCTAAAATGGGCAGATTAGTGATAGAGGAGTACTGCCCGAAAAAGGAACTTGATAAGATTGAATAAGAATTAGTGAGCTTGGAAGCTGGCAACATGACACACCAGGAATACACCTTGAAATTCAATGAAATGGCACGACTGGTGCTTGACTTGGTGACTCTTGAATCAAAAAGGATTAAAAGGTACATACAAGGGTTGCCCCTGGACATTCGTAGGGACATGGTTACTACCCGACCTGGTACTTTTAGGTCGGTAGTGGATCTCAGTGGAAGGTTGTATGATCATTGGAGGTTGGTAACAGTGGGTGAACCAAGGAAGGTTTGGAACCGTAATGGGAAGAGATACGGGAATGGTAATTATCAACCAGGGAACAAGAAAGCAAGGGTGGATGCAAAGCATACGATTGTGAAGGGGATTGATGAAATCAGGGACTATGGGAAATATGGAAGGAGGCATTTGGGAGAATGTAGAATGGGTAGCTATGGATGCTATAGCAAGGATTATAGGAAAGCTAAGTCGGGGAGCTCGAGAACAAGCGGGACGGATGACAAGGGGGATGATGGAAAGCCCAAGGCCAAGGAAAGGGCTTTAACCATGAACAAGAAAGAGGCAAGGAAGGATCCGGAGGTGGTGTCATGTATGTTTCTCATCAATGATGTTTGTGCTTCTGTATTATTTGATAGTGGTACCAGTAGGAGCTTTGTATCTGCATCTTTCTATGCTACCCTAGGTTTTCAAACTAGGGAAATAGATGATGCTTTTGAAGTAGAAACGGCTGATGGTAAATCCATTAGAATAGCTAGGGTGTTAGATGATTACCGTAAAATACTAGGAGGTCACTGTTTTGCTGCGCAAATTGTTTGCCATGACCTTAGGTGGTTTTAATGTCGTACTGGGAATGGACTGGTTAGCTGTTTATATTGCCAACATAATATGCAAGCAAAAGATAATCTTATTAATAGCTCCCGATGGTAGTCCAGTTATAATTTACAGTGATAACGTTTGTAAAGTTCCAAGGGTCATTTCCATGATTAAGGCAGAGAAATTTATGAGACAAGGGTGTGGGGCGTATCTAACGTATGTCAGGGACGTTAAAGATAAAGCAAAAGGGTTGTCAGATGTACGATGGTGCGTGACTTTCCTGATGTATTCCCGGAGGATCTGTCAGGAGTACCACATGATAGAAATATAGAATTTCGGATTGATCTACTGCCAGCAGCCCAACTTATTGCCAAAGCACCATATCATCTACCACCGTCTGAGATGAAAGAGCTCATGGCACAACTGCAAGAACTTCTTAATAAGGTATTCATTAGGCCCAACATATCTCTGTGGGGTGCTCCGGTGTTGTTTGTAAAGAAAAAGGATGGTAGCATGAGGATGTGTATAGATCACAGAGAATTGAATAAGCTAACTATGAAGAATCGATACCCTTTACCCAGAATAGATGATTTGTTCGACCAGTTGCAAGGTGCAAGTTGGTTTTCCAGAATAGATCTCATGTCCGCTTATCATCAGCTGAAAGTAAGGGAGCAAGATATTCGAAAGACAGCTTTCCGAATGCGTTATGGATACTATGAGTTTCTAGTTATCATTCGGGCTAACCAATGCTCCTACAACATTTATGGACTTAATGAATCGTGTGTGTCGACCAATGTTGGACATATCAGTAATAGTTTTCATTGACAATATCTTAGTCTAATCAAAGAACGAGGGAGACCACACTTGCCATATCAAGGAAGTGTTCGAAACATTACGAAAGGAGAAATTGTATGCAAAGTTCTCAAAATGTGCATTTTGGCTACGTGAGGTGCAGTTCTTAGGGCACGTTATAAATTCAAAAGGGATTATGGTCAATCCAGCAAAAGTTCAAGTAGTCACGCAATGGAAATCCCCAAAGACACCATTCGAAATCCGTAGTTTCTTTGGATTGGCAGGTTATTATACAAGGTTCATCAAGGACTTCTTAAAGATAGCCTCCCCATTAACAATGTTAACAAGGAAGAATATGGTGTTTGACTAGGGAAAGGATCAGGAGGATGAATTTCAAGAATTGAAGGATAGATTGACCAAGGTGACGTTACTAACCTTACCGGAAGTAGATGAAGACCTAGCAGTATACTTTGATGCCTCTTACAGCAAGTTAGGTTGTGTATTGATCCAAAGAGGAAAGGTTATAGCTTATGCATCCAAATAGCTGAAGGACATGGAGGTCAATTACCCTGTACATGATTTGGAACTAGAAGCAGTGGTGTTCGCCTTGAAGGGTATGGAGACATTATTTATATTCACCGATCACAAAAGTCTGAAATATTTCTTCAAGAAAAAAGATCTGAATATGAGAAACAGAAGATGGTTGGAGTTAATAAAGGATTATGATTGTGAAATCCATTATCACCCGGGTAAGAGAAATGTGGTAGTCGATGCCCTGAGCCAAAAAGAAGTGCAGGACCGGTTAAGGGATGGTCAATACAACCAGTCTCACAATGAGGAGAGTGTTAGAACACTTAACAGATCGAATAGGGAACCAGGTTTATATGAATGATACTAAGAACACAAGAAAACAATGAAACAGAACTAAGAACAGGAACAAGATAAGTATGGTTTTCAAGAATGTTGTATATTGCTCTGAAGTTCTTTTACAAGTGTCATAAAGCATAATAGTAATACAAGAACCTGAGATACTTTATACTACATCCTAAGATACTTTATACTACATCCTACAGCCGGCCATACTTTGAAGGCCAGCTGGAAACACTAATCTAGGCAACAAGATCAATGTAAAGTCAAAAGGCAGATTGCTTTTTTAACAAGTGACTATGACATGCCATAGCTCACATCCTAATATATTACAAAAAGGATAAAAGGTACAAAGTAGAAAGTTACAAACTCTAAACCATAATCTTCAGTTACAAAAGCATGGACCTTTTTCACCAACTCATGCAAGTTGGTGAGTCTTTAGAGTTGCAGCGGAAAGTTGGCCAGCTTTATGCAAAAGTAGATCAGAGAAAGCATGTCCTCTCTCTCTTCATAATAAATCAGTCTTCACTTCATTGGCTTCGGAAGACTTTGTCTTTGTAGCTTCGAAAGATTTGGTGTTTGGCTTTGGAAGATTTTACACTTAGAATAATTTGCTTGAGAAATGTAAAACTTCCAAAGTAACTTCTATTCTGCATAATATGCATGCAAGCTGGAATCTCCTTGGTTGCATTGGTTTCTTTGGTTGGATCAGCCTTTCAAGTATAACCTTACAAACTCCCCCTAGGCTGATGCTACCAAAACAGAGAAGTATACTTATATATTGACAGTCCTCATCAGGATCAAGATCATTCCTTTCTTCATCAACTGATCAGGGTCCCTTAGACTCTCATAATACCTTCTCATGTCATGGAGATCATGCAAAGGAAGATCAAGCATGTCTTTCCAGAACTAGACATCTTGACCTTTTTGATCTCTGATGACATACCACCTGTCTGGATTAGTAGCAAAAGTCCAGGATAGGATGGGTCTTCTAGTTGCAAGAGGCTCTACTTGAGTTGAAGTTGGTTGAGCAGCCTCTTCTTGCACTAACTCAGTATGCTCTGACTCATCTTGAGGTATAGAGGTGGATGCCTTTGACTTCTTCTTAGAAACACTCTTCCTGGACATCCTTTTCCTCCTATTTGAAGTCTCTAACTTAGAAGACTGGCCTTTAGCACCAGGTTGACTTGTTGTGTCTTTCTCAGTTGGGTCCTCTTCCCTCACAAGGTCAGAAGTAGAAGTATTTGGACCCTGCCGTAGATTAGATGATGACGTTGGCTGAGATGTAGCTCTAGGATCAGGTTGTGTTATCTCAGTGGGTTCAAACTTTACCTCAACTTTAGGTTGAGCTTGACTTGGTGGAGAAAGCAAGTCAACAAGCTCTCCCTTTTTATTCTTTTGCTTGACCACTCTAATGTCCTCATCCATTATGGATAGAGACATTGGACCAAGCCTCCTTCCAGAGAATTCGTACAGCTTTAAGAAGCTCATCATCCTCTGCCTATCAGCTGACTTCTTTTGACTCTTTTGGGTGACTGCTCTTGACTTTGTAGCTTCTTCCCTTATTTTTCTCTTAGCAACCTTTCGTTATTTGATAACTTGTTGCTCCAGCTGCTTAAGATACTCGAATTCAACATATTCATATGATAAGGGAAGAAGTGAAGATGCCTGATAGAGACCTGGGGCACTCAGGTAGCTAATCATGTTTTGTCTATCAGCTTCCTTGTCTGCCTGAGGTTATTCAGTTACCACAACCTCTTTCTCAAGACTTTCCTGAACTGGGGAGAGGATAGGAGCATGCTTGTAGAGCCTTTTTTGTCTCCTTTCTTCCTTGATTTTTAAGAGCAATTCTGCATCCTCTGCCTCCTTCCTCTCCTTTAACAACTCTGTGTTTGCCAGTTCATTTAGTTGCTCTAAGGGAAGAGAGATGAATTCATCTATGTTGTAGTTCCTGGTCGCCAAGTAGTTTAATCTGGCTGCCCTCAACTCATCATCTTGAGTATTTGGCCTGGGGGCAGCCCTGATAGCAGCTTCCATGAACCCTGGAGACCTTCTTGAACTCTCTCCCCTTAGCTTCCTCTTTCTCTCCTCCTCCTTGTTCTCCTCAGAGGTCATATTCCTCTTCCCTTTGTCACGCACAAGCCTTGGTGACTGAGGGTGGAGAGATCTTTGGCCTTTATTGCTTGGTTCAGGAGTCAAGCTCTGGCCAGAGAGAGGTTGTGAAGCACCTTCACCGGCTGGTGCCTCATTGAGGGTTGATAATGTTGAAGCAGTTCTTGTAACAAGGTTCACACGGTCTATCACTAGGCCTTTGGTCAAGGTTTCCCCTTTGAAGTTAATCTTAGGTTCCACCTCAATATCTAGTTGACCAATGACATTGCCTATTAGCCTTTGTCTTCTTCTTTGTCTGAACTCTTCAACAATCCTGTCTTGAATCCTCTCAGCTAGTCTGCCAGCTTGCCTGTTTTGACTAGGATTGGCAAGTGGCATGTGGACTAGAGGAACACTGTCATAGAACTTCAGGGTCTGAAATTGAAAACCTCTTACTGCCCCTGAAGTCTATGTAAAATCAGAGCTCTCTTGTCAGCATCTTACCTCCACCCAAGTTTTTCATTCTCGGTATCATGGGGTGGGGTAGACATAGCTCTTGGAATACCCTCCTCAAATAGACTTTGAATGAGTGAGTCATATCAATATGGACTTGAGGAGGTTGTTGAGTGTGGACAATTGCAAGTAAGGTGGGTGAATCCTTAATGTCCATACTTTGTGAAGAACTCCCAGGTTTTGTGATTGCTTGGACTTTCTCCCCCTTTTTGGTAGCATCACTGACTTGTATAAGTAGGGGTTAGGTCTGTCACATCCATAGGTTCTTGTGTTCCTGGTTGGGTCCTCCTTAAAGGTCTCTCAGCTAGTTGTTCATTAAGATCAGAAATCTCAAGTTGTTGATCATTGACCATTTTTAGCAAGGTAGTCACCTGAGATTCCAAGTGACTAACAATGGGGTCTATGAGGGGAAGCTCATCTTCACAAGTTCCACACCTTGGAGATCTTATAGACAATAGAGTGTGTGGAGGAGCTATCTCAGTAGATCCCAGTCCCTGCTTATTCTGATAACAAAATTTTGCATGTAGGGATGAGGATATTATGTTCTTGAAGGTCTCTTCTTCAAGAACATATTTTTCTGCCCTAGCTTTGCTGATCACAAGCTCAGCCTGGCATTCAGTTAAATTTGTGATGAGATCTTTGATTTGAGTCTTGTAGTTTGTATGCTCATGCTTAAGAGTTGAAATGGTTTTCTCTAGATCTTATATCTTAGGTTTATAATCATTTTCAGCTCTTTTAAAGTCTGCTTTTAAGATATTTAATGACTCAAGATCATATCTAATCTCTAAGTTATAGGCCCTGTATCTATTAACTTTAGTAATGCATTTAGGAGTACAAAGATGTTCCAATACCTTGGCTTCATCATGATCTACCATTAGTGCTTGGTTTGTAGAAGCATCCTCAACCTGAAAGCTCTAGTCAAAGCCTCCTTTTTCAATAGCAACTACAGCTTGCTGTCTTGGCTTCTCATTCTGGTGAGCTCTTACAATCAAGAGCCTGGAATGCTCTAATACAAATTACAGGACCAGTAAGGGTACTTAAGAATGCAATTAGCTTCATGAGAGGAGTGATCTTAAATCACTTAACCATTCAAATAGGGAACTGGTAACTTCACTGATGATACAAGTTACACAAGTAATATTAAAAAGACAGAACTATAAGAACAAGAACAAAGTCACAAAAACACAAGATTAAGTTTTCAAGGATGATGTATATTGATTCTCTAGTTCTATTACAAGTGTTTTCAAGTATATTAAATTACAAGAACTGGAGACTATATATACTACAACCTCCAACCGTCAATATGCAAAAAGACAGTTGGAATTTTTGACTAATCTAGACAACAAGATCAATCTACAGTCAAAAGGCAAATTGCCTTTTGACTAGTGACTATGACATGCCATAGCTCACTGACATAATCTAATACAGACAAGTCTACAGGAACAAAAGTGAGAAGCTACAGTCAAAGACTTTTTTCTACTGTTTGATAAAGTATGAAAGTTTCACCCAACTAATGTTAGCAGGTGAGTCTTCAGAACAGCAGCGAAAAGTACATCAGCTTTATCAAAAAGTAAATCAGAGAAAGTATCTCTTCTCTGTCTTCGGAAGAAATCTGTCTTCACAGCAAATTGGCTTCGGAAGACTTTGTCTTTTGAAGCTTCGGAAGAAATGAGTCTTTGCCTAATTTTACGATAAATGCGAAACTTCCGAAGTAACTTCTTCTGAACTGTTGGCTTCGAAAGATTTTACACTTAGATTTATTTGTGAGTGTAAAACTTTCGAAGCTAGTTCATCTTTGTTCCTTAGCGCATGCAGGAAGACTTGGTTGTTTTGGTATCCTTTGGTTGTTTTGGTATCCTTTGGTTTCATCAGCCTTTTATCTTCAGATGTTCCTTATAAGAACCATTATCGGTCATGTGCCTGGACCAACCACTATGAATGATCCATACATTTCTCTTGGCCTTTAGCTGTTCCTGCATAAGAAAGAAGTGTTACTTACATTTGGAAACCCATGCCTCATTGGTCTTGGGCTTATCAAAGTGATTTGAAGACAATGTAATAGTAATTGATCCTATGTTCAAGTTTAGAGGATCATCAGCTGTTGTAGATGAAGAACTTTTAGTCATTTGGTCTTCCTTCATCATCCACACCATCTTTGGAAGATTAGACTTTACCTTCAATACTTCAGAAGTTTTGACAACTTCGGAAGTTTTGAAGATTGGATCTTCGGAAGATCTTGCTTTCACTGCAGCAGGCTTCAGTACTTCGGAAGCATTCCTTTCTTCCGAGACCAACTTTTCTTCCGCAGGCAAGTTTTCACTTGTCTTCTTCTTCACCATGGAGCTTCCAAAAGGAAAAGATTTTCCTTCCGAAGCTAGCTTTTCTTTCTTCTTCTAGGAAGTTTTCATTTTGATCATATGGACAGTACTTTTAGGATTGTAGATGCAATCCTTAGCAAGATGGAGAGTACTACCACACATGATGCACTCAATTTGCTTCCTTCTAAAAGCCTTCTTTTGAGAGAAAAGCTGAACATGATCACTTTCCACCTTCATCTTCATCTTTACAGATGATGCAGCAAGCTTCTTAGGGTGTGGCTTGATTTTGGAACTGGATGTTTCAGGCTGTGTAGCAGTGGTACACAACTGATCAGCCTTTCTCTCTTTGTTGGAATGGGTTGGACATGAACTAGAACTTTGGTACTAAAGTTCATAGTTGAGTCTTTAGTCTTCACCACTTCAAATCCAGTAGAGATAAACACTTGTTTCTACTTAGAGTTGAAAGTGGCCTTGATCTCTTAAGCCTTCTTTGGTTTCCTTTTGGCTTTTCTAATCAAGTTCTTCCTCTTAGACTTGGTCATCCAAGATTCTTTTCTCTCCTCAGGAGAATAGTGTCCCTTCTTAGAATGATCTTCTTCACTCTTCTCAAAATCATCATTCACTATCTCCTCTTCATCCTTTTCATCAATAGGGTCTATGAGGGGAAGCTCATCTTCACAAGTTCCACACCTTGGAGATCTTACAAACAATAGAGTGTGTGGAGGAGCTATCTTAGTAGATCCCAGTCCCTGCGTATTTTGATAACAAACTTTTGCATGCACAGATGAGGATATCATGTTCTTGAAGGTCTCTTCTTCAAGAACACATTTTTCTGCCTTGGCTTTTCTGATCAGAAGCTAAACCTGGCATTTAGTTAACTTAGTGATGAGATCTTTTATCTGAGTCCTGTAGTTGGTATGTTCATGCTTAAGAGTTAAAATAGTTTTCTCTAGATCTTCTACTTTGAGTTTGTAATCATTTTCATCTCTTTTGAAATCAGCTTTTAAAATGTTCAAGGACTCAAGATCATACCTCATCTCTAAGTTATATGACCTATATCTGTTAACTTTAGCAATTCATTTAGGTGTACAAAGATGTTCCAATGCCTTGGCTTCTTCGTGATCTGGCATCAGTGCTTGGTTTAGAGATAAAGCTCCAGTCAAAGCATCCTTCTTAAATAGCAACAACAGCTTGCTGCTTGGGCTTCTCATTCTTGGGAGCTCCTCAATGTGGTTTGGTCTAGTTTGTGCTTGGCCACCATTTTTCTTTGGTGCCTTGCACTCTCTAGCAAAGTGTCCCATTTGGTTATAGTTGTAACACTTTACTTTGCTTTTGTCAAACCCAAACTTTCCACTGGTTGCATTGCTAGGAAACTTCCTCCCTGTCCTCTTGTAAAACTTCTTGGGTCTGTGTGTGAGAAGAGCCATTTGCTGGACTATTTCCATGTACTCCATATCATCTGGATGAATACAGTCCAGGTCTTCAAGGGTAAAGAGAAGGTTGCTAGTGCTTTCATCAGTAGGCACAAAGGCTTGTGAAGAGCTTGTCTCTTGGAATGGGCTTTCTTGGATATAGCTCTCTCTTGGAGTCTTTGGGAAGGTGATGAAAGGACCCTTTTGTGAGTTGTCAGGGTAGCAGATGAGATGATGCTATGGTTCTTTGCAATCCGTTTCAACCACATGCAGGGCTGAACTCTGCTGATTGTTGAAGTTGCTAGATGGATTTTGCATGTTCATCCCCATTTGGTAGCCACTGAGGATACCATATAACTCAGTGAGAGTAAGGGTCTTGAGGTTCTCAGTCCTTTTGATGACCACACAATAGTGTGTCCATTGTCTGGGAAGAGAGGACATGAACTTCCTCACAATGTCCCTATACTTAAGAGTTACTCCAACATCCATTAGACTGTCCACAATCTCAACATACCTAAAGTATTATTGAGTCATGGTTTCACCTATTTTGAAGGTGAAGTTCTCAAACTGCTACTTCAAGAGGTCCTTCTTATTCTTTTTGGCCTCAGTGGACCCCTCATACATCAGCTTCAGTGCATCCCATAGTTGTTTAGCAGTCTTGCTCTTCTTGAAAAGTAGTTTGGAGAGCAGTCATGGCTTTCTGATCTATATCTATCTTTTTTCAGTCTTCTTCAGAATAGTTAGCCATTTCTTTTAGTATCATACCACCACCACCAGCAGCTGAAGAGGTGGATGGTACATGTGGTCCAGAGACAACAGATCCCCATATCTTGGAGTCTTGAGACTTGATGAAGCCTTCCATTCTTTGGCACCAAGTATCAAAATCATCAGGAGTGATCAGTGGATACTTTGTCATAGTATCGGTTTCCCTATCACCCTTTGTGATAGCTACCATTTGAGTTATTAAGTGTTTTATGAAACTGAAGGGATTTAAGATGGTGAGATCTTACAATCAAGAGCCTAAAATGCTCTGATACCAATTGCAGGACCGGTTAAGGAATGGTCAATACAATCAGTCTTATAATGAGGAGAGTGTTAGAACACTTAATAGATTAAATAGGGAATCGGGTTTATATGAATGATACTAAGAACACAATTAAACAATGAAACAGAACTAAGAACAAGAAAAAGATAAGTATGGTTTTCAAGAATGTTATTTATTGCTCTGAAGTTCTTTTACAAGTGTTACAAAGCATAAAAAGAAATACAAGAACCTGAGATACTTTATACTACATCCTATAGCTGGCCATACTTTGAAGGCCAGCTGGAAACACTAATCTAGACAACAAGATCAATGTAAAGTCAAAAGGCAGATTGCCTTTTTGACTAGTGACTATGACATGCCATAGCTCACATCCTAATATATTATAAAAAGGATAAAAGGTACAAAGTAGAAATTTACAGACTCTAAACCATAATCTATAGTTACAAAAGCATGGACCTTTTTCACCAACTCATGCACGTTGGTGAGTCTTTAGAGTTGCAGTGGAAAGTTGGTCAGCTTTATGGAAAAGTAGATCAGAGAAAGCATGTCCTCTCTGTCTTCCGAAGAAATCAGTCTTCACTTCATTGGCTTTGGAAGACTTTGTCTTTGAAGCTTCGGAAGACTTCATCTTTGACTTCGGAAGATTTTACACTTAGAATAATTGGTCCTTGCCTTCGGAAGAAAGATTTGGTCTTTGGTTTCGAAATATTTGGTCCTTGCCTTCGGAAGATTTTACACTTAGAATGATTTGCTGTGAGAAGTGTAAAACTTCTAAAGTAACTTCTATTCTGCATAATGTGCATGCAAGCTAGAAGCTCCTTGGTTGCCTTGGTTTCTTTGGTTACGTCAGCCTTTCAAGTATAACCTTACAAGAAAGATATGTACCAATTCGAGTGAAGGCGTGTCAACTGGTAGTGACCCCAGATATTATAAGATTAATAAGCGAAGCTCAGGTGGAAGCCTTGAAGGAACCCCAAATTATGAAAGAAAGGATGGTGGGAAAAGTCGATGATCTAGTTGATAACATGTTGGGTGTGAAGACCATTTATGGAAGGATATGGGTTCCGAGGTATGGGGATTTGCGAGAGAATTTTTTTGATGAAGCACACAAGACTCGCTACTCAATACACCCAGGAGCAAATAAGATGTACCATGATTTGAAGAAACATTATTGGTGGACCGGGATGAAGAGAGAGGTAGTTGCGTATGTAAATAAACGCCTAACATGCCTGCAAATGAAGGGCGAGCATTAAAGGCCCTATGGGTATGTTCAACTATTGGAATTGCAAGAGTGGAAGTGGGAATATATTATCATGGTTTTTATTACTAAGTTACCACGTACACGTACAACCAAGAGTAGGTTTAACGATGCAATCTGGGCAATAGTAGATAGATTAACCAAGAGTGCTCATTTCTTACCTATCAAGGAAGCAATCAGTTCAGAGAAGCTCGCGGAGTTGTTCATCAGAGAAATAGTCACACGACATGGCATGCCTGTATCAATTGTGTCAGATAGAGACACACGGTTTACATCTAAATTTCGAAGAAGGTTTAATGAAGAGATGGGAACAAGATTGCATATCAGTAGGGCATACTACCGGCAGACTAATGGTCAATCCGAAAGAACGATACAGGCATTGGATGACATGCAACGAGCATATGTTGTGGACTTTGGTGGTAATTGGGATAGACATCTACTATTAGCAGAATTTTCTTACAACAATAGCTATCATGCTAGCATCAAGATGCCTCCATATGAAATGTTGTATGGGAGACGATGCAGAACTCCAGTCTATTGGGGTGATGTTGGACAAAAAGAGTTGGGAAGCTTAGATGTTGTAGAAGCCACGACGGAAAAGTTAGAGAAAATTAAGGCTTATATGAAAGCTGCCAAGGATAGACAAAAGTCATACGCTGATAAAAGGAGGAGGCCAATAGAATTCAGGGTAGGTGAGAGCGTAATTTTAAAGGTGTCGCCATGGAAAGGAATTATTTGGTTTAGGAAGAGGGGAAAGCTAAGTCCCAGGTTTATTGGGCCATTCAAGATATTGGCACGAGTTGGAGATGTAGCCTACAGGCTGGACCTCCTAGAAGAGTTAAGTGGGATTCACCCCACCTTTCATGTGCGCATCTACGAAAGTGTTTGGTTGATGATGAGATGGTTGTGCCTCTTGATGATATTGAATTGGATGAAAAGTTGAACTATGTGAAGCAGCCGGTTGCCATTTTAGACAAAAAAGTGAAACAGTTAAGAAATAAAGTGATCAAGCAAGTTAAGGAACAATGGGAACACCAAAAAGGTCGGATGCCACTTGGGAATCCGAGGAAGAAATAAGACAGCAATACCCTGATCTTTTTAATGACTAGGCAGGTTTCGAGGACGAAACGTAAATAAGTGGGGGAGACTTGTAACGCCCAGGAAAGTTGAAACAAGCCATTTAATAATAATCGGCTTAGTTAAGGGATATTTAATAAAAATAAAGGAACGAAATGGGTTATGGGCCAAATTAGTCTTATGTGCATAAAAGATTTAAGTGGTTAGAGGCCCATAATCAGCCACTTAAACCACCTAACCAGCCATAATCTTTCTCATTTGCAACCCTAGCCACCAACCTTCTAGAGAGAGAGTGTAAAGAGAGAAAGCGAAGAAAACTCAAGATCTGAGTGTTAGAGCATCAAACAACGAGAAAGGAGCAAGAAATCTAGGTAAGAATCATCCTTTAAACGCCTCTGTAGGTCAGACCTGGATTCTAGGGTTTTGGGTTTTGAAAAGTTGCAAAGAATCACATAAAGGTCAGATTTTTACATATGAAATCATGTAAAAAGCATAGATATAGTTTCATGGATGAAAAACTAAGGATTTGGATGTAAAAAGTTGAGATTTTTGGTTAAAAACAAGCTAGTTCATCATTTTTATACGTCCAGCGAAACTGCCAGTTCTTCCTGCGAAACTAAGGCAATCTCCTTCCTGCGAAACCATAGTTTCGCAGGTAGTGTCGCAGGTGCAAAGGTTGATCTGTAGATATAGCAAATCTAGGAAATTCCAATGAAAGTTTGGCGATTTTGGCAGCGACACTGGCAGCGAAACTGCCATGCGAAACTGGCAGCGAAACTGCCATGCGAAACTGGCAGCGAAATTGCATGCGAAACTGCTGCCGAAACTGGGTAGAAAATGACCTACTTGTGTGTTAACTTATATGCAGACCGTGTACCGTGATCCTAGCTTAGAAAACTTAGACGTGAAGTTGCTTACTGACTAGGTGAGTTCTAGATCCCCTTATTTACACGTTTTCAATGTTTTGGTGTGATATGCATACCAAATATATGGCATAGATTTCAAGAGGTTTTAACAAGAAAATAGAATTTTCTATAAAAAGTTATGCTATATAAGTTGCCCCTTGGACCTTACTAGGGGCTGCTGCCCCTGAAAACCAGCTATCAGGGGCTGCCACCCCCAAACCCCCGCTGTCCCGTGGAGGGTCGGTTATACTATTTGTATTCTTTTGTTGAAGAATGTGAATATATAGACTATGAGTTGATTCTTAGCATGTATAAGTGTATGTATAACTAAAGATGAAAGTGAAACCTAAACAAATATTATTGAGCTCATAAAAATGTAACATTCCTAAAGTAAAGTCTTGCAAGCAAATGATAAAGGAGGGTTGCATTTGTTGTGCCCTCATGACAGTAAGGCCTGGATTGACATGTCAGTAAAGTAAAGGCCCGGACAAGTAGTTTAGTAAGGCCTGGATTGGCATGACAATAATGGCATGTATGGGTATGACATTAAGGCCTAGATTGGCATGTTGGTAAAGTCCTGTGTTCATCATAGGCACCGATAGTGACTGGGAATTGACGGATAATGAGAGACATAGATATCAAATAAATGAAAGTATTGACGATAAAGCGATAGTCTGTGTATATTAATGTTCGGATATGTGATGACTGCTTTTGAATGATAAAGTTAATACATCTTACTAAAAAGTTATTTTATAAAGTAAACCTAGAACTCACTCAGCGAAGCTGACTTTTGTATGCATATTAGTTTGATAGGTGTGCTGTTGGGCTTAAAAGGATGAGGGCATGGATGCGAAGCTTTTTGGCAACTGAAGATTGGCATCCTTGATTAAGAAGATTATTAAACACTCTTTTAAGATCTCCTTGATGTATTTAAGACAAAGTTAATGTTTCCTTTGAATTATGTCATGACAAATTTGAATTAAATTAATTTCCACTACAAATGTTATCTAAATGAATGTTTTAAGTCCTTTTTTTGCTATGGTGGACCAAAGGTGAGGCTTCCTAAAATTAAGGCCTTACGATTTCAGAGTGGAATGAAAATCCACTGTCATCTTTGAATACAGTGGCTCAACACACTAAATAGCATTCAATTATTTGGGTCCTAAAAACTGAGTGATCCTTTGAGTGGCATTCAACTGGTTCATCAAGTTCCAATCAATTGTTCTATTTCTCAATAAGTTCATGTCTTCAAGCTTAATACACTTCTCATATTGCTCAGTTCCCGGTGCAAATATGAGGAAAGTGTGACAAATCAAATCTTTCTCGTCTTCTGGAATAGGTTGATCATCTGATTCAAGGACCATATAATGTGCATCAAATTTGATGGTCCTAGTAATAACATGAACATGTGGCTGGTCCTCAGCAGCTCCCTTAGCTCTGCGTTATCCTGCTCGTGAAGAGCTTGCACCTATGTCCATATCTAAAGAGTGAAAACATTTAGTAGTCAGGAGAGATGGCATGCAAAATCCAACGACTGTATAGCAATTCATTCGCATTCGTTTGAACGAAACAAATTAAAAAGGAAATAATAATGTTAAATAAAAGAAAAACTCAAACAAAGATAAAACTCAAACAAAACAAATTAAAAAGAAAATAATAATGCTAATTCAAATTTTTCCTTCTTGAATCGAGACTAAGTACAAGCTGGAAAAACTTGATTTAGGCAAACACCTAAAACCTAAACAAAACCTCTACAAAGTTGAACCCAGTATCATCACATTCCACACCATTTGGATGTTAACCATGGCGACGTATTCTCACTACAAATCACAAATTTCAAGCCAATTTACTTATAATTTAGTTATATATCACACCTTGTTTGAAAGCAATCTTGCTTAAAGTAAAAAAATTTAAACAATTTAACACAAACCAAACATCATCAACACATGTCAACCTACACCCATGCCTAAAGTACTATCAAAACCCAATCATAGCCATGATGTCTAATTCTCAATAATCATGAAAAATATTTGAAATTAAGTCCAACCGGACATAATCATCATCTACCAACCATACCCACACTTTATTTGACATGAAACCCCAATCTTATCCAACAATCACCTCAAATTCATCTTTAATTTCAAGCAATGCTAACAATTAACCCGAGTTTAACTAGTGAAAAATTAAATAATAACCCTAATGAACTAAGAATTAAACAAACCAAACCAAGCATAAATATAAACTTAGGAAAGAAGGAGGAAATACATACCTTTTTGTTGAAGGAAGAATTAAACAAGAACACACACAATTGAAACAACTTCTAAATCTCTCATGTGCGAATGAAATTGGAAGGGTTAATGGAAATTGATAGAGAGAGATTGAGAAAGGGATAGGAATTGCTGGTTGGTGATGGGGTTAGGGGTTGGAGTTAGTGGAAGGTGGTTGTGGATGGTGTTAGCGACGGTTTGGTGGTGGTGTGATGGTGGTGGATGGGGTTTGGTGATGGCGATAGATAGTAGGGTGGTTGATGGTGATGGATGGTGGAAGGTTGATAGTGATTTGAAGAAACTCGGTGGTGGGGGTCGGTTGTGGGGAAGAAAGGGTCGAAAAGGGGATTAGGTTATGTGGTTGTGGGGGCACAAGGGTGGTTCTTATTTTTTTTGCAGATAAGAGCTCCTATGCGATACGTGCAGCAGGTGACTTATCCGACGCGTATTACAGAGGACATGAATGTTGACCGTTTGACTTTGATCCATGCGATGCGCGCAGATGATGGTACCCACCCATCATTGCGTATCGCATAGATGAGTTTTTCTAGAAAATTTTACAAATTTATACTTATTTTTTTTTTCAAGACTTAACTTTCTTACCACTATTCACCTCTAAAAAAATTTTCAAGTCTTATTTTGATTATAGACAAACCTAGAACTTCATTCCTTCTCGATTCCCTCTTCAATTCTTGTATGAATTTCTAAAAAACACAAACAATACCAAAGCATAACACCCTAAAACACAAGTAAGAAAAAAAATTAGACACAATCTAGAAACTCAAATTTAACCCTATACAACCAAGACCTAGACCACTAGATAGGCAATGAACCTAATCGACTGTAGACAATACTAAGGAAGACCGGAATCGAACCCTAGAGACACTATTATAGAATAAACCAGACTCGAAAAGGACTAAAACGAAATTGATTTAATATGGGGGTTTCTTTTTATAAGAAACCTAGAGAAAAACAAATCTACTTTTAGTTAATTGATTAAATTATCGATTTACCAACTAGAACACGAGAAAACAAGAACTCTTAGAAAATCAAGAATGACAAAGATACTACCTAGGCGAATCCTATTTGGTGACCCTTGAACTTCAAATGGTTATTGAATTATTAAGGAATCGGGATCTAATGATACGAACCTCTAAGATACTTAACCGATCCCGGATCATTCTCCGAATATGACAAAAAAGAGAACCTAGAAGACGAGTGAAACTACCGATTGTTCAAATTACTACTAAGTCTCTTTGACAACATTTATGTACCCGGTTGATAGCTAATCTCTCGATTCAACTAACACAATACATTTTGAATGAAAGGGGAAACTTTTAAACAATCTACTGGACACGATAAGCAATGCAATTAGCTAGCTTAGGGAAACCTTCCTTTGAACCGCTTATTCCTAAACACTTAATCACAAGGACAATTCGATTAACTCTCACCTCTCAGAATCAAATTAAGAAGAGCATTAAGACTTAAGAATCAATTCAAACCAATTCCAATGGTTACTACGTCTAGCAAATCATCATCTAATCAGAAACACAAAGTAATCGATCTAGATATGCAAGTTTCTATGAAAGACATTCAACATCTAGCATATGGTATATAGGAATCATCAATAATTATGCCAAAATACTCAAACTCATCAAATAGATTGAATTAATGTTTTTACATAAGCATTAACCATGATAACCGTTCAATAACCAAAATCCATTCAAGTTAACACAAACCAATCATCAACCTAGGTAGAATTATGACTTTAGCTACTCATATTCAATAGAAACATCAACTTAAACAATGAAAACAAGATCAACATGTTCAAAACAATGTAGGCTAAACAAAGTTACGAAGATAAAAACCCGTGTTCAAACGTTTGCAAAAGTTCCTAAGATCCTAGCTTCAATCTTTGGCTTCTAATCCTTCTAAAACCATCAATTCGTCTTTGAGAATGCTCTTGAAGTAGCGGGTGGTCGAACTCCCCTTATGGGTTGAGAAAAGTTGTTTTAATACAACTTTGTAAAAATTTTCCGAAGATGCCATCTATGCGATACGAGCAGGAGAACCTCTCCTGCTGTGCGTATCACATAGATTAAAAAATTCCAATAACCCTAATTTGTGATCTATGCAATACGCGTTGGAGGACCTCTCCTGTTGTGTGTAACGCGTAAATGAACTTTTCCAGCACTTTGAGTTTGACACTTATAAAAATTTCCTAGTGTTGGTGTTTTTCCATCCTTTGGCTCTTTTCTTTGTTTCCCCTACATTTTCATCACTTTAAGCACCCAAAAACCTATTAAACCACAAAATAGCAAACGATAAGTAAAAGCTAACGAATCAAACTAAAAATAAACAAAAGAGACCCGAAAACGTGACCTAAAATGGATGTGTTTTACAACACATCATAATGAAATCGCATGGCCAAAGATATATTAAAGTCGGATTGTATGAGAACTTTGGTGGTTATCATAAACATTTTGAGGGAAATATGCATGTAAAAGATCAGCAATACATAAACTAAATACAAAAACCATGTTGTTTTGTTTGTGTAAAAGAAAATCACATGGCAAGAAATTGCATTCATCAACATAAATTAATAAGTCGACAATGATTTCATAATTCTACTGCACATAATAGAAAACAATTCTTTGTAAATGGCAAGTTTAATAAGAATTCAACTTATTCGAAATCTTTCGTTGAAAAACCAAAGAAATCAATAACTACAAACTTGAGAAAGTTAGGTGTGATTGAGCAATCACACGGTGTTGATGAAAGAAATCTTCAAATAATAGGTTATAATTTGAAGAAAAATGACACAAAATTGACAAAACGTGTTCACGAATGGAAAGTCAAGGTCAAAACAACTATTACAGAGACAGTTGATGATTATATTTCCATTGATAAATGGGATATGACTTTAAAATTAGTTACATACTTGGATGAAAACAATTTTCTCAAGTCAACAATGGCTTTGTTTCCTAAATCTAATTACTTCATAAATATATATAGGAACATCCAAGGCATAATAGTGGTAGCTTATGGAATGTTGATAGTGGTTGTTCTAGACACATGATTGGTAACATATTACTTTTACCTAATGTTTAACCTCATAATGGTGGTTATGTTTTCTTTGCTGGTGAGAAAGCAGTTAAAATTACTAAGAAAGGTACAGTGACAAATGGTGTGTTAAGTTTTGAAGATGTAAGTTTTGTCGAATAATTAAAACACAACTTGTTAAGTGTTTCTCAAATAAGTAACAAACATTATTCCATACATTTCACTGATAAAGAATGTCTAATAATTAAACATGGTTTTGTAATGCCTTGCGAATGGGTATTGTTGAGGATTTCGATAGACAAAGATACATATTTATTGGATATGAATGGTTCACATTCTTTTGTAACCACTTCATTTTTGTTATTAGAAGCCTCAGAGAGTGATTCAATTTTATGGCATTGTCATCTTGAACATGTCAACATAAAAAATATGAATAAATTGGTGAGAGGAAATCATGTTGTGGGATTACCATTGAAAGAATTTCAACTTGTCAAAGGATAAATTACACAAACTTCCTCATAAACCTATTCCACATAATTCCGTTGAATCAATACTCCAACTATTGCACATGAATCTGTTTGGTCCTGTAAGTGTTTTAAGCTTAAGAAGATGTGCATATTGTTTGGTTATTACTGATGATTTTTCTTGATTCACTTGGGTTTTCTTTTTAGAATCTAAGGATGAAACTCCTCATTTGCTTATCAAGTTCATGAATCTTGTGGAAAATCAAACTGACAAAAAGATAAAGTGCATTCGAAGTGACAATAGAACCAAATTTTAGAAGCACATTGTAAATGATTTCTGTGATTCAAAGGTGATAACTAGACAATTCAATGTTGTAGAAACTCCACAACAAAATGGAGTTGCTGAATGCAGAAACAGAACTTTAATTGAAGCTGCTTGAACAATATTATCTGCTACAAAACTTCCATCTTTCTTTTGAGTAGAGGCTGTCAATTTCGCTTGTTATGTTCAAAATTATGTTTTGATAAATAAACAACTAAGTATGACTCCTTTTGAAAATTTGTTTTAACATAAACCTAAAGTCAAATATTTTAAAACATTAGGTTGTTTTTTTACATTGGTAAACACATCTGATTTGAAATCTAAATTTGATGAAAAAGCTGTTAGGTCTAGAACTCATGTATGTATAGGTTTAGATGATATATCAACTTTTGTAATCATATTGTGTAATTATCATTGTTATAATATATTGTTCGGGATTGACTTATAAGATAAACTATATTATATGTGTGTTGATTAATGTATGATTGCAGGAAACATTAGACTTGGTCAATTTGGAAAACTGACTAAGTGTTAGAACAAATTGTGGATGAATAAGTGTTTCTCCGTAGTTGTTCTCAGGAGCATAACTGATGTGCTTCTGTAGATCTCCTACAGAAGAACATCAGTTGAACAATGCTAAAGAACAAGTGAAGCTACTGAAAGAGAGATTGCCACTGAAGAACTAGTACAAGAACTCCTGCGGAAGCACAATCACAGAAGAACAAGCCCCGAAGACTAAAGTGTTGCTGCGGAAGACTAAGTTCCTGCAGAAGAATAAATTCCTATGAAATACTATTTAACACTTCAAGTTTTCAACAGAAAGTAAACAAGTCAACATGGCAGAGCAACATCAATAATAGAGATGGAAGACATTTATTTCAAGCAAATATTTCACGTCATATCAACATCAGTTTTCAAATTTAATTCATTGTAAATCGCGAACTCCTATGCCGATAAATAAGGCAAGGATACGCATAGCTATAGGAAGTTAGCTTAAGTATAGCAACTAGATAGCAAAAGATTAGCAATGAATTAGGAACAGAATAGGAACATGATCTCTATATATTGATAGAAACGAGATCATTAGAAAATGCGGGACGAAAAACACAAAACAATAACAGCAACTTATCAATAGTAACAGAGCATTACAATCAATTGATTGTGATTGTTGAATAATTCTTGGTTTGTGCTTTTTTATATTTATGTTTGATTGTTCTATTCACTATTGATCAATTTGATATTATTCATCAATTAAACATCAAGTGTTGATAGTTCCGCAATCAGCACTTGTTAAAATCAATCTGATAGTTCCTCATTGATCTAGATCAATTGATCTATCAGTTTGATTTGTTTAATTAGGTTTATTCAAACACAATTATTGCTTTTTGATATTTAACAAAATTAATTAACATGAGAAATTCAGTGGTTGGTGCGTATCAACCTCGAAGTTGGAAAACAAATCTGATTTTAAAACTTGGAAAATCAGGTTCAGGAATCATGTTAATTATACAGATTCTAATTTATGGGTTTCGATTACAGAAGGTCCATATATTCCTCCTGCCTTAGCACCGGATTATAAGGACAATAATCAACCCATAAGTCTGAAAAATTTGTCACCTGATGACGTAAAGAAAGTCAAAATCGATATCAAAGCCTATAGCATGCTTACTATGGCTTTGCCTGAAGATCTATTGATCAAGTGTGAATCATATAAAACAGCACACTCATTATGGAAAATCCTGCACATTCTGTGTGAAGGAAGTGATGAGATTAGAAGCATAAAGAAGGATACACTTCGCTCACAGTATGAAACTTTTCATCATATTGCGGGTGAGTCAGTCCCTCAACAACTCCACAGATTTATGCAAATGTTTACAGATATGAATATCTTTGAACTGAAGTACAACAACGAGGAGTTAAATAAAAAGACGCTTCATGCACTACCAGAAAGTTGGACACAAACTGTGTCTATATTCAAAAACACACTGGATTTGAAGTTGATAGGACTAGACACTCTAGTTACAAAGGTAGAAGCTTTGGAGTTAGACAAGAAGACAAGAAACAAGAGCATTAAAGCACCTATAGCACCGTACCAATTCAAGGAATTAAAGGGTGTTGGAAATGCGTTCATCTCCAATGAAGATGAAGACAACTCATGTGTTGAAAGTGACAAAGAAAAGGTAACAAGCTTCTATGCTGTCAAGTCTTCCAAATTGAGCTCTCAAAACAATCAATACAAAAAGTCAAAAGGAAAGGCTGATGACTCCAAGATCAAAAAGAACAGCGATCAAATAGAACCAATCACTGTGGTTCTGGAATTTGAAGAACAAAAGGCATCTTTTAAAGCATTTAGTTCAATCTTCCAGGCTTACATGGGTAGCACTTTGACTCCTGCCCACTTCTATCAACAGGACCTTGAAGAACTTCATCCTGATGAAGTAGAAGACATGGATTTGCAATGGCAGATGGCAATGATAGCTTAAAGAGCTAAAATGTACATGAAAAGGAATAAGGGACTGTCAGTGGGAGGAAGATCAACTAAGATAGGTGTTGACAAGTCCAAAGTGAGATGCTTCAAGTGCAATCTTTATGGGCCCTTCTCAAGGGAATGCAATAGTAATCAGCAACAAACAAATGACTCTAGACAATCAAGTCAAAGGAGTTTCACACAAACTCAGCTGACCAACTCATCCCCACCATTAACAAACAACTCATCAGGTACCAATAATTCTAAAGAATCTTGTTTAATTATTTTACAGGATGGTACTTGTGATTGGAGCATGTTAGAAAAGGATGTAATGGAAGAAAATCAAGCACGGATGGCCAACATGGAAAACAAGATTCCACCAATGGCCAGAGAGGTAAAAGAAAGATTATGTTCTTCCATTTGTGTTGAAAAGTTGAAAGATATAGAACTCATGCTCAACAATTGGCTGATCAAGTAAAAGGAACTCTGCTTTTAAATGAATCACATGTAAGAGAACACAAACTTTATCAAGTAAAAATCAATTCATTACAAAAAGATTTAGATAAACTTGTGTCTGAAAATTACAATTTGAAAGCACAAGTTGAGCATTTGACTATTTCATTAACAAAGTCTATGTCAGATCATGCATCTATTGAAGTAAAACTTCAGAAATTCCAATTGTCATCACAGCGGTATGAGAATGTTAAACTCTCATATTGAGTCACAGAATAAATCTGGATTGGGATTTCATGCTGTTGCACCACCAGTAAATGACAACTACACCACCTTACCTGAGTCCATGATTAAAAGTTTATCAAATCATTTCGTGTCTAGCACAAAAACTGAGTTAAAAAATGAAAATAATGAAGTAGTAAATAATGACTCTGAGTCAAGTGAAACTGATTCATCTCAATTAGAACATTCAAAACAAAGTGAATTAGAATTTGATTATGATAATTGTGATGATCTAGATGAGGGTGATGAGCCTAAAATTACTAGTTTGGGTAAGGGAAAAACTATGATGAAAGAACATCTAATTCCTAAAGTGTTGGATGAAATAAAACTTACTTATCCACCAAAACAAAGAAATTTGTTGAAGACCATTTACACAAGAATTGGTGAACTGAATGAAGGCATTCATGTACTCAACCAACACAACAACAATTCAGCAAAAAGAACCACAGAAGAAGAAAAACTCACCTCCGCATATCACCTGCGGAAGAAGAATCAGATAAATCCGTAGAAAAGTATAAGAAACATGTTCCAAAACAGTCATCCGTAGAAGGAATATGGAAGAAGAAAACATCTGCAGAAGCATCCAATGAACAAAGAATTAAGAGACAACAAAAACTAGATGCTCATAAACAAGAACCCTTTGAGATCATGTCAGGTAAGGGTAAAGAATCATCAGCTGTAAAAATTGAAAAGGAATTAAAGAAGCAAAAGAAGGCAATGATCAAGAAAAAGACAAAGGTAAAAGCTGATTCTAACAGTGAAGGTAAAGAGAAGTATTGTAAATGGTGTGATATGCACAACCATAACACAGAAGAATTCTACTTCAGTAGCTATTGCTCAATATGCAATATGAACAATCACATGACTTCTGATTGTTACTTTAACAAATATTGTGCAATATGCAACAAACATAATCATTCCACTCAAGAATGTTTCTTCAACAAAAAGATCAAAACAAAGGTATTCAAGAAGCAACAAGCAGAAAATACTGAATCAGACTCATAATCTTCTGAGTATGATGATTCAAAGGTTTTAAAACAAAAGAAGCAGCAACAAAAGCAGAAGAATTCAAAGACAAAGAAAACATCTGTTGAGAATCAAACAAAGAAAATGAAAGAAAGACATGTTCAAATCAAGACACCTCATAAAAAGTAGAATTGCAGGAAGATGATGACTTCTTTGATCACTTTGGAAAACGTGACCATGTGCCTCAGTCTAAATCAAAGGATGCAGAAACTTTTTTAGGGCAAGCCTCAATCTCAAGTCCAATGAAAAAGGCACTGAAAGAAGAATTGATTGAGCAAGTCAGTATGAACCAAGATGAAAGCACCACATTATCATCATCAAAAGAATCATCCTCACCCAAAACAAAACATAATGAAACAATTGAACCTAAAAATAATTTAGTAACATCAAGGCTCATCCATGAAAAAATAACTATATTAGATAACAATGGCAAGCCCAAGACCATCAAGGCTTGGGCTCCATGTTCTAATTAATTTCATTATGTTTTGCAGGAACATCCAGTGAGGGCTGACAACAAGTGGTATGTTGACAGTGCCTGTTCCAGGCACATGACAGGAAACTATTCTCTCCTCCATGATTTCAAACATAAACATGATTCATATGTAGCATTTGGTGGGGATAAGAAGGGAGGTAAAATCATTGGTGAAGGAATGGTAGCAAATGGTGTACTGAAGTTTGAGAAAGTTAATTTTTGTGAAAATTTACAATTCAATTTGTTAAGTGTCTCTCAAATTTGTGATCAAAACTATACCACGTTCTTTGATAACACTGACTGTTATATTCTTAAGCCAAGTTTCAAAATCCCAGAAGATTGGATCCTTCTTAAAGCACCAAGAAAAGGCAACACTTATGTGTTGGACATGAACAACACATCAATAACAAGCAAAGAAACATGCCTGATTTCTAAGTCATCAGAAGATGAATCTCAACTGTGGCATAGAAGGATGGCTCACTCCAACATGAAAAACATGAATAAATTGATGAAAAATGACTTAGTCATTGGTGTTCCAAAGAAAGAATTTTACTGTTCTAATCACTTTTTATCATGTTCTAAAGGAAAAAAACACAAAGTATCACATAAATCCAAAACAATTAACACTAACACAACACCACTAAAGTTATTGCACATGGACCTCTTTGGTCCAACCAATGTGTTAAGCATTGGAAAAAGGCAATACTGCTTGGTGATTGTTGATGATTTCACTAGATTTACTTGGGTAGTTTTCTTAAAACATCAAAGTGAAACATCAAAAATTTTAATGGAGTTTATCACCAAGATAGAAAATCAACTTGATCTAAAAGTAAAAGGTTTAAGAAGTGATAATGGAACTGAATTTGTTAATTATATTTTAGACTCTTTTTGTAGGGACAAAGGGATAGTTAGATAATTCAGTGCTCCAAGAACTCCATAATAATATGGAGTTGCTGAAAGAAGAAACAGAACTCTAATTGAAGCACCAAGAATAATGTTGGCTGATTTAAAGCTACCAATAACAGTTTGGGCTGAAGCAGAGAATACAGCATGCACTGTTCAAAATAGAACCTTAATAGTCAAATAACACAACAAAACACCCTATGAACTTTGGTTTAAAAGAAAACCTTTTATAGGATATCTTAGAGCTTTAGGGTGTCATGTGTCTGTCTTAAACACTAAAGAACAATTAGGAAAGTTTGCTGAAAAGGCATATGATGGTTTCTTTGTTGAGTATTCATCAACATATAAATCATACAGAGTATATATTCCACATGAAAACATTGTGGAAGAAACTCCTAAAGTGTCTTTTGATGAATCCATGTTTACACAATCTGTAAAAAGATCATCTTGGCTGTTTGATATAGATGCATTAACAAACTCATTCAACATTGGTTACTTGAATGTGATAGGTACTACGGATACATGTTATCCTTATGTTCCTCCAAACATGGGTGAAGTGCCATTGACATCTGATCCACCAAGAGCAGTTCAGACACACAATCAAAGTGTTGCTGATGTTGAACATACAACTCAAACAGGCTATGATTATCTTGATGGAAATGAGAATTCAACATCAACAGAAGTACCAGTTACATCAGTGGAAGTTCCCTCTCCAACAGAAGTTCCTTCTTCAACAGAAATGCATCCTACTTCTGTAGTTATTCCAACTTCCAAAGCTGATCCACCTTCATCACCTGAGGATCCAAACAGAACAAAGATCATGCTGACTACTTCTACACATGCAGATAAACCAACTACAACATCAGCAGCTGATCCTTCAACTGCTGCCGAAGTTATAAACACATCTACAGAAACACAAGTGCATGAAGATGGACAACATTCAGCTTCACAAGGTCAACATACCGAGGAATTTGACTACTTTGTTGATTCCTCATCCCAGCTGACTCTATCTCCATCAACTAATATCACCAACTTGGATTCATCTATCCAAGTTCACAATGTTCCAACAGTTAGAACTCACAAGGATCATCCAATTGACAATATGATTGTTGAATTTAATAGCAGAACTACAAGAAGACAAGGGGGAGCAGCCAATATTTGCTTGTTTTCTATCATAAGTAGTTCCTCCAAACATAACTGAAGCATTAAAAGACAACAACTGGATTGAAGCAATGCAAGAAGAGCATTAACAATTCAGAAAGCAGAAGGTCTAGAATCTAGTTGATCACCCTGAAGGCCAACATCCAATTAGCACTAGGTGGTTATTCAAGAACAAGCTAGATGACAGCAGAATAATTGTTAGAAACAAAGCAAGGCTAATTACACAAGGCTACACACAAGAAGAAGGGATAGATTATGATGAAGTCTTTACACCAGTTGCAAGGATTGAAGCCATCAGAGTATTTCTAGCCTATGCTGCCTACAAGAATTTCACAGTTTACCAAATGGATGTAAAGTGTGCCTTCTTATATGGTAAAATTGATGAAGAAGTCTATGTTTCCCAACCCCCAGGCTTTAAAGACCCTAACTACCCCCACAGGGTGTACAAGCTTAACAAAGCATTGTATGGTCTTCATCAAGCACCAAGAAAATGGTATGACACATTTTCTGCATTCCTACTGAAGCATATCTACTAAAGAGGAACCATTGATCAAACTTTGTTTCTTAAACATAAACATCAAGATCTCTTAGTTGTCCAAAAATATGTTTATGACATCATCTTTGGATCTACAAACAAGAGATTATGTGAAGACTTTGGAGCTTTGATGCAATCTGAGTTTCAGATGAGTTCAATGGGAGAATTAACTTTCTTCTTAGGTTTACAAGTTCATCACAAACCAGATGGTATTTTCATCAATCAAGAGAAGTATGTACTTCAAACATTGAAGAAATACAATCTTGGTGAATCTTCATCATGCAAAACACCAGCATCTACCATAGATAAGACAGTACCAGATCCTACAAGGAAGTCTGTTGACTAAAGATTATACAGATCTATGATAGGATCCTTAATGTACTTGACTGCCAGTAGACCTGACATAATGTTTGTTGTGTGTGTTTGTGCTAGGTACCAAGCAGATCCAAAAGAGTCACACTTAAATGCAGTGAAGAGAATTTTCAGATATCTTAAAGGGAAACCAGCACTTGGACTTTGGTATCCCAAAGAAGGAGACTTCAAACTATATGCATACTTAGACAGTGACTATGGAGGTTGCAACAACAACAGAAAATCAACAACTGGAAGTTGTCAATTCCTCGGACTAAGACTTGTTTCTTGGTAGCGCAAAAAGCAGACAAATGTTTCAGTATCCATAGCTGAGGCTGAGTACATAGCTGCTTCAGCTGGGTGCTCTTAAGTTTTATGGTTGAAAAACCAACTACTTGATTATGGTTACAATTTTCTTCATACACCAATTCACATTGATAACTCAGCTGCTATGTTTATCACTGCTAATCCAATGCAACATAGTAAAACTAAACATATAGAAATCAGATACCATTTTCTGAGAGACTATTCAGAAAAGGGACTAATCAAGTTGATCAAAGTGGACACAACAAATTAGCTTGCTGATTCATTCACTAAATCCTTTGATTCAGTTAGATTTAATATCTTAATTAAGTCATTATCTCACCATTATAGTTTTAATATGAACATCTACGGAAGAACAAACTTGTTCATCCGTAGATTGTTATTAAAACATATAAAAATACAAACCTATTGTCTTATTTACATATTTTATTGAATAAGCAGTTCATATAATAGGAAATGATAGTACACTATACATTTGCTTACTTTCCTCATTTATCAAACAATTCATATAGACTGATCAGATGTGATTTGATATGTGAGTAGGTTCAGCTTGAGTTGAAACTAAACAAGACATGCATAACATAATGTCAAGGTGACAAACTATGGCTGCTTCCATTTTGAGGAGCATGGAAGTAAATCTTATCCTGCTGTGATCAACCTACTCACCTAAGCACACTATGTTGTAACACTTTATAACCTTTATCTTTGCGCATCATGAACTCTCTGTTTTGCGTAAGCAAAGACCTGAGTTCCTGGGCACCTCTATTTTACGTAAGTAAAGACCTGGTGTCCTGATGGTTAGTATCAAAAGATTCTAAAAGGAATAGCTTTAAAAGAATCCTTGGTGAACAACTGTATATTAATTCAGAGCTCACAAATCATATCAACATTAATAATATTTCAATGAAATCTTAAGATAGAGATTATAACTTACGGAACATAGTTTTAAGTGTGAAAAAGTGATAAATTGACTCATCTACGGAGGACAAACTTCAATGTGAATTGAATGTGGAGTCCGTACTTGTCCTTCTTTAAACATTTTTAAAACATGATAAATAGCATGACAAGTTGAATACACACTCTTGTTTGAATTTATGAGGATCAATATACTTGCAATCAACACTAGATCTGTCTTCTTTCATCAACCAAAACTGTCATTGGGAAGTTTCTTAGTGTTATAGGATGATCCCATTATATGATATCAATGCTTGTAAATAATTTCTGGTTTTGTTCTTTTCTTTGAAAATTAGTTGGATAGATGATGTTTTTCATGCTATTCTTTATAAATTTTTGATAAATGAATAATTTTATGATTAATCACAAATTTAGGGGGAGTAGTAGATCAGCATGAAAATCTGATTATCAAAAGTGTTACATTTTTAAATGAAGAAAGTTGGAACTTGAGCACTAACTTGGCTGCAGGATATCTGAAGGTTTTAACATAATCAATTTTGCACAATGGCCATGAAGCAGAGTCAACAAGGTCCAATAGCAAACAACAAATGATCTAACATTGTGTTTCAAAAAAGAACAATAATCTCCGTTCCGTAGATTGGTAACCTACGGATAAAACAGCAAATTCATATCAAATTTTGTCTTCCGTAGATGTTCCTCCAGAAGAATTAATCTGTTAAAGGTTAAAACAGCAAAGTTTTTGCCTTCTGTTGATATTCTGTGGAAGCATAAGCTTGTGGATATCCTCGAAAGGGTAAAAAGGGTAAATGGGTCCCACGTCATTAAGATTAGGTTAAACAGGCAGGAAAAGTATGAAAAAGGGCATCTCGACCATTGGCCTTTCTATTCACTTGCAAAACACTTTCAGACCTAGAAATCCGTTCATCCAAAACCCCCTCTTCATCTTCTACATCAAACACTACTCAAACACCACAGTCACCATGACTAATCGGTTCATAAAAGACCACAATGTCTGTGCATTTCTGAATCCAGATGTGGAGGACGAATACAGAGACATTATAAGATACTTGAGAAGAACAAGACTCTATAATGTACTAACTGCAGATCCTGTTATCTATCAAACACACATGATAGCAAGGGTGGAGGAAGAAGATGAAGCACACGTCATATATGCTACCGTCAGAAATCTACAACTGCGGATTGATGAACGCACAATCCGAAGGGCACTGGAATTCGAAGATGCTGAAGAAGGCCACCCTAATGTATTCGACCATGAATACATTCAGAAAGTATTTGGATTGATGGGCTATGACGGTGACTACCAAAACGATGAGATCAAGAAGGGGAGGCTGAGCAAACAGTATAGATTCTCGCGCCACACTTATCTGAAGTGTATCTCCAAACAAAAGTCAGGATTGGATAGGTTCTCTAGGCACATTTCATCAGGAATTATTAGGATCCTTGATGGGAGAAAGTACAATTATTCCAAGTACATCCTTGGCTGCCTATGTGATCATATAAGTGTGCAGAAAGAGACCAAGATGTACATGTTCCCAAGATTCCTTCAACTCATCATCAATGATCAACTACCAAACATTGCCAGAGATGGTGATGTCTGCATACAAGTTCACCTGGGAAGATCACTCCTGAACAAGCTGACAGGACAATACCAGGGAGGAGATGTAGAGATGTTTGCTTATGTCCTAGATGAGGCAGAGGACATACCTCAAGAACTACTGTGGGTTGAAGAACCTTAACAGCATAGTCCACCAGCTGAATTCCCTAAACTATCCCAACATCAAACACCAGCAGTCGAATCTCCTAAAGCTCATCATCAAGAACATCAACCATCATTATCACCAATCCACTTGATATCCTCTTGAAGTGAACACGCACAACCAATCTCTCCTGATCACTCTCAAACCACGGCTAACAAAGCTTCAACTAAAGTAGTTGGTGCGGAGGTTGTTCAGTTCTCACCCACACACTCCCTAACATCCCATGACTTTGTTGCCACTAAGCCAATCTCACCATAACTCATCCAATCACCAACTGATCCAATTATGTCACCCACACCTACGGAACCTGTCTCACCATTAGTAAGCCCTGCACATACTAAGATACTCAATCTGGAGGAGGTTGATGAGGTTCAAGAAGGCACAACTAAGGAGATCTATGTTGAAGATGAAGGGGAGAAAGATGAGAATGTTGAACAAGAGGAGAGGAGATATGTTGACATCATTGCTTATAATGAAGATGAATTGAATGAAGAAGAGATTGATATGAGTAAGAGCTACCTGGTAGCAAAATACAACAATTTGATCATTAAAAGCAACAGAAAGTTATAAAAGTTGAGGAAAATAAAGAAAGAGTTGATAGAGAAAGACATACTGATAGCTGAGAAAGATGCTACAATCACTAGATTGGAAGGAAGGTTGAAAAGGCTGAGAGAAGATGTGGAGATAGATAATGAAGTGATAGATGCTTTGAATGACTTAATTGATGAACAATCAAATCAGTTGAAAGCAAAAGATGCTGAGATTGAATCATTAAAGAAAAGGTTGGCTGAAGGTGAAATGAGCAAAATAGGAGAAAGTGAAGTGAGAAAAACTGATGAACCCATAATCACTTACAGAAGAAAAAGGAAGTACCTGATGAAAACCCAAGAGGCTGCTGGTGAACCTGAAGACACAAAAAAAGATCAAAAACATTGTCACCAGAGCACATAGCATTAGCAGAACCAATTAAAGAAGACAGTGATGAAGAATGGGATCAGTTAACTACTGAAGACATCCTAGAGGAGAGAGTCCAAAGCTCAATGTTCATGGATCTTATCAACAATGGATTCCCATATGACCTGGTAGAGAAGATGAACATGGGAGAGATAATTCAAGCTTTAAAAGAATTTGATGCTGCAAGACTGATGCCCCCAGTCTGCACATATGAAACGTTCTCCAAGTATAAAGCAATAGAGAAAATCAAGAAAGACTTGAGTCTCTGTGACACCAAGAAGCTCACTAGGTACAACATAACATGTTGGCTGCAAAGCCATAACTAGATACAGGAGTAATGAAGAACAGTTGGCAAGCTCAGAAAAATGATGGAATATGTAATGAAGATTGAGCTAGATACAAGAGTAAAATTCAGGACTGGGGCTCCCAATCTTGCTTATCAACAACAATCAAAACAAACTCCTCCTGAGCCAACTGTAGTTGATAGCAGAGACATGCACAGAGGAAAGGAAAAGTTGATAAGAGAGCCAAAGGATGTAATTCCTAACAAGATATTGCCTCTGGGAACTGTTGTGAGGGAGATTACTGAACAAAAAACAAGTTTGATTCAACTGTTTGATCAGATGACTACCCCAAGGTCAGTAGAAGATCATCAGATAATTGCATGGAAATTTGATGCTGAATGGGATTGTGTTATGATAAAGAGAGCATCCAGAATGATACAATACTTCCTATTGGTGGAAACCATCCTCACACTTCCAGATGCAGATCTAACTACTCTATAAAGCACCCCTATCACAAACTACCCAATCAATCCAAGGGGTAGAGACTTCTCCGGTACTATGGCTAGACTCAGGCACAAATTCAAGGCTGATGTGTTAAAGGAAGCAAAAAAGAGAAGATGGTGAGCATAGGAGAAGAAAGCAAAGGCAACAAAGGTCTTATTCCAGTTCTCATCTGGTTGATGCAGAATTTCTACAGAGAACTGGATATGAAGACTTGACTGATGCTACAATCAAAGTCATTGAGGGAAATCAGTACACATGCCCTATCACTAAATGGGGATATGTCAAGAAGATAAAGGAGTTGGTACTGCAGAGAAATGATCCACAGAAGAAAGCATCAAGTATCAGACTATTTGATCCTGTGAAGATCAAACTACTGCACCCAAGTTATGTCTCATACTTACATGATAAATACTTCCTAAAGTTGCATAACCAAACTGCTCAGAATAACTTGTGCTTATATGTTCATCTGATTCAAGTCATAGACAAACTACATGCTAAGGCACACAAGAGGAGAAAGTTTGAGGCTGGGCAGTTAATGGGAAGAGAGATCAAGCCCATAACCGAATTAAGAATTTCAGAACATGATGAATTGGAGGTGGTGTCTAACAATAGTGTTGTTGCTTCACTCACCACTGAAGAGGATATCCTGGGATTGAAATACAAGATGTTGAAGAGAATGGGAAGATGGCAGATCAAGTATAAGTATGAAGATCAAAGCAATGTCATGGAATATTTCAAGTCAAAGATTTTGGCAAGAGTTCTAGAGCTAAAGGACCTAAACCCATGATTACTTGAGTCTAAACCTAAGGGAGAGTATTGTTAGGTCTAGAACTCATGTATGTATAGGTTTAGATGATAGATCAACTCTTGTAATCATATTGTGTAATTATCATTTTTATAATATATTGTTAGGGATTGACTTATAAGATAAACTATATTATATGTGTGTTGATTTATGTATGATTGCAGGAAACATTAGACTTGGTCAATTTGGAAAACTGTCTAAGTGTTAGAACAAACTGTGGATGAATAAGTGTTTCTCCGTAGATGTTCTCAGGAGCATAACTGATGTGCTTCCATAGATCTCCTATGGAAGAAAATCAGTTGAACAAGGCTAAAGAACAAGTGAAGCTACTGAAGGAGAGATTGCCACCGAAGAACTAGTACAAGAACTCCTGCAGAAGCACAATCATAGAAGAACAAGCCCCGAAGACTAAAGCGTTGTTGCGGAAGACTAAGTTCCTTCGGAAGAATAAATTCCTATGGAATACTATTTAACACTTCAAGTTGTCAACAGAAAGTAAACAAGTCAACGTGGTAGAGCAACATCATTAATGGCGATGGAAGACATTTATTTCAAGCCTCACATCATATCAACATCAGTTTTCAAATTTAATTTATTGTAAATCACGAACTCCTATGCCGATAAATAAGGCAAGGATACGCATAGCTGTAGGAAGTTAGCTTATGTCACACCCCAACCTTAACGGCGGAAACGTCGAGATGTGAGGGTTAAGATTGTTCATGCCACACAATGCTAATTTAAAATGATAATATTATTAAAAATCAATATTCATGACATACATTTAAGAAATAGAGCAAGTGCAAACATCCAACAATACATAAGAAATTCAAAGTCACAAAATGATCAATGTCTTTTATTTTAGTCTAGGTCCAGTCCTAGATGTATGTAAGTCTTCAAGACATGCTAAACAGTATCATTTCCTGAAACATGTTAAAAATAAAAGGTCAACACAATATTGGTGAGTTTTCCATAGTTTTCATACATAAATATATATAAAAGATGGCAATCCATGTCATAGGTTATTTAATAAAGTAACTAGGGATGGATGAACAAATGTAACAATCAAACCTTGACAGATTACAAGATTACATGATTGCAAGATTAAACGACTAGCTAAGTCTACTTAGTTTAACACCAAGTAGGCTTGTCAGGCCCATAGATCTATGACGTCGCCAGGCTAGCAATAGTTAATGATTGTACATATTTTAGTCATCACATGGTAATTACAAGAGTTCAACTAACCACGATAAATAAGAGGAATTGCCCAAGTGTTTACAAGATTCAAACGAGTTTACAAGTGCATTTATCATAAGGTTAACATGTTTCACCCCAAAGTGTGAAAATATATAAAAGGGGTATGGAAAAACTCACATGGATAATAAAGATGACAAATAATAAGTCTTGTATATAATGCCGAGGATACGGTAACTATCAACCTAAATGAAATGTCGTATTAAGTTAATCACAATTATTATGATGTTATGATATTCGGGAAATTCACGGTTTAAGTTTATGATCTTGGATAACAATTGATGATGTTAATTCTAAATCATTAACTTTAGATTATAAGGTAGGTATAATTTTTATTATTTTAATATTTAAATGATTAAATAAGGATTCAGTGATTAAAACCATCAATAAAAGTTAAACTTTTATTATCAAAGAATTATTATTTACTATTTGATAAAATAGTGAATTTGTATATTTAAAAGTTTAAAATAATTCTTTTAAACACAAAAGATATATGTATATATCTTCTTTTAAAGTATAAAATTAATTTGTAAATATATTTTATAACAATAACAGGTTTATTAACTTGTCGTTCTTGAGAATTTGAAAAGATCAATTTCATTACAAAAGTTTACAAGGAAATATATTTTATAACAATTTTATTATTTCCAAGGTAAAATAAAAAAAATTTATTAAATTAAGTTTTCTAGAAAATTAAAAGAAATTAATTTTATTAGATTATAAGTACAGAGCAGTTTTTTTTATATTAATTTAATAATATATTAAAAATTTTCTGTAATTAAATATTTCACAAAAACATTTTTAAAAAAAAAATGCAGGGGACCGGGTTCGAACCCGGGACCCCCTGCTCACCACTTCATAGCCTTAACCGGTGAGCCACTGTCCCATATCTGCCTTAAAACTCAAATAAAATAATAAAAACTATACCAGAAAAGTTCCCCAATTCCTCCGAGAACCCTAGGTTCGATTTCACCCTAATTGAACCACGAAACGAATTTGTTAAAGGAATTAACATTAGGGCTTTTGTTCCTTACATCAAAACGAGTATAATCATGCCCTCAATTTACCTGATTTCGATTGGATTAATGGAAACAAAGAGATGAACAATGTTGTCGGTCTTCGATGAAGAATTCGATGTATGTGTGTGTTTCGAGTGAAATTGAGCTTACAGGAAGTTTAGGAAACTTGAATGGGATGTTTTGCCACGCTTATATAATATCAATTTGGTTGTTTAAATGTCCAACGGCTAAAGGATTAACCTCGGCCATTATCATTGATTGGGAGGTGTAATTGGGTCGTTTCAGGTGAAGTTAAACATACTAATAACTTCGAAATGATGAGTTGGACGTTACTACCCGTTTGATTTAGTTATTACCGCGATTTAAGTGTGGAACCGGTGTGGATTTTAAGGTGTTTCGGTTTTGGTTTAATTGTCAAGTAAAATCGCGTTTAACATCTAAATTCCGTGTGAAATCAGGTTCGAATCGAGTTCACGAGCGGTTGAGAATGATTTTCGGTTAATAAAATGGATAATTAGGAGTCGCTGGAGTTTGGCCGGCGTTGTGACCGGAGTTTGGCCGGGAAATCGGGGGGGGGGGGAATTTAAAATAAGTTACACTTTGGTCCCTGCGGTTTCAAGATTTATAAGTTCAAACCAAAGTTAACTTTAACCCAAATTACAGTTTAGTCCCTGAGGTTTTAATTTTTGTTATTTTATGCCCAAAAATAAATTACAAGTTTTCTAAAATTCTAAAAATTATAAAACTTATATATATATATATTTATTTATTTACAAGATTAGCACTTAATATGCTTATTATAGTTATTAGTATTATTTTTATTATTATTTTCATTATTATTATTATTATTAGCATTATTATTATTATTATTAATTATTTAATTATTTAATTATAACCAATTATAATAATTCCAAGAAATTACAAATAAGTCCTTGTACTTGCATTAATAAAAAAACAAGTCCTTACGATGTTTAACAAACGTTAAATAAAAATACGAGAGGTCACAGCTTAAGTATAGCAACTAGATAGCGAAAGATCAGCAATGAATTAGGAACATAATAGGAACATGATCTATATATATTGATAGAAACGAGATCATTAGAAAATGGGGGACGAAAAACACAGAACAACAATAGCAACTTATCAATAGCAACAGAGCATAACAATCAATTGATTGTGATTGTTGAACAATTCTTGGTTTGTGTGTTTTTATATTTATGTTTGATCATTCTATTCAATGTTGATCAATTTGATATTAATCATCCATTAAACATCAAGTGTTGATAGTTCCGCAATCAACACTTGTTAAAATTAATCTGATAATTCCTGTTTCGATCTTTGGATTCACAAAAGCCAATTATTTTTATTTTGTTAGTTATTCAACTAACAAAGTTGCATATCAAGTTTATATTCAAAGAACAAAATATATTATAGAGTCAATTTAATATAAATTGGCACGAATCTAATAAAACTGATGCTGGATCGACTCCTACTTGAGTATATGATTAAGCTACATTGTTTGACACTTCTAAAAGATCTTCTTATGTTTCTGCACATATAAACCCTTTGACATCAACAATTAATGATGTATTTTCTGATGAAGGATGTCATTCTGTATCTCAAAATCAAGAAATTTCATGTTTAGTCCCCAAATTTTAGAAACTCCAAAGTTAGCCCAAACTTTTGTGTACTTGTTATAAGCTTGGTTCGTGACATTAAAATCATTCATTTTTTATGCATGATTTAATGTTTAGATTAACTTTTAAATTTAATTTTGGAACAAAAAACTTTGTAAATTTTAAAATTTAATGACCAAACTTGAAATAAATATGCAAAAGTTTGATGTAATTTTGTAATTGTCAAATTCTGAGGAACAAACTACAATATGATCAAATTACAGAGAACATTTAAGCAATTTTCTCTAATAATAATAAATAATATGGCATCTAACTTTTCATCTAAATTTTTATTGCGTATGGTCAAGTCAAGTACCGGTGTCTAAATGTGTATAATGTGAATGATAAAAACCACAAGGTACTTTCATAGATTCTATGAATAGTATATTTAAAACACTTTAAAATCATACATATATGTAAGACCCCTTTTCCCGAAGACTTCACAGTTGGACAATCACAGCATTTTTCATATAAAATAAATATATTTCATAAAAACATCGCAGCGGATCAAGTTATCAAAAACCATTCATACATTAATAATTGATGTTGCTAAATAATACCTCATTATATTTTAATAGTTACAAAAAGAATCATTCAGTTGTATTACAAAACAACAATATCATCATACACGAATGGATGCCAGTCTTTGCCCGCCAAGTAGCTTCACCCGCGTGCCATCCTCAGCAACATCCTTATCTGCCAACTGATATGCATATAAAAAGTCAATGTTGCTGAGTGAGTTCTAGTTTAATAATAAAAAAAAATACACTTTGTAAACTTCATATGGTGATCATACATCAATATACATAATCAATCATTAAGTGATTCATTATCCTTCTTTCTTTCATTATCTTTCTCTTTTATTAACTAGGATTGCACAAAGCAAGAGCCTACAATGTTGGTTGGCAATAGATGCAGAACCCCTGTCGGCAAACGTTTATCATGGTAGCTAACCCATCGATAGTTGATCAACACTGCTAGGAACGAAGCCTGCTCATGAACTAGGATCCCATGCATTCATTGGTCAATCCCCAGGATTAGACCCCAGATGTGCATCCTCATGGGCTATACAGCAACACATCAGTTGAGCTAACGATAACAAGGTCGTGCACCTCCATTCATTGTGCTTGCAAGGCTTTTCATTCATCATAAGGGCCCGGGGGTAACATTCATTAAGTTTTACTATTCTTCTTTTATTCTTTCATGTCCACTTATTATGGATAATACTTATTAAGATGCACATTACATAATCATATAACATGAAAATATTATTGACATAGTAAAAGCAGCACATAAGAAAGAACCAAGCATAATAATCTCTAAACAAGCATGATCTTCCCTTATTCAGGAGTTCTCCATACTTAAATTCTATTCCCCAAAATTTTAAAAAATCCCAAGTCTTTAGACAAATACGGGTGAACTTAGACAAATGCGGATGAACATAACAAATGCGGATGAACAAATGCGGTTGAGCAAATGCGGATGAACACTTTGACTGTACTAAAAGCAAAATGCGGATGAATACAGCAAATACGTATGAAGACTTAGCAAATGAGCATGAAGACTTAGCAAATGTGCATGAAGACTTAGCAAATGCGCATGAAGACTTAGCAAATGCGCATGAAGACTTAGCAAATGCTCATGAAGACTTAGCAAATGCGCATGAAGACTTAGCAAAAGTGCATGAACAAAAGACTTAACTATTAAATGAAGATGAACATAAAAACTAACCCGCATTGCAACTTATTCCATTACCAGTTCCCAATCATCATTCTAACATGAACACCGCTTAGATCTATTGATCTAACACTTAGAACATCATAAACTTTAAACGATCAATAAGAGAATCCCATAACATAACCATATCATCATAATCGTCCGCACCATACATGAAAAATCTTAACTTAGTTAAATATGCATACCGGCCCCAAATAAGCAGAAAATATTTAAAAGAGGGGATCTAGAACTCACCTCTACTGCTTTCGAGTAAAACTCCTCCAAACCCAAGAGCAACCTGGAGTTCAAACGCCTAAACACACCAAAACACAAAACCGAACACGTAAGAATCGGTCCCGAAGCTGATAGCTCAGCTGAAACCGAACAAAACACACAAAAACTCACCTTCAAGCCGAATCTTCTTCTTCTTCTCTCTAGAACCGATGGAAATTATGCTTTTCTTCTTTCTAGGGGTTGAAGTAGTTGGTGAAGTAGTGTAGTGGGTGGCCATGCCCACTTTAAACATAAAATAAATATGTTTGTCTTTTTGTACATTTTAGCCCCTCTACTTTTCCAACTTCTCCTTTTTTCTTTATTCTTTTCGTAATAAATTTTCGGGTGTTACAAGTCCACCCCCCTTATAGAGGTTTCGTCCTCGAAACCTATCACTCTTCGAATTGTTGTGGGTAATGTTGTCTCATCTCCTCCTCAGTCTCCCACGTAAACTCTGATCCCTTCTTGTGCCACCATTGTACTCGCACCAGTGGAACCACTTTATTCTGTAATCTCTTCACCTTTCGGTCAATGATTGCCACTGGTTGCTCTACATAATTGAGCCGTTCATCCACTTCATTGTCTTCCAATGGTACAATCATATCTTCATCAGCTAGGCATTTTCTCAGATGAGATACATAGAATGTTGGATGAATTCCACTTAACTCATCGGGTAGCTCCAACCTATAGGCCACCTCTCCTACTCGTGCAATGATTCGAAAAGGTCCAATATACCTCAGGCTCAACTTACCCCTCTTTCTAAAACGAATGATCCCCTTCCAAGGTGAAACCTTCAGCATCACTTTATCACCCACCTGGAACTCAATCGGCCTACGCCTCTTGTCAGCATACGACTTTTGCCTATCTTTGGCCGCCTTCATAAAAGCCTTGATCTTTTCTAGATTTTTCGACGTGGCTTCAATGATCTCGATGCTTCCCAACTCTTTCTGGTTGATGTCACCCCAACACACCGGGGTTCTGCATCTCCTCCCATACAACATTTCCAATGGTGGCATGCCTATACTGGCATGATAACTATTGTTGTAGGAGAACTCTACCAACGGTAGGTGTTCATCCCAACTTCCACCAAAGTCAATAATGCATGCCCGGAGCATATCCTCCAAGGTCTGAATGGTCCGTTTTGATTGCCCGTCTGTCTTAGGATGATAAGTTGTGCTAATGTGTAACCTCGTCCCCATCGCATCATGAAATATCTTCCAGAACTTGGACGTGAACCGGGTGTCCCTATCAGAAACAATAGACACCAGCACGCCATGACGAGTTACAATCTCTTTGATGAACAGCTCTGCCAACCTTTCCGACGAGTAAGTCTCTCGGATTGGAAAAAAGTGTGCTCTCTTCGTTAGGCGGTCTACGATCACCCAAATGGTATCACATCCTCTCGCAGTGCAAGGCAACTTTGTGATGAAGTCCATGGTGATGTGTTCCCACTTCCATTCGGGTATATCTAAGGGTTAGATCTTACCATATGGTTTCTGATGTTCCATCTTCACTTGTAAACAAGTCAGGCACTTACTCACGTACTCCACCACGTCACGCTTCATCCCTGGCCACCAATAATCCTTCTTCAGGTCATGATACATTTTTGTAGCACCAGGATGAATGGAATACCGTGTTTTGTGAGCCTCATCCATGATCCTTCCCCTCAGCTCCCCATAACGAGGAATCCACATCCCCCTAAAATGGGTTTTAACGCCAAGGGTGTTTTCCCCTAAATCCGTCGCCTACCCCTTCATTCGTTTAGTTAGTGCCTCATCTTGGAATTCCTTGATTTGACCCATAACATCCGGCGTCACAACCAGCTGGCAAGCCTTCACCCGAATTGGTTCCGGCCTCTCCTTTCGACTGAGGGCATCGGCTACCACATTCGCCTTACCTGGATAATAGTGGATTTCGCAGTCGTAATCCTTGATCAACTCTAACCATATTCTTTGTCTCATGTTAAGATCCTTCTGCTTGAATAAGTACTTCAAACTTTTATGATCAGTGAAGATGGTGCACCTCGTCCCGTACAGGTAGTGCCTCCAAATCTTCAATGCAAAAACCACAGCCGCCAACTCCAGGTCATGGGTAGGATAGTTAGCCTTATGGATTTTCAATTGCCAGGACGCATAGGCTATAACCCTTCCCCGTTGCATCAGCACACCACCCAATCCTAAATAAGAAGCATTGGAATAGACCACCAAGTATTCATTCCCTTCAGGTAACGTCAAGACAGGAGCTTGAGTCAACCTTGTCTTCAACTCTTCAAAAGCATTCTCCTGCACTTGACCCCATACGAACTTCACATCCTTACGGGTCAATTTGGTCAATGGTGATGCTATCCTGGAGAAGTCTTTGATGAACTGTCTGTAGTAGCCCCCCAAACCCAAGAAACTACGGATCTTAGATGGCGTCTTTGGAGTCTTCCTTTGCATAACCACCTCCACCTTTGCCGGGTCCACCATAATCCTTTCAGAATTAACCACATGACCCAAAAACTGAACTTCCCACAAACAGAACGCGCATTTAGAGAACTTAGTGTACAACTTCTCTCTTCTAAGCATCTCCAATATCTTGCGAATGTGACCGACATGCTCTTCTTCACTCTTCTAATAAATTAGGATATCATCGATAAACACGATCACTGATTTATCCAATATCGGGCGACACACCTGATTCATCAAATCCATAAAAGCAGCTGGCACGTTGCTTAATCCGAAAGACATAAAGAGGAATTCGTAATGCCTATACTGTGTTCAAAAAGCAATATTCGGGACATCCTGCTCTTTAACTTTTAGCTGATGATAACCAGATCGGAGATCTATTCTTAAGAACCAACTGGCACCTTGGAGCTAATCAAACAAGTCGTCAATCCTTGGTAGTGGGTACCTGTTCTTCACCATCAACTTGTTCAACTCACTGTAGTCGATGCACATCCTCATGCTACCGTCCTTCTTCTTTACAAACAAGACCGGAGCACCCCAGGGAGAGATACTCAGTCGGATGAACCCCTTATCTAACAACTCTTGCAACTGGGTCATCAATTCCATCATCTTGGAGGGAGCGAGATGATACAGAGCCTTTGCAACAGGTTAGGCACCATGTATCAGATCAATCTGGAACTAGATCTCGTGGTTAGGTGGTACCCCTAGTAGGTCTTCGGGAAACACATCAGGGAAATCGTATACTACCGACACGCCTGACAGTTGAGGCACGGTAGCATCCATATCCTTCACATAGGCGAAGTTAGCACCACACCCGTGTCTGATAAACTTCTCGGCCGTGATCATCAAGATTACTCGCGGTGCGATGCATTCCATGTTTCCATGTATCGTAACCAAACTGCCATCGGGCGCAGTCAGATAATCGTCTTCTTTTGGCACACGATGTTCACTCCGTAGGCCGCCAACCAATCCATCCCTAACACCACATCAAAACCTCCCTGGGCCATCACGTACAATCTAGTAGGAAACTTACAACCGTCCAACTCTACGAGGCAATCGTCTATCACATCAGTCACTTTGGTAGACTTTCCTATCGCTGTCTCTACATAGAAGGGCACGTCTATCTTCTTATTCTTACCATGCATTTCATGAAAAAAGGTAGCAGATACAAAACTTCTACTAGCACCCGAGTCAAAGAGCATAGAAGCATACAATTGGTTTGCTAAAAACATACTTGAAACTACTTCAGGGTCTACTCTGGCTTCTTCCTGGGTCATGTTGAATGCCCTTGCCTTGGCTTTGGTGCTCTCAATCCTCCCTTTCTTGCCCATAGTCTGCATCCCTGAGCTCCCTACTCCACCTTTCTTGCAATCTCGGCCCGAGTGGCCTACCTCCCCATACTGATAACATTGCGGTACCCTGCACTCTTTACAATAGTGGCCTTCGCCTCCACACTTAAAACACCAGTTCGACCCCACTCTACACTCACCCATATGAACCTTCCCACACTTCTTACATTCCCTCCTGTTACTCCCTTTACTTGATCCTGGGCGGCGATCATCATCCTCATCTTCTTTTCCCCGATCCCATAGTGGTCACCCCTGAATCGCTTCCCATTACCATTCTTTTTCCAACTTTTCTCAACCTACCTCTGAATTGGCACCAGATCCCTCTCATCATACAACCTTTCGGCCAAGTCTACTACAGACCTGAAAGTGCTCGATCTAGCAGCTATCATGTTCCTCCTGATATCCATGGGCAGACCCTGCATGTATCTCTTAATCTTCTTAGACTTTGGGGTTACTAGATCCGGCACGAGTCTTGCAAGCTCATTGAACTAGGAGGTATACTCTAGATGAGTCATGTTTCTAGCCTCTAAATGCAAGAACTCCTTCTTAATTTTGTCCAACTCCTGATATGGACAATACTTCTCAAGTACCAGTTCCTTCAAATCCGACCACCTCATCTTTGCAACAGACCATTTCCCCTCGGCTTGGACAATGTTGTCCCACCAGCATAATGCCAAGTCAATGAAAGAATAGGAGGCAAACTTCACCTTTTGATCCTCCCGGCACTCACTAATGTCTAAAACTGCCTCCATCTCTCAAACCCAATGATGAGCAGTAGTAGCATTTCCGTTACCATCAAAGGTTGGGGGTTTGCACCTCTGAAACTCCCCATAGGTGCACCCCTTAGCGGTCTCCTACTCCCCCTCGCTATCATCATCATGGATTACCACCTTGGGACTAGATGGCTCTTCATTAGCATTCTCATTCTCCCCTGTATCTTTGGTCTTTTCACCATCCTTTACTGCCCTCAACACCTTGGTCACCACTGAAGGTAATACGTTTTGCATGACGTTGTAGACTTCGTCAGCAATAGCTTCCTTTACCGTAGACTTGAGGGTGGCTGATCCTTCACCCTTTTAGTGGCTATAAATATCTGTGTCCTCATGAACTATCTCGGGAGCCTTAGCTTTGCTTCGGGTGACATGTGTGACATCCGGTAATTTTCCGTTACCAAACTTCGTTAGTTCTGTTAGGTCTTGCATACACGTGTCGTGAGCACACACTAGTTGTCATTGAACGTTGGTGACTTAATAATAATTAATAATGATAAACAGATAATTATTTAACTAATAATGTTGGTTATTAGTTGTGCTTATTTGATTTAAAAATTATTTGTGGATTTTATCTTGTAACGTGCCAACGTGTGTATTTAATTCGTGTATTTTGTGACTAGTGAAAATAATGCATGTGATTATTATTGTTAATTAATAATTTTTATATTAGTAAGTTAAAACCTTTTAAAAAGTGTTTAAAAGCTTAGTTTTTATAAAATATAAACAAAGGGGGTTAAGTGTAATTTCCTAAAACTAAAACTTAACAAAAATAAAAACAAAAACCCAAACCCTAATCCCCACCCTCCCCTTTCGGCCACGACTTCACCAAGAAACACACACACACTTTGAGTTTGATCAAGAACAAGCAATTGTGCATCGATTTGGATTGGTTCCAAGTATTACATCACGTTAGAAACACCAATTCTTGTCCATTACGCATTTAAAAGTTAGATTTTTATAATTTTTTCATGTTTTCTTATCTTGGCCAAAACCCTAGTCGACTTTGATGCTTGGATGTTGATTTTTGATTAGCTTGATGAATGTATGATGTTAGTTAGATAGTATTGTTGATGGTTTACGTGGATTATGCAAGAAGTTCATGATTTTAATGCGTTGTTCATACATTACTATGAATAGAAACTTTATTGCATGAAATTGATGAATGTATGATGAATTGATGTTGTTAGTATGTTAATGATGTTATACGAAGGTTGGGATGATGATAATTATGATAGAAATCCAAGAATTGATCTTGTAGTTCATACCTTACTAAAAGTTGAAACTTTTTGGATATGGGAATTGTGAATTATGGTGATTTGATGGTATTAAACATGGCTAGATGATAGCATGGACTTTTTAGGCAAAATATTAATGAATTCATGGATGTATTGGTTGTTAGATAGATTTTGGGATGTACTTTCCTAAAAGGGAAACTTTAATTATATAGAATCTTGGATATGATGAATTGGGCATGCTTGTAATGTTAGGATCATGTTAGCATGTTTATTGGTGATGTTGAATGTGATGAAATGTGTTAAATTAGATATTTGGATGCTTGGTTGATTATGTGGGAATGTGGACCCTTAGTGGTTATATATGTAATGATGGGTTGTGTTGGGTGATTATAGGATCATGTTTGGGAATTGTAATAGATCATTGTTGGATAGGTTGATTGGCATGAATCTTGTTGAATAATGCGATAATGATCATCATACACGCGTGCGAATCTGAGGCCCCTACTTAGTAGGATTGGCAGGGTTTTGGGTGTGAAGTCGTGAATGGCTTCACATGGCATGTTGTGCATGATTGGACTCTACGTATAATGCATTAGTTAAGATGTAATTATGTTGAGCATGATGATTACTTGAGATTGGCATGAGTTGTATGATAATCTAGTTGTATGATGATCTAGGTTGAACAAGTGATTGTTGAAGTGACATACGTGAACAACTTGTATGATAACCATGTATGATGAAATGTTATGCTTGATTAAATGGGATGTCAATAATAATGTCACAAACGGGTCAAACGGGTCAACTGGGTCAATGTGTCTTGTTTTTCCACAACCTTGAGTCCATTGTGTTTATAGAGCACTTAGGGTTGATGATGATTCTGTGTACACGTACTCATGTACTTGCGTGTTCTAGGTAACCTCTGAAGGTTGTCTTTCCCCTCTAATTCAAGTTAGCTCTTATATCGTTCGTGTGCATACCAGGTGAGTTCATGCCCCACTCTTTTATACACTCTCTTTTGGGGGAGATAGCATACTGGCTTACAATCGCTTTATTCTTATAAGATGTGTAAAGTATGATATAGTGTTAAATACCATGAAAGTCCTCACACTTTCGGATCGTTAATAATGGTAACTAGCTGGAAATCTTGGGTAGTACTACTGGGTCTAACGAGCCCCACCTGTGTGACTCGAGGTCAAACGGCTGTAATTTTGTCCTAACATAAACATTGTCACGACCTGGTAAGTCGAGACGGGAGGCAACAAACGAAACACAGTGAGCTTCGATCGCGAAATCACTATGATTATTGCTTGTGAATTTAGACTAGCTATCTAATTCATGCACTCTTATATTTTACTCTTATATTTTATAGTGATACAGTTATGTTTTACTAAAACTCTTGAACTCACCAACCGTTGTGTTGACTCTTTTAGTATGCTATTCTCAGGTTGAAGTTACTATTGCATAGGTGCACATTCATGGGTCAGCACTGTAGATGTGAGCATTGTTGGAACCCTTTGTTGGTTTTTGGTTGTTATACAATTATGTACTTGTTTTGCATAACAGGGGGCGCGTGTTTGCGCATTATGATATTGTGTTACATTATTTTGGTTTTTCATGTTTACTAAACGCTTCCACATCGTTTTAAAGTTAACTCTGATTTTGGTTTGTTTGTTCATATAGAGTCGTTCTGAGTAACTAATAACTGAGATCCTGGTATGTCACACGTCTCGCGGTAAAACCCCGCACGCGGATTTTGAGGGTGTGACAACATGTGGCCCAGTAGTACACCCACCACGAGCACCGCCTCGGGTTGCCTTCCCAGGTTTCCTACCCGCCATAAGATCTACCTCCTATAAGATTCAAACACTAACAAGGTCATTCAAGGTAATAGCTCAGATTATGTCAAGTATACTAAGTCCCTAATTACAGCGGCCAGTTGTGATTAGCCACTTACTTTACTCTTCATCCCCCAAGCATTCCCTATCCAGACTACATCAGTGCCAAATCTACTAAGCACATAAATCAAATAGCACACACACGTAATTGCGATTACTTATGAAAGATTACCTGATGGCACGTAGCTACTTGGGCTGGCATCCCTCCATTCAGTCCCATTCTCAGTTTAAGTTTAGGTTTTGATAAATGATTTACCCAATTCTCTTAAACTTTGGCTCTGATACCAACTTGTAAGGCCCCTTTTCCCGGAGACCTCACAGTTGGACAATCACAACATTTTTCATATAAAATAAATACATTTCATAAAAACATCGTTGCGGATCAAGTTATCAAAAAATTCATACATTAATAATTGATGTTTCTAAATAATAAATCATTGTATTTTAATAGTTACAAAAAGAATCATTCAGTTGTATTACAAAACAACAATATCATCATGCACGAATGGATGCCAGTCTTTGCCCACCAAGTAGCGTCACCCACGTGCCATCCTTAGCAACATCCTTACCTGCCAACTGATATGCATATAAAAAGTCAGCGTTGCTGAGTGAGTTCTAGTTTAATAATATAGAAAAAAAATACACTTTGTAAACTTCATTTGGTGATCATACATCAATATACATAATCAATCATTAAGTGATTCATTATCCTTCTTTCTTTCATTATCTTTCTCTTTCATTAACTCAGATTGCACAAAGCAAGAGCCTACATTGTTGGCTGGCAACAGATGCCAAACCCCTGTCGGCAAACGTTTATCATGGTAGCTAACCCATCGACAGTTGATCTACACTGCTAGGTACGAAGCCTGCTCATGAACTAGGATCCCATGCATTCATTGGTCAATCCCCAGGATTAGACCCCTGATGTGCATCCTCATGGGCTATACAGCCGCACATCAGTTGAGCTAATGACAACAAGGTCGTGCACCTCCATTCATTGTGCTTACAAGGCTTTTCATTCATCATAAGGGCCCAGGGGTGACATTCATTAAGTTTTACTGTTCTTCTTTTATTCTTCCGTGTCCACTTGTTATGGATAATACTTATTAAGATGCACATTACATAATCACATAACATGAAAATATTATTGACATAGTAAAAGCAGCACATAAGAAAGAACCAAGCATAATAATCCCTAAACAAGCATGATCTTCCCTTATTCAGGAGTTCTCCATACTTAAATTCTATTCCCCAAAATTTCAAAAAATTCCAAGTCTTTAGACAAATGCGGGTGAACTTAGACAAATACGGATGAACACAACAAATGCGGATGAACAAATGCGATTGAACAAGTGCGGATGAACACTTTGACTGTACTAAAGGCAAATGCGGATGAACACAGAAAATGCGTATGAAGACTTAGCAAATGCACATGATGACTTAGCAAATGCGCATGAAGACTTAGCAAATGCGCATGAAGACTTAGCGAATGCGCATGAACAAAAGACTTAATTGTTAAATGCGGATGAACATAAAAACTAACCCGTAATGCAACTTATGCCATTACCAGTTCCCAATCATCATTCTAACATGAACACCGCTTAGATCTATCGATCTAACATTTAGAACATCATAAACTTTAAACGATCAACAAGAGAATCACATAACATAACCATATCATCATAATCGTCCACACCATACATGAAAAATCTTAACTTGTTTTGAAAACACCAGTTAAATATGCATACCGGCTCCAAATATGCAGAAAACATTTAAAAGAGGGGATCTAGAACTCACCTCTACTGCTTTCGAGTAAAACTCCTCCAAACCCGAGAGCAACCTGGAGTTCAAACGCCTAAACATACCAAAACACAAAACTGAACACAAAAGAACATGTAAGAATCAGTCCCGAAGCTGAAAGCTCAGCTGAAACCGAACAAAACACACAAAAACTCACCTTCAAGCCGAATCTTCTTCTTCTTCTCTCTAGAACCGATGGAAATTCTACTTTTCTTCTTTCAAGCGGTTGAAGCAGTTGGTGAAGCAGTGTAGTGGGCGGCCATGCCCACTTTAAACATAAAATAATAATGTTTGTCCTTTTGTACATTTTAGCCCCTCCACTTTTGCAACTTCTCCTTTTGTCTTTATTTTTTTCTTAATAAATTTTTGGGTGTTACAATATATTAATTCAAGAAGGAAGAGACATTAATAATAATGGTATTTCATTAAATTCTAATTAATATTAATTGTTTGTTAACCACCTAAAATACTTAAACTTGTTTCATAATTAAAGTTTATTAATTTTGTTTCGGGGCAAACCATTCCAAAAGATGGAGTGATGATTTTTTATTTAACTACAAATGAATTAACTGTCTGGCAAAGTTGTTTTTAGTTAAAATTTAGTTACAAAAAACTCTTAGTATTCAAACCTGTTAGTTTAGATAAACCATAAGGACCATTTATGTAATTAACTTTAAAATAAGTTAAATACATAAATGGTCCCTATGATTTATCCAAAGTAATAGGTTTGGATACTAGGAGTTTTTTTGTAACATGTTAGGGTATTATGTTTTTAATTTTGTAACGAGTTAAGGTACTAAAACTAACAGACGTTTGTTTTTCCGTTAAATCCAAGGGTAATTCTGTCTTTTTACTATGTGGGGACTACTAATGTAACTTAAAGGGACTATTTGTGTCATTTAATATATATAAAGGATGCTTTGGGAAATTTAATAATATATATATATATATATATATATATATATATATATATATATATATGTATGTTTATATATATATTTATATATATATATATATATATATATATATATATATATATATGCATGTTTATATATATGTTACCCCTTAGTTCCTGAATCAAGAATGGTTTTCCACACCACCATCGGCCTCCAGAGGCAGCTACCATGGCCAGCCTCCACCAGGACCACCACACTGTCACATCATCCTCACCACCACCATCGTCTTCAGATAGTTAAATGAAACTGCAATAGAATGATCAAAAGTTACCACCATCGACATCCTCACCACCAAGCCACCACCACCACTATAGTTACCGCCACCACCACCACTAGCGTCACCACACATATCAATCGCATAACTATCATAACCATCGCATCATCACCATAGTTTCACCACCATCATGATCGCATCGTCACCACCATCTTATCTTCACCATCATCTCATCATCACCACATCGCACCATCCATTGCCACTTCATCTCCATCGAACCACCAGTGCTGTGGGACTTGACCTTGGGTTCAAAGCTTTAACTATAGGCCCTAATATCGAGAATCCCCAATTTGAGTTTTATGGTTTTGAGATAAAGCTTAAGGGTGGTGGTGATGGTGGGTGGCAACGTTGGTAGGCAGCGGTGATGGTTGATTAATTGGGGTTGTGGTCTGAAATAGGAGGAATATGATGATAGGTGTTCTTTGGGGTTGATTTTTTAAATTATTCTATAGTTAGTTACACAAATGGTCCCTTGATTAAACAGAAAGATAAAGTTACAAAAGTAGTCTCTTAAAGGGTACTTTAGTCATTCTATTCAAATTTAACTGAAAAACTAACTTCTGTTAGTCTTAATACCTTAACTTGTTACAAAATTGAAAACATAATATCTCAACCTGTTACAAAATACTCTTAGTACTCAAACCTATAGATAAACCACAATGATCATTTATGTAATTAACTCTAAAATTTATTAACATTAATGGTGTGCGGTGGCAACTGATCTTCTCGGTTCCGAGCCCGATTAGTTGTATATTTTTATTACTGCATTTATTTTGTTTGGTAGCGAAATCGGATCTTTTCATCATCATCTTCGGCTACGATGGTTAATCTGAGTCTTGGTAAACCATGTCCGTCACGCGCGCAACGCGCGTAAATGGATTTAACTAGTTTATATCTATGTATTTTATTAAAAATATCTCAAAATATGCTTATTGTATCTTTTTTTACTCCATATAGTTAACACAAAACGCATCAAGTCTCGTAATCTAAATCATCAACACTAAATTCTTAAGGTTATTTTTAACATCAATATTTTTATATTTCAATATACCACTTAACCTTTCATTTTTAAGAGGTGTTCCCTGTCAAACATTTAAAGAAGATAAGAAGCCCACATTTAAAGAAGTCAACATTCAATAATGTAATTAACTAGTGTTCTCTATCACCGTTTAAAGAAGATAAGAAGTCAACATCGACTTTATTTTTTTGGAGGAGAATGCAACATAAGTGTAGAGTTATAATAAAATTGAATACGAGTATTCTTTTATTATGATTTCTAAAGTAAATAAAAATATTATAAAAGTGTAAGGTAAAAGGTTATTTCTAAAAAGAAGTTTCTGAAGAAAAATAAAAATTAATGACTTGAAAAAGTTCGCTACTAAATCGCTTTTGGATTAACTGGCAACCAATATTTTGCGATAACAAGAACTCTGTGGTTAAACAAATGTTGTTACCACTTTGTCAATTATAGTTGTTTTGAGATTACTTTAAGCGTTCGGTAGTAAATATTCTTTTAAGGACCTTTATTTCATGCATTCACCGGTGTCACATTTGCTATAAGCACCCTTATTTACAACTTGTTGGGTTGAATCTTAAGAGACGAGCACGTTGGCTAACACGACACCATTAGACAAGAGACACGACGTACTCAAGTCAGATGACCACTCTATCGGATTCCCAGCTATACTAAATGGATTCTTGTGACTGTTCCTTACCCAAGTGAATGCTTCCTCAACTAATCCCTATGTACAATTTCGGTTAACTAACAATTGGTTAGTGACCATATTCGTGATTTTCCAATCATTAATAATACTTTATACTTGACAAGATGGATTAACTTGGTTAGGATGAGCTGAGGTTGACAATGCAAAGAAAATTTCAATCACGGGTGCACACGTAATTGCAATTTGTAGTGCACGCGAAGTCTTGCAAACCGTGTCGTGAGATAAAAATCATAACTAGTATAAATCTTTCATTCTCTACTTTGGGACAATGGAGTTTTAATCCTTATAAGATTCATTAATGACGAGGAAACATATATCACCTTTACTCTTATGCCAATTCTAATCTAACTAGAGCCTTCACAGGATTTATATTATGACATTAGTCATAGTCCCTATAAGATGTTGCTCCTTCTAGCATTTCATTAATTATGCAATTGACTATTTATTTGGAATGTACATGGTATTTAGAGAGTTGCAGCAGAATGATGATACTCCCTGTACATGTATTACCTTTGTTTTAATGGATTGATCTTAAAACTTGTAGCATTATCAGTTTGAACGTTCGAGCGTTATTCCTTGATAGAGTTATCAAATGTCACATAACAAGCCTAAGCACTATTATCCGTATATCATAGATATGGTGGGAACGCTGTGGGGAACCCTATATATAAGCATCATTGATATACTAAGAATGTGCCCGAACTAGGCTATGTGATGATCTTGATGGATTAGATTAGGTAATGGTGGAATTGACTAACTGTGACACAAGTCTCTATTTGTGTCGGGTGTATGATACGTTGGTTTTCATCATTTAATGTATCTCTATTAACTATCAATGTATTATGACGATCCTATCCATTACATCCTCATATTTCTGCTATATGCAGGGGTGTGACACTTCCTCTTTGAGCGATGACTAGAGGAGAAGAAGGACTCGTTGATCGGAATCCTTCCATGTGGGAAAAGCAAGGTTGGGTGATGATTATCCGTAAATAACGATGGTCTCCGGTTGTATAGCAATGGCGCCATCGATATGACCAAGAAGGCCCTAGTATGATAGGAGGGCAGTGATTTGATTCTATCGTAGAAGGTAGTTAGTGGAGGAGAGTTTGATGGTAAGAAGATGAAGAAGAGCGTGCAGGGGATCAAATGAAGAAGAAGCAGAATAAGAAGCAGCCATGAAAGAGGTTAAAAGAAAGAGTTGGAAACAGGAAGAAAAAGTCAAAAGTTTTGATGGCGAGATCGGTATTTTAGGTTGATGCCATGATAGGATTTAGACTATACGTAGTGATATTTTGATGGCTCTAAACATGATGATATAGACACAAGTGAATCTCCAAACAACATTACAAGCTAATTAAATAAGGTTCTAAATTTATAGGACTCCAAGCCTTAACGGGTGTCAAACATAATTTTTCCTAAAATTATTGTATCAACATGAGCATCAAAAATTAGTTAACTACTACACTTGATTTAAAATGGACTTTAATGAAACTATTTTTATATACATAGCATTTAGGTGGTGTTTTAACTAAACAACCATTACGAATAGTCTTAGAATTCAAAAGCTGAATTTAATTATGAAAAATACAATCGATATATTTACAAAAAGAATCTCCACTCAAGTCTCCTGTACATATGGAGATGATTTTTATTCCAATATTTTATAAAAATAAATTATTCTTTAATTGATTTTCTATTACCAAGCTACATAATTCAAACACTTAACTTCATGTTTATGCTTCTTATTCATAGATGTGATCAATTCGACCCAAATTGTACAAAGTACTGTTCGGTATTAACATAGAACAGGAACACAATAAAAAGATATGGGAATATGACTAAATCGGTTTCAAATCAAACATTGATGATATACCCTTGTCTGAACCCTTATGCATCACTAATGTAGCCTGTTTCTTCATCCTTCGATAATGCAATACCCTCGTAAGCGTAAAATGAAGAAAGCATTTCATACGCCTTTGCTCCCGTGATAACATTAATCCTCTCAGTTGGATGAAAGGCGTCCCAGAAATAATAATTTTCCCTATTGGTACATGGAACTTGATTCCGAGCACATTGTCCTTTGCCACTAGTGCTTGAAACCACACAACATGGTGTGCTAGTAACATTTATATCTATACATATACATACATGTTCGATATAACAACACGTTAAATAGGTTGATCATAAACCTTTATTAATATCAAAAAATAACAAAAGTGACAACTTACCATCAGGATACTCTATAACACTGTCGATTAAGATGAACTTTGCATCAGGGAGTTTATTATTTAGATCATGTAGTGTGTTATTAAGACGGGAGTTAAATAATAAGACCGCACTATTAACCGAATCTACACATGAGTTCACGCCAAAACGGGTCATGATCCCTGGGGTGCAACCAACATAACCAGCTGCAAAGATCCCAAACATTCTAGCTCCACTTTGATACAAATCCTGTGAGTATTCATGCTTGTTAGTTAAGGTTTCTTGTTTTAAACGATTATTTTTGCGCATGGGTTTCGAAGTTGAACCTGAAGTTGTCGAGAATATTGTTCAACAAGAGCTTCTGCGTATTGTTCGGGTGTATATACACTACTTGTATTATAGTATTCAGGGAGAAAGTAGTTGTTAATATAGTCATTGTTCCCCATTCCAACGGTGTATATGCACTGGTTTAGGTACTTTTTTGTTTTAACAAGACTTCCCTTTCCAATCAAGTAGGAGAGCCGAAAAATCGTGATCCGATGATGTTTTATTTGCTTATCCAAGCTTATTCGAGCGCCCTGCAACGACCAACCATTACTGATGTTTAAGAATGAGTTGACCAAATAATTACCTATTAAGGAAACTATATTTTCGGTATTAGAGTCTCATATGTTGTTGGAGGGTGAAGCCCCTAAGCATTGAGTGTTTCAAGAGGGCAACGCCCCTGATTGAAAGGTCCAAGGGGCAGAGCCCCGGGGTCGAATTAAAAATATAACGGCCATATGGCAGCTTTCTAGCCTTTTCCCCTGTAGAAAGTTAAATTCATAATTGGTCTTCTTCTTTATTCTGTCTAGTTCACGGAAAATAAACACAAATTATACTTTTGTTCTTGTAATTTTAGTTTTTATCCTATGAAAAAATTAATGTTAACCCCAAATAATTTCAATCTGAAAGCAATTCGCAACTTTCAATTTTTATAAGGTTAATCATCGAATTACGATTCCTCTATACAAACGCGAGAAGCAAAATTTTTGGTGCACATGGGTTGCTGTTGGCAAGGCCGGTGGTGGGTTTTCTCGGTTAGGGTTTGAGGTAATAGTGAGAGTGGCGATGAGATGATTGGTTTGTTTTTATTGTGTGGAAAGATATAATGGTCGCATCCAGATGGGATTCATGATCGAGAGATATATTGGCTGGAAATGAAGTGATCAGTACTTGCCGTTGTAGATTTGACTAGCTTATTCATGTTCTTAATTGGCCAATGAAGTCAAGATTTCACGGATTGGGGTACATGATGCGGAGGCTTGGTGGGAGGTGGAGGAAGTTGATATAAAAACCAATGTTATGAAGCGAGTTTGCCATGGCTAATCTCTCAAAGAAATTATAAGAGGAAGACAACTTTTGTTCTATTTTTTCTAGTTACTATTCCTAAAAAGCAAAGGCCTGATCTTAAGGGCTTACAATAAAAGAACAATACGATATAACATCGGCATGATGGAAATAGAAATAATTACATAATATGGCCACTACTTCAGTAACACACGAAAACAACTAAGGAAAAGAAATGAGTAACATCAAAAGATGCATAGGGTAACCGTGCATATGCCCGTGATGGAATTGAACCGCTACACTACTAAATCACGTAAGATTAAGTTATCCGAAATGACTGGGAGTGGGTAGATCGGATTTCTTTTTCTCAGGATCAAACGCCAGCAAAATATACATGTTCATTGAACATGATTGACCACTTGAAGTTGTGAACTAATAGCATACTAGGATGAAGCACATCAAACCATTATCACGTTTGACCATATGACAGTACGTTTATTGGAGTAAGATAAGAAAAAGAAGGTAATTTAAAAATCCACAACTTATGTTGTAAAACAACACAACACTACAAATGACTCAGGGTACCAAAAAAGAAAAAAACTTACTATATGTTCTGAAGTTTCGTCTCGAATTCCAGCTGCCCCCGAGGCATAATTAACCCCATTTATGATTCTCTTGCCTTTTGCATTTGCGAAAGACGGGATGAATTTACGAAACCCAAGTAGTTTAGCTGTTTAAAACAGACAAAAAAATAAAAACGAAACAATATAGAGTTAACATACTTGTGTAGGTATGGGCACCTTTCTATACACGAGCGAGAAACATATATACCAATAACATCAGCAGGATTTCGGCCATTGGAAAAACGACCAGTGGGGCCGTATGGAAAGTCGATCCCATAAGGTGGAAAGTTAACTTTTGCTTGCGTAGGAAGACGGTTGTTGTTGCCGTTATCCATTATTGAATCACCAAATATGAAGTAACAAGGGACTTGAGGGCTGCCATTGGCTTGGAATATTGTCACTATTAACATCAAACACGCAATGTTTCCAGTGGTAGTCACCATGTCGAAAGCCAAGTAAGGGTAGTGGGAGGTGGTCAGGTTGCATAAGGTTTTAAGTGGTGGTATTTGTAGATAATAATAATAATAATAATAATAATAATAATAATAATAATAATAATAATAATAATAATAATAATAATAATAATAATAATAATAATAATAATAATAATAATAATAATAGTAGTAATAATAAATAATATGTCACCTAACTTTTTAATATGTATGGTCCAGTAAGGTACCAGTGTGTAAATATGTATAACGTGATTGATAAAAAAACCAAGGGGTAGTTTCATAGGTTTTATTATTAGTACATCTAAAACACTTCAAAATTTATATTCATGCATTTTCCTAAAAATAATTCAAAATATGCTCGTTGTATCTTTTTTTTAATCTCCTTCTGCATATAGTTAACACAAAACACTTCAAACTCCTGACCTAAATCACCTAAACTCTTTAGGTTATTATTTTAAACATAAACTTTTTTATTCCCATATAACAACTAATGTAAGTAACCAATGTAAGTAGTGTTCCCTATCAACATTTAAAGAAGATAAAGAAGTCAACATCCACTCCTTTCTTGGTAATACGAGTATATTTTAATTTTGATTTTTTTAAGTACATTTAACATTGTATAGGTAAAAAATCAGTTCCCTCGTAAATCGTTTGGTTCAATTTGCAACTGATATTGCGATAACACGACTGATATTGCGATAACACGATTAACTCTGTCGCTAAATGAATGTTGTTACCACTTTCCGATTTATGGTTGTTTTGAGATTACTTTTACCGACTAAATTTTGATTGTAAATCTTGTGACCCACCAGTTTGCAACATTTATGACTATCTTCTAGCAATCAATGTGCCACTAATTTCTGATCCCTTTTTTGAATTTCCAGATTATTAGTTCATCTTTTTCGGTTTTGGGACTGATATTTAGTTTTTAGTTTTAACTAGTAATATGCCCTGTGTTGCGGTGAAGTGCATAAAACCATATCAAGTAATATCAATTTACCGTAGGCGACCGGCAACACCGGAAAACTCGTATTTCAAAAGAAAAAAAACAAACAGAAAGTATTCGTAAAAATATTAAACCACACACATGAAAAGTAAAAGCATAAAAAAACAAAAACTAAGTCAATCTGGAACTCGCACGTTGAAACAAGGCTGTTAAATGGGGAAAATAAGTGTAACAACATTGAAACACACACACGTTACAACATATTAACTCTTTAAATTTACACCGAAATGTAAAACAAAATTTTTATAAAAGATGAAAAGTATAAGGAACTAAAATTGAATTGAAAACTTGTAGGGGTTAAATTGTAAAAGATGTGAAAGGATTGGCTTTACAATTAAAAATTAAAAAAAAAACAAACAAAAGATATGTATAACTTTTAATGCTAATGATACAACTCTAATGCACAAATAAAGTTGATAATTAGTAGGGGTTAAATTATAAAAGATATTAAAAAATTAGGTTTACGTTAAAAATAAAAAAAACAATATGTATAACTTAATGCTAATGGTACAACTCTAATGCACAAATAAAATTGATAATTAGTATTATATAAATTTTTTATTTCAGATTTTGAGATAATTTGTGGCTTGGAATTTAATCTTCTACTTTTAGTTACCTTTTTTGTTTGTAACCATTTTGAGACCAAATTAATACGGTCGTAAAATTGCTATCTGTTTTACAACTGAAATTGGTTTGGTCTCAATAGTAAGTTGATTAATATCCAAAGTTTTTCAGTAGCACGTTGACAACTGAAGTTCGCCGATTTTTTGGTTGCAAAATTTGGTAGTTAGACACCCAAATTTGTAGTAATCAAAATAAACTCATATTTGTAAAATTACGATAAGTGTAGTGTTATCTTGAAAATCATTACGTTCTGTGACAACTCTACGAACACAAATTTAACATACATGAAAATCACATGACATTTCTAACTATTTTTTTAAAACGTTCATAACTATTTTTTCGCGACATTATTTTTTCAAAAATAATTCACCATTAATTTCAGTATTTTTTAACTTTCCAACATGTACCATATTGATATACTTTTTTTTTTTAAATCATTCACTCGTTCTTTACACAAGTGTAAATCCGGATATACAAACGTGTAAACCGGTTTTACACATACGTAAAACAGGTATTACACGTGTAAAAATATTTTATTTTTATAATCTTTTTTACTTTTTATAATAATTTTTTTTTATTTTTTATGAAAGAGTAAAAGAGGGAAACCTTTTTGTTTATTTATTTTTTAATATTTGTGTTATTTTTTTCTTTATATTCTTTTTATGTTTTTATTATTTATACTTTTGCTATTGAAAACTTGTGTCTCACATTGCTTATTAGAGTTATAAAAAAAAATTGAGTTTTCATTTGAATTCTCACCATTATGATAATACATAAATATTAATAGACGACCGATAATGTTAGTAGTAGTCGCTATATGAAATTTAATAACAAGTATTAAAGATGTTGTTTTGTTTTTATATATATGGTTTACTAATTTCAAAGGTATTATTGACTGTATTAAAATTTCTATCTTCATATCTTCAAATTATATTAAAACTAGAATTAAGCTCCTCACGTTGCGGCAGGGGCGTAAAATCATGCCAAATTACACCAATGTCACACCACCACTAAAGTTGTGGTGTGTTAATAAGAAGAACTTATACCAAAACGTAAAACATAGATTAATATAATTAAGTTGATCTAAGATCCGCGCGTTATGACGAATCCTTCAAAAAAGGAAAATAGACGTAAAAATGTTGAACCACACACACACATTGTGCTGTGTTAACTTACCAAATTTAGAACGAAACGTAAAAATATTAAATCACACATGCATATTGTGTAGTGTTAACTTACAAAACTTAGAACGAAATGTAAAATGATTATTTACGAAATTTGAAAAGTATAGGAGAACAAAGTTGAAAATATAAATGTTGTGAGATTAAATTGTAATAGATGAATAGTTTTGGCTTAAAAGTAAAAAACGTCAAAAATTTGAGAAGTTCAATTGTAAAAAATGTAAAACTTTGTGTTAAAAGTAAAATTTTTTTTGAAAAACCTCTTATGCATAAGATACAAAACCATTATGTATAGAAAAGTTGGTAATAAATAATATATAAATATTACTACTTACCAATAATTTGTTGCATAAAGGTTGTACCTTAAGCTTTGATGATTGTACTCTCATTATATTTAATATATTCCAATTATCAACTTACATTTACAAGAGTTTAAGCAAAGCTTACAATCATTTAATGCATGTACAACATTTCAATGCATCTTTTTTCCTTTAATCTTTAAATTCTTGTTATTTTAACACAATACTTTTATATCTTTTACAATTTATCTTTAATATTTTTTTTGCTTTCAACTTTGGTCATCTATATTTTTCATATGTTATACAATTTTGGTTTCACATTTCGGTCTAAACTTTGCGAGTTAATACGCCACAACGTGCTTGTGTGATTCAACATTTTTAAACTTATTTTTTCCCCTTTTAACGGTCACTTTACAACGAGCTGATCATAGATCGACTTAGTAATTGTTTTATATGTTTTACGTTTCACGTATGTGGTTCATCAAATTTATGTCTACTTTTTGTTCAATTTTATTATTTTCATTTTTATTTTTATTTTTGAATAAAAGTTTTTCGGTTTTAGTGATCACTAATGGAATGGTGTGCCATTGATACTACTTGTTATGATCTTACGCCCCCCGCTGCAATGCGAGTTGTTACTATTTAGAAATAATCATCAAAACTAAAAGGGGTTCATTTAGTCTCCTTAACAGTGAACCTGTCTATTAATAGATTATTTTTTAAAAATTATGGTATTTTATGTTCTAAATCTTGGTGTCCGTTGCATATGTGGGGTCTAAGTCTATGTGTTATTTATGGGCACAGGTGATAGTGATTAAAAAAATGGAAAAAAGTTGGGGTCTAAGTCTGTGTGTTATTTATGAGCACAGGTGATAGTGATTAAAAAAATGGAAAAAAGTGCGGTCAAGTAGAATCTACGACTAGCATTTCGTGGAAATCATAGTTGCTATATTGGACAAGAAGGAAATTCCTTCTCTTTTGTTGTTACAAGAAGGGAATAGTTTCCTAGCAAAGCCTGAAAATATATGACCAATTGTAAAAAAATCTCACTACGGGGTTAAATGTGTAAAATTAAAAGGTTGATGGGTGAAAGTTGTTGGCCGGTGGCAAAAGCACTTACCATCTTTTTTTTTAAGAAAATAGTAATGTGAAACAAAATATTTTTTAATAGAGTACCTATTGTTAAACTAACTAGGCGTCACATAATGTACTTTGTTATCACGTTCACATGAGTTAAGGTATGTTGTGGGTGGGATGAAAGTGATAGGTAAAAATTAAATTAATATTCATTTTGTAGAGATTAAACTAAGTGACTCAAGATTTAAAATCGACTTTTTGAAGTTTAAGTAACAAGTCACACAAAAGCACTTGGAGTTTTAGCGTGGAAACCATATATTTTCATGTGAGAACATATGTGTAGTATAAATAGATCTTTGTTTTTTATATTTGTTACACTTGCACAATTTCTGTTCTTGTAAAGCTTATGAATCGGTAGTAATAAGAGCGAAAAGTTATTTACATTATTGTTCTTTTGATTTTATGACTTGTCTGAGCTTGATAACCAACATAATCATCATTTATTCCGCATTTGATGGATAGAGATCAATCTTTCTGTGAAAATCCTGGTTCTTACAATTAGTATCAGAGCAACAGGTGCTCTTGAACGATTTTTGGTTAGATTTGAAGCTCATTATTTGAAGCTCATTTTTGGTTAGGTGCTCTTATTGAAGCTCATCATTTATTCCGCATTTGATGGATAGAGATCAATCTTTCTGTGAAAATCCTGGTTCTTACAATTAGTATCAGAGCAACAGGTGCTCTTGAACGATTTTTGGTTAGATTTGAAGCTCATTATTGAAGAATTTACAAAGAACGAAGCTCGTTTTGAGGTTAAAATGAAAAATGATTCTGTGATAGAAAGACTTTTAAAGTGCTTGATAAGTTGTGGTTTTGGTTTTGAGAAGATTTGGGTTGAAAAATCGTGTAATTGAAAGATATCAGAGACAATTAGGTGCATAATTAAATCTAACAAGTTTTCATATAAGCTTGTAAAAACTTTGGAACTTTTGTGAACTTTTCAAAGTTCAATTTCGGATTCAGAAATAGCTGCTAATTCTAAAATCAAGAACGTCGCTGCTTCTCTGAGTATAGACACTGAGATTGGCAAGAGTACCAAACCTCCCAAAGTTTTGAATAAAGATTATTATGTTAAATAAGTTTATAGGTTTACAAACCATGTCATTTATAATGAACCTCGGATTTGAAGGTCAATCAAGTATAGACCTTAGGTACCAATGTACAAGAATGAAAAGAATGACAAGGTCAAAAAGCTTGAGCGCTTATGGGATGACAAAGACATGAAACGGTTTGAGCTTGATGACAAGGCTTATGCAACAACCACAATGGCTTTATTAATTGCAATTTTCAACAACTATAAAGAATTCAGAGTGACTAAAGTTCTCTACGATGCTCTTGAAGCACAAATAATAGGAAACAAAGACATAAGGGAAAGCAAGAAGGATATGCTTAACCAAAAATTCAATATGTTTAAAAATGTCATAGAAACACTCGAAGCACAGATTGCTAGGTTTGCCAAACATGTCATTACAATTAAGATTGTAGGAACCACCTTGGAGAATAGTGTTGTCAATAAGAAGTTGCTCGATTCATTGCCATATAGCTGGAATAACAATTGTGTTTCAATCAAGAGGAACAAAGTCTTATTCACCCTTTCTTGGAGTGATCTGATCTCAACTACTAATTCTTATGATATAGAAGATAAACAAAGTTCTGTAAATCATCTTAACTCATTGAGTCCTGAAGCTACAACATTATATGCTAAAATGGCAAGCAACCCAAACTACTACTTCAGTTATACTCAAAGGTGTCAATACCAGCAATCAGGTGTTCCTATCATTCCTTGGATCAAATAACCTCATGTTTCTCAATATTAAGCTCCAAGCCAAGTTCAGTATTCACTTCCCATACATGCTTAATATTCATCAGTTCATTCTCAGCAAAATATTTATCAAGCTCATGTTGCAAAGCATAACTCCAGTCCTTCAAAGTAAATCGTTCAAATTACTGTATAGCACTCAGGTGCAAAACTCCAGTCATTACTTTCACTAGAATTGTCCAGGTGCGTGTTGCACAGGTAGTTGCATCACGGATTTGAATATGAAAACCGGAATACAAAAAGCATCGTAATGGCTATCGCTCTAACATAGAACTCGAAGACATCAGGTTGATGGAAAAAATAAATAAGGTTAATATAACATAATAAACCAAACAAACGTAATGAATTAACACGAGTTTTTTCATACTCTCAAACACCCTTCACGTACAATGAAGAGGGAAAAACTATCTAACCTCTATACACGCATCAAGTTTTATTTTCATACATGGATTTTTTAGGTAACTATTCAATTTATCCTATTTGTCCATATCACTTGTGAAGCAAAGAAACTACATGAAAAGAGTAAAATCGATCAACTAAAAAACAACTGCAATAACCGGACTCAAACCCGCACCCCTTAGTAGGAGGGACGACACGTTAACCTTAGGGCTGGCTAGCCTCTTTGTTAAAGATTTACAATAAAATATTTATTTTCACTCTTTAATTTTGGTTTATTAAAAAAACACAAATGGCTACCGCATGACATCCCTTAATTTTGCATTTAGCAAAATTAAACCAATCAAAATTATGTACTCATTTTTAAGGTAACTATTTGATTTTGTCTTGTTTATTCATACCATCTATGAAACCAAAAAAATAGCAACAAAAAAAGAAGATCCAAACCGGTGGAATAAAAATAACTAGTAGCGACCCGACTTAAATTCATGCTCCTTAGAGGGGCAGCGTACTAAACGATGGGTTGGTCGGATTCTTATTAAAAATTTACAACAAAAATCCTCATATTCAATCTATAAATTTGGTTTTAAAAAATATACCAAGTAGCTATGACATGATATCCTTTGATCGATACTCAGCAAACCATAACAATCAAAATGATTTACCATAAAAGATCGTAAGTTAATAATATATATAATTAATTGTTTTGAAATAACTTGGTGGTAAAAATAACAAATCATTGATACCAACATGGAGGTTTAAAAATAATAAGTCATCAATGCGAATTGATATTTATAAATAATAATTTATGTTTGTTTCCTTCATTGTCTTTTATAATGCAAAGTAATTAAATATGTATTTAAAACAATTTTAATTACTAAAATCACTTTACATAAACATAAAAATGTGTCATAAGAGATAAAAAAAAAAAAAAAAAAGATCAAATATGAAAACCAATGAACTTTTGTACCAAAACATAAAAGTTAGAAATTCCTTGTAGGTAGAAGTTTCAAATTATGTATTACTTTCATGTGAAGTTATGAAGCTTTCATGGTTGGTAGATTGTGTGCTCCAAATGTGTTAGTTGATGATTTGCAAGAAGTTAGCCCTGAAAAGGTAGAATAAAATGACATCAAATACTAGATGCTATGGTTGTGTATAGGGCCAAAAACTTTGTACAAAGAACTAGTAGAAAGACGTTCATCTTAAAACACACAAGCAAAATTGGTTTTGATAAACCTACACTCAGATGTTACAACTGTGAAAAACCCGGCCATTTTGCTATTGAATGCATAGAACCAAAATCAACTAGTTTCTCAAATAAATACATATTATGATTGGTCGGATCAAATGGAGATACATGATCATAAGATCTCAATAACTTTGTTTGCAGAAGTTAAAAAAGAAGAAAAAGTTCAAAAAATCAATGAATTCTTCTATTGAGTTTGTGTTTGGAGATTTACTTGATTGTAGGGGCCCCATCCCGAGAAACCTCACATTTGGTCATTCATAGCACAATACATATTAAAATACATTGAAATAAGAAAACATTACGGCGGAATGATTAAACAAAAACCATTTCATGCATTAATAATACTTTTTGCCAAGAAATACATCATTGTTACATGTTTCAAAAGAACATTTTAGTTGTATTACAAGACAAAAATATCATTTCTGTATAACATGGATGCCAGCCTTTATTTGCCAAGTAGCTCTGTCCTCGTGCCTTTCCCAGCAACTTCATTACTTGCCAACTGATATGTATAAAAAGTCAACATTGCTAAGTGAGTTCTAGTTTTGTTAATATATAAAAATATACGTTTTGTAAACTTCCTTTAGTGATCACCCATCATTATAAATAACAGTCAAATTGACTGGTAACATTCATTAAGTCTTTTATTATCTTTCCTTCTTTCATTATCTTTCACTTCCATTAACTGGGATTGCACAAAGCAAGAGCCTACATCATATGGTTGGCAACAAATGTCAAACCTCTGCCAGTACACGTTTATCATGGTAGCTAACCCCTGACAGTTGACCCACACTGCTAGGCACGAAGCCTTCTCATGAATACAGGTCCTATTTATTCAGTCATTGGTTAATCACAAGGATTGGACCCCAGATGTACATCCTCATTGGCTGAAACAGCCACACATCAGTTGAGCTAACAACAACATGGTCGTGTACCTCTATTCATTTTTCTTGCAAGGCTTTTCATTCATCGTAAGGGTCTGGGGGAAACATTCATTAAGTTTCACTGTCTTTCTTTTATTTCTTTATGTCCACTTAATTATGAATAATACTTTTAATATAGCCGTTGTCTTAATAGCCATATAAAATGAAATGATAATTTTTTTTTATAACAGTAGCCCATAAAGATATTACATAACAAGAAACCATATAACAATCATATTCATCCATTAGACATAAGTACTAGCCACTTAAATCCCTTTCTCCAAAATTCAGAATAATTCTAAGTGTTCTCAGCACATGCATATGATCCTACAACGGATGGCCTATACACTAAGTGTCCACAGCGGACAGCCAAAGTCCACAGCGGACGTCCAAAGTCCACAGCGCACGACCAAAGTCCACAGCGGACAACTAAGGTTCACAGTGGAGGAATAAAACACTAAGTATCCACAATGGATGAATAAAACACTAAGTATCCATAACGGACGGTCAATGTGCACAGCGGATGACTAAGGTTCAGAGCGGATGACTCTTAACACTTAAGTGCCCACAACGGACATGCATGAATGTTTAGGTGTCCACAACGGACATGCATGAAACCTTCCTAAGTGTCCACACCGGGCGTCCAAGCCCCTAGCGGACAATTATTTTAACACTTATGTCCTGCCTACGTGAATTCTAGCCCCATACAACATCTTAAGACGTGAACTTAGCACATATCTATCAGATTCACAGTTAGAACATCATAAACAACCAATAACATCATAGAAATCTTAAAATACACACGTTTTCATAAAAAAGTCATTTATATCAGTGGAAAAATATATGCAGGATCGGGTAAGGGTGCTTAAGTTTGCAATTAGCTTCACAGGAGGAGAGAACTTTAGATCACTTAATAATTCAAATAGGGAACTGGTAACTATTTAGAAGATACTAAGCCAAAACAAGTAATGTAAGTGAAACAAGAACAAAATCACAAGAACACAAGATAAAGTTTTCAAGGAAGTTGTATATTGATTCTCTAGTTCTATTACAAGTGTGTTCAAGTATATCTTAGTTACAAGAACTTGAGACTCTTATATACTACAATCTACAACCGTCAATATACAAAAAGACAGTTGGGATTTGACTAATCTAGACAAGAAGATCAATCTACAGTCAAAAGGCAGATTGCCTTTTGACTAGTGACTATGACATGCCATAGCTCACTGACTTTATCTAATAAGACAAGTCTACAGGAACAATTATAAGAAGTTACAGGCAAAGACCTTTTTCTACAGTTTGATAAAGTATGGAAGTTTCACCAACTAATGAAAAGCAGGTGAGTCTTCAGAGCAGCAGTGGAAGGTACAACAGCTTTATCAAAAAGTAACTCAGAGAAAGCATATTTTCTCTGTCTTCGGAATAAATAAGTCTTCTCATCAAAATGGCTTCGGTAGACTTTGTCTTGTGAAGCTTCGAAAGACTTCATCTTTGGCTTCAGAAGAAAGGGTCTTTGGCTTCAGAAGATTTCACACTTGTAATATTTTCTGATAAGTGTGAAACTTCCGAAGCAACTTCTTCTGAACTGTTGGCTTCGGAAGATCTTACACTTAGACTTATTTATGAGTGTACGACTTTCGAAGCTAGTTCATCCTTTTTCCTTAGTGCATGCCGGAAGACTTGGTTGTTCTGGTATCCTTTGGTTGCATCAGCCTTTAATCTTCAAATGTTCCTTACAATATAGTTTGTTAAGAAACATCATTTTAATACACATATCAGCCCCAAACAAGTAGAAAACATGTAAAAGAGGGGATCTAGAACTCACCTTAACCGTCTTTCGAGCAGACCACCACGAACCCGAGAGCAAACATGGTGTTCTAACACCTAAACACACGTAAAGAAACAAACAAAACACAGAAACACATAGTAATCGGTCCAGAAACTTAAACCCGACTAAACCTGAGAAGAATACATCTTAAAATCTTACCTTCTTGAAGAACTTTCCACTTTCTCGCTCTAGAACCGGATGGGAGCTTCTTTCACTTATAGCCGTAAGTTTGAGTGCATGGTATGGCGAGCCATCTCCTTTTTATACCCCATTATGGGCTGGTTTGGCCCTTGCACACTATTGGCCCTTGCTTTTTAAAATAAAACCCCATTGATCCTTTACTTTTCTTTTTTTTTGTTGGAATTTTTCGAGTGTTGCAAGTCCACCCGCCTTATCTAGGTTTCGTCCTCAAAACCTGCCAGTCCTCAAATAGTTGCGGATAATGTTGCCTCATATACTTCTCAGTCTCCCATGTAGACTCTAACCCTTTCCTATGTTTCCACTATACTTGTACTAATAGAACAACTTTATTTCTTAGGCGCTTCCCTTTTCTATCAAGGATGCTCATCGGCTGTTCCACATTGTTCAGCCGTTCATCCATTTCAATATCTTCAAGTGGCACAGTTGCGTCATCATCTGCCAAACACTTTTTCAGATGACACACATGGAATGTCGGATGTATTCCACTTAGCTCATCGGGTAGCTCCAACTTATAAGCCACCTCACCAACTCTGGCAATGATTTTGAATGGCATGATGTACCTTGGGCTCAACATCCCTCGCTTTCGAAACCTAATAATCCCTTTCCAAGGAGACACATTCAACATCACCTTATCTCTTACTTGGAACTCAATTGGCCTCCTTCTCTTATCTGCGTAGGACTTCTGCCGATCCTTAGCTGCTTTCATAAAGGCCTTGATCCTTTTCAACTTCTCCGACATTGCCTCGATAATCTCGATGCTTCCCAACTCCTTCTACCTGATATCACCCCAATACATCGGGGTTCTGCATCATCTCCCATACAACATTTCAAATGGTGGCATGCCTATACTTGCATGATAACTATTGTTGTAAGAGAATTCTACCAACGATAGGTGCTTATCCTAACTTCCACCTAAATCAATAATGCATGACCGGAGCATGTCCTCCAAACACTGAATGGTTCTTTCTGATTGACAGTCTGTCTGAGGGTGGTAAGCTGTGCTAATGTGTAACCTCGTCCCCATCACATCATGGAATTTCTTCAAGAACTTGGATGTGAACCGGGTGTCCCTTTTAGAAACAATGGACACCGACACACCATGACGAGCCACCATCTCCTTGATGAATAGATCCGCCAACCTTTCCAACAAGTAAGTCTCTTGGATCGGCAAAAAATGGGCACTTTTCGTCAATCGGTCTACGATCACCCAAACAGTATCACCTCCTCTCGCCGTACGAGGCAATTTCATGATGAAGTCCATTATGATGTGCTCCGACTTCCATTTGGGTATATCCAAGGGTTGGATCTTCCCGTATGGTTTCTGATTGTAGGACCAGTGAAGGGTGGCCAATGCAACAGTTTCATAAGGTGGAGAGATATGAAACACTTAGCAGGTCAAATAGGGAACCGGTTAGATGATACAAAGAACACAAGTAAAAGAACAAGAACAAGAACATTTAAATATGGTTTTCAAGAATGATGTATATTGCTCTCAAGTTCTTACAAGTGTTACAAAGCATACATAAAGATACAAGTACTTGAGAAATTTTATACTACATCCTATAGCTGGCCATACTTTCAAAGCCAGCTGGATACACTAATCTTGACAACAAGATCAATGTAGACTCAAAAGGCAGATTGCCTTTTGACTAGTGATCATAACATGCCATAGCTCACATCCTAATCTATTACAAAAAGAATAAAAGGTACAAAAGTAGAAAGTTACAAGCCAGCAACAATAATCTACAGTTGACAAAAGCATGGACCTTTTCACCAACTCATATAAGTTGGTAAGTCTTCAAAGTGGCAGCGGAAAGTTATTCACCTTTTGTCAAAAGGTGATCAGAGAAAGCATGTCTTCTCTGTCTTTGGAAGAAATCAGTCTTTGGCTTCGGAAGACTTTGTCTTTGAAGCTTCGGAAGACTTCCATCTTTCGCTTCGAAAGATTTTGTCATTTGGCTTCAGAAGATTTTACACTTAGCTTATTTCCATTGAGTGGTATTAAACTTCTGATGTAACTTTACTCTGTACTTCATGCATGTATGCTGAGAGCTCTTTGGATGCTTTGGTTGCATCAACCTTTAAGTATAAACCTTACAAACTCCCCCTACACTGATGCTACCAAAACAGAAGAGATTACTCATCTATTAACAGTCCTTATCAGGACCAAGACCATTCCTTTCTTTATCATTTGGTCATGATCCCTCAAACTCTCATAGTATCTCCTCATATCATAGAGATTATGTAGAGGAAGATCAAGTATGTCTTGCCAAAAGTAAACATCTTGACCTCCTTGATCTCTAAAGACATACCATCTGTCCAAATTAGCGGCAAAGATCCAAGACAAGATGGGTCTCCCAACAGCAAGAGGCTCTACTTGAATGGGAGTTGGATGAGCAGCCTCTTCTTGATCATCCTCAGGTTGTTCTGACCCATCTTGAGGTATAGAGGTGGATGCCTTGGACTTCTTCTTCTTGTCCCTTCTAATGGCCATCCTTTTCTGCCTCCTTCCAGATTTCAACTGAGAAGACTAGCATTCAGCACCAGGTTATTCTTGTGTGTCTTTCTTAGTTTGGTCCTCTTCCCTCATAGGTTCAGAAGGAGAAGGATCAGGACCCTACTATGGATCAGAAGATGAAGTTGGCTGTGGTCTACCACTAGGTCCAGGTTGTGTTGTCTCTTGTGGTTTAACCTTGACCTCAACTTTAGGTGTAGCCTGACTTGGTGGAGAATGCAAGTCAATAAGCTCACCCTTTTTAATCTTCTGCTTGATCACCCTAATATGCTCATCCATGGTGGATAGAGACATTGGACCAAGCCTCCTTCCAGAGAATCCATACAGCTTCAAGAAGCTCATCATCCTCTACCTATTAGCAATTAGACTCATTGGGATGATGGCTCTTGACTTTGTAGCTTCTTCCCTCATCTTCCTCTTAGAAGCTTTTTGTTCTTTCATTACTTTTTGTTCAAGCTGCTTGAGGTACTCAAACTCTATGTATTCAGATGAAAATGGAAGAAGTGCAGATGCTTGATAGAGGCCTGTGGCACTCAGGTAGTTAATCATATTTTGTCTATCTACTTCTTTGTCTACCTTAGGTTGTTGCTTAGTTGCCACAACCTCTGTCTCAGGGATTTCTTGAATTGGAGAGAGGGTAGAAGCATGCTTGTAGAGTTTTTTCTTTCTCCTTTCTTCCTTGATCTTGAGGAGCAGTTCTGCATCCTCTGCCTCCTTCCTCTCTTTTAATAACTTAGTGTCAGCCAGTTCATTTAACTCTTCTAAGGAAAGAGAGATGAGTTCGTCATGTTGTAGTTTCTCATCCCCAAGTTGTTCAATGTGGCTACCCTTAACTCATCATCTAGAGTGTTTGGCCTTGGGGGAGCCCTAATTGTAGCTTCCATGAAGCCTGGGGAGCCACTTGAACTCTCTCCCCTTAGCTTCCTCTTCCTTTCTCTTTCCTCCTAATCAATCTCCTCAGGAGTCATATTCCTTTTACCTTTGTCACTCACAGGCCTTTATGACTCAGGTTGGAGAGAGCTTTGGCCTTAATTACTTGGTTCTTTACTTAAACTCTAGCCAGAGAGGGGCTGTGAGACACCCTTACTAGTTGGTGCCTCACTAAGAGTAATGGGTGCTAAAGCAGTTCTTGTCATATCAAGGTTCACAGACTCAACTACTAGGCCTTCAACCAAGGTTTCTCCTTTGAAGCTAATCTTAGGGTCCACCTCAATATCTAGTTGACCAACAGTCTTGCTTGCTAGCCTTTGTCTATATAGTCTTGTTCTTAGCTTGAACTTTTCAAGCACCCTTTGTTGAATCCTATTAGCCAACCTTGCAGCTTGCCTGTTTTGACCTGCGTTGGCAAGTGCGAGATCAACTAGATAGGTGCTCTCATAGTATCTCATGTTATAGATGTTAAAGATCTCTTGTTGTCCCTGAGACCTAGAGATTACCAGGGCTATCCTTTGATCATCATATCTCCATCCCACTATTGGGTTCTCAGCAGGGTGAGACGGAGCAGGCATAGCCCTTGGTATACCCTTCTCAAACAGACTTAGTATGAGTGAGTCCACATCAATGTGGACTTGAGGAGGTTGTTGAGCATAAACAACTACAAGTGAGGGTGGTGAATCCTTTATGTCCATACCCTGAGGGGAACTCCCAGGTTCTGTGATTGTAAGTAAGAATTTCTCCCCCTTTTGGTAGCATCACCCTCTTGCACAGGGGAGGTAGGAGTTAGGTCCACCATATCCACAGGTTCTTGTGGGCCTGGTCGAGTCTTCTGGATGGGTCTCTCAGCTAACTTTCCCTTGAGATCGGGGATCTCAAGTTGCTGGTCATTGACCCTCTTTTGTAAGATAGTCATATGAGATTCCATGTGACTGACCTTTGAGACTAAATAGGTGCAAGTTTTAGTCAGTTGTTGCACCTTTAGTTTTGGACGACTCCCCTCATCTTCATTTGAAGAATCATTGGGGGATGAGAGAATAGGACCAAGGTCTTCTTCCTCATTACCAGCTTCAGGTTCTTGGTTACTAGTTTTCCCTTGCACACTGACAACTTCAAAAGAATTGTCAATGGGCTGGGTTGTCATGGTTGAGGTCTGAATGATGTAATCACATGGTAAAGTGAGAGCCTCTTCCATATGGGCCTCCTGAATAGGTTCAGGGAGGTCCACCTCAGTTGTGGGTGGATGATGTGGGCTAGATATAGGTGATGCAGGAGTACTCATCTCTCCTTGAGTAGGGGTGGAGAAGAGAGATTCATGGTACTCACTGAATCCTATATCTTCATCATCATAGAATTCAAGGTTAGGAATTTGTTGGTTGATGCCAAGTGGCTGGGGATTGTAACTTTCCCCTAAAGGTTGATCACTAGACTTTTGAGACTCTGAGTAAAGGCTTAAGGCTGAGGTTATGAGCTCATCAGGCTGAGCATGAGGAACCTTAGCACTAATCATATAATGAATGGGAGTGGTTTGCTCCTTACGAGAAGTGGGAGCTCCAATATCCACTTCTTCCTATATGGGTGAGAATATGGGGGGCCTGCATAATTTGAGTAGCTTATGCAGGGGTTCATTTGGATTTTCTTTGGTAGGTGATGGTGATTTGTGGTTGTATGGCTGGTGCAGATGTGGAAGGTATGGGTTCAACATTAGCTTTTGTTGCTAAGTTGTCACCTTGAGCAATGAGCTCTAACATTTTTGGGACTAGGGCTGTTTCTACCCCTGAGAAGCCAACAGTTGGCTTTCTTATTGTCTTAAAGATGTCGGGCTTCATCTGTCCAATTTAAGACATTACATATTCCCCTTAATTGTGAGCCCGGTTCATAGTTAAGAATATACTAAACATATCTATGGAACATGTAATATTCTAAGGAGTCCAAGTTTGCAAGTAAATTAGTATAAACAAATTGTGAGTACGTGAACTTGACCCCTTGTACCAATCCATGGACTATATAGGAAAGGTCGTTAGGAATTTGATCCCATCCTCCATGTTTGTTTGATAGACAGTGAATGACAACATGGATGAGGCACTTCTATTGGGAGGAGACTTTCCCTTTCTTGAAAGTTCTTACAGAGTAATCACCCTCATAGCCCATCTTCCTGAAGGACTGGTTCATAACAGATAGCCCATCTGCCTGAAGGACTGGTTCACAATAGATTTTGGGAAGGACATTTCTCCTTCTTCATCATCTAGCCTTAGATGTGTACGAATGGTGGCTGGAGTGATAAAAATTGTCCTGCCCTGCACTGTGGCAAATAGTGCCTTCTCCCCATCCACAATGACCTCTTGGCAAGTCCTCTAAAACTCTAAAAGCTGACCTTCATACAGTGGAGGATTTATGGTGAGGGAGGTGAAGTAGTTGGATAAAGCTAAGAAACGGCAGGCGTTTGAGAAGCCAGGATCTTTCTCAAACACTAACATAGCAACCTGATTATGTTGTCTATGTTGTTGCATGGAGAAATCGAGCTAGTTTCATGGATAAGGGTTGGCTATTTTGAGTAGCTTTGAGATGAAGGAAGGTAAGAACAAGGTTGGTTTGTGGGTGAATTTAGGGTTTGAATCTTTGTGGATGAAGGAGAATAGTGAAAGAGGGGGAACCATTGTACGAATATATATGGTATGGATTTTGTGACAAATTTAATTTAAAAGGATAAACTTCGAAATCCGAATGTCGGCCCACCTCAGAAAAGTGCCCAAAAAGTTAGTTTTCCAGGAAGTTTAAATCTTCCGAAAGGTAATTTTGTCTTCAGAAGGTTTTGGAAAAACTTCCTAAGCCAAATTTGGCTTTGAAAGTTATTCCTTAGTTTTCTAACAATTTGCTTAGGAAGAAAATTACTTACAGTAATTTAACTTCCTAGATAATTTTGCTTTGGAAGATATCAAATGCCAAAAATCTTATTCATAAGAGAGAATAAAAGTTCAGAGACTTAACTGCTTTCAAAAGAAAATGTTCATTCAGTACACATAGTACTTGGTGAGAAAAATAAGCTTTGGAAGATATAGTCAAATTTCTTCTGAGGGTTAACTTCTTAGAAGTAGTTATTTGTTATGAAGACATGATTTTCATCCGAAGACAGCTTGATATCTTCTGAAGGAAAATATGACCAAAGTTCTCAAAATTCTAAGGGATATCATTTTGAAAAGTTCATTCTAAAGTAAACTGCTCTTACATGGTGATAATATAGACAACTTAAGACACACATTTTATTAAAAATAATCTTGAGTTTAGTTTGAGAAAAATCTACTCAAAGCTAATCATCCCAATAGCTGATATAAGATACTTAAATCTCTTCTTATCAAAAGCTTTTGTGAACAGATCAACATTTTGTTCATTTGTGTTAACTTTGACTAGTTAAATCAATCCTTTTTCAAAATTATCTCTAATTAAATGATACCTGATATTGATGTGCTTTGTCTTTGAGTATTGAACTAGATTCTCTGTGATAGAGGTAGCATTGTTGTTGTCTATATGGATGGGAGTCTCCTTGAAGTTGATTCCATAATGTAGCATTTGATTCTGAATCCAAAGCACTTGAGCACAGCAGCTTGCAGTAGCAATATATTCAGCTTCAGTAGTTGATGCAGATACACATGATTGTTTCCTGCATTGCCATGAGACTATCCTTCCACCTAGAAATTGACATCCCCTAGATGTTGGCTATGCAGGCATATTACAGCCACCATAGTCACTATATGTATATGCATACAGATTGAAGTCAGAATTCTTTGGATACCAAAGGCCTAATTTGGGAGTACCCTTGAGATATTTGAGAATTCTCTTGACAGCAACAAGGTGTGATATTCTGTGGTTGGCTTGATATCTTGCACAAACACATGTAGCAAGCATGATATCAGGCCTGCTAGCTGTGATGTACATAAGAGACCCAATCATAGCCCTGTATAGATGTTCATCAACACACTCCCCATGAAGATCTGGTCCAAGAGAGTGTTTTCTTGCTATGGGTGTCTTAGCAACCTTGCACTCAGTCATGTGAAACCTGACAAGTATGTCTTGCACATACTTTGACTGGTTTATGAAGATTCCATTATGAACCTGCTTCACTTGAATTTCTTGAAAGAAATTGAGTTCCCCCATGGCACTCATTTCAAATATATTATTCATCAGCTTCTCAAAGCCTTTGCAGAGCTTTGAATTAGTTGACCCAAAGATAATATCATCTACATAAACTTGAACCAGCATCAAGTCATTTCTTGTTCTTTTAATGAAGAGTGTTCCATTAATAGTACCTCTCTTGTATTCATGCTTATGGAGATACTGTGATAGTGTCTCATACCACTTCCTTGGGTCCTGATGCAGCCCATAAAGAGCTTTGTCAAGCTTGCAAACATAATCAGAATGATCTGGGCCTGCAAATCTAGGTGGTTGTTTGACATACACCTCCTCATCAATCATACCATATAAAAAGGCACACATGACATCAAGTTAGTAGACCTTGAATTGAAGCAGCTCCTCCTACATTACTTCAACCCAACTTTCATCTTTCAAAGCCTCTTCAATCTTCTTAGGCTCTATCTGGGACAAGAAACAAGAGTGAAGACAAACATTTTTGCCATGGGTTTGTCCTCTTGTTCTTACCCCAGTCTCAACATCTCCAATGATGTTTATGGTAGGATGGGACTTATGGATTCTCAGTTGAAGAATCATGCAAGTTGTTTAGACATATCTAAATTAGTGAAATTCAGATCTGGTGCTTGAGAGTCATCCAACACATCCACCCACTTATCAAGTGAGACTTGATCGAATGAGTGTGTTACATCATTGATGTTGTCTTCTATGGAGTGGTTATCAGCATCAAGAAACTCCTGATCACTATCACCACCTCCATATCCTCCTATATTAGAAATGCCTTCATCTAAGTTCTGTGCCTCTATGTTAGAATTTATAGCACCTCAGATGTGTCAGCTAAAGAATTTGTCCTGGTTATGCCAACAGGATTTCCAACTGCAGGGCTAGTTACCACTGGAGCTAAAGTAGTTTGTACACTTAGTCTTCTTAGCTAAAATCTTGGATCAGAATCTCCTATTGATAATGTACCTATAGATCCTGAAACATGATCACAAGATTTATTAAAACAGTTGGTAACTAAATCAAGATCAAACAGCCAATCAGGAGCAGAACCTTTCACACTGGGTGAGTTCTCATTGAAGGTCACATTAGCTGACTACTCAACTACTCTGATTCTAAGATTGTATACTCTATAAGCCTTGGCTTGCGAGGAGTATCCAATGAAATGTCCATCATCTGATTTCTCATCAAATTTGGTTTTTTGATCCTTGGTATTTCAGATGGTGCAAGGACATCCAAATGACCTGAGGAAACCAATAAAAGGTCTCTTTTTGTGCCATAGTTCATAAGGAGTCTTACCATGAGTCTTGACTACTAAAACTCTATTTTACACATAGCAGTCAGTGTTAACTACCTCTACCCAGAATGTGATAGGCAGTTTAGAGTTAGACAACATGGTTCTTACAACTTCAATAAGTGTCTTGTTTCTCCTCTCAACAACACCATTTTGCTAAAGAGTCCTGGGAGCACTATATTGTCTTGTAATACCCTTTTCATCATAAAATGTATCAAGGATTTGGTTTTTAAATTTGGCTCCTTGATCACATCTTATGATCTTGACCGTATGATCATATTGGTGGGGCCAAAGAGATCCATATGTATCAAGAAGACCCAAGTATACCTTGAAAAGTCATTTGTGATCATCAAGCAATAAGAGGTCCTTCCTATACTTATTACACTGATGGGGCCAAAGAGATTCATCTGTAATAAGTGTAGGGGTGTAGTGATGGAGTTCATTTTCCTTTGGCTTGTGAGATACCCTGTGTTGCTTCCCTTTCAGGCATCCAACACAATGATCATCACTTGTAAACTCTTTCCTTGGCATTCCGGTTACCAAATCATTCTTAATTAATTTGTTCATGTTTTTAAATTTTACATGGCACATTCTTTTATGCTAAAGGAAAGACTCACCACTATTGGCTTTAGATATAAAGCAAGAAACTTCTCCTGAAGTGGATTCTTCTTGCAAGTCCATCTTGTACATGTTCCCTCTCCTGGGGGCTATGAGCAGGATATGCTCTTGAGGAAACACCACCTTGAGCTTGAGAACAATGCACTCATGCTCAGTGAAGAGCATGTTATGTCTTTAATCACAAAATTGGGATAAACTTAGAAGATTATACCCAAGCTCCTTAACAAAGTTTACCTTCTCAATGCTGAGCTTACCATTTGTGACCCTGCCCCTTCTAGTAATGTAACCACCAGATTCTCCTCCAAAAGCAACTAGCCCTCCATCAATTCTTTCAAAGTTTTGAAGCAAAGAGCCATTGCCTGTCATTTGCCTGGAACAGCCACTGTCTATGATCCATACATTCCCTTTTGTCTTGAGCTTTTCCTACACATAAAGAGATGTTTAGTTACATTTAGAAACCCAATCCTTATTGGTCTTGGGCTTGTCAAAGTGAAAAGAAGATAATGAAATAGTAATTGATCCTATATGCAAGTTCTGAGGATCACATGGCCTTCCTTCATCTTCCACACCAACTTTGCAAGACTAGACTTGTACTTCAATACTTTGGAAGTTTTGATGACTTTGGAAGCTTTGGAGACAGAACCAATGTAGTAGACGTCAGTGCTTCGGAAGCATTCCTTTCTTTCGAGACCAAATTTTCTTCCGATGGATTCCTTTTAGGAACTTTTGATCTAGCTGGCTTCTTGGGATGAGGCTTGCTCTAGGAACTTGATGGTTCAAGATGTGCAGCAGTGGTGCACACTTTATCAGCTTTCCTCTCTTGACCAGGATGATTTGGAGATGAACTACGATTCCTAGTACTAGAATCCATAGTTGAGTCTTCAGCCTCTACCACTTCAAATCAACAGAGATAAAAACTTGCTTTTGCTTAGAGTTGAAGGTGGCCTTGATCTCTTGGGATTTCTTGGATTTTCTTTTAGCAGCCCTGATTAAGTTCTTACTTGCAGACTTGGTCATCCTTGATTCATTTTTCTCTCTAGAAAAATGGTTTCCCTTCTTAGGATAACCCTTGTCACTCACCTTAGGTTCATTGTTCACCATCTCCTCTTCATCTTCGTCATTCTCTTTGATACGATCAATGGAGGGCAGCTCATCTTGACAAGTTCCACACCTTGTATATCTAACAGATAGGAGTGTGTGTGGAGGAGCTATCTCACTTGATCTTAGTCCCTGCCTATTCTGATAACAAACTTTTGCATGCAAGGATGAGGATATTTTGTTCTTGAAGGTTTTCTCTTCAAGAACATATTTTTCTGTCTTGGCTTTACTGATCACAAGCTTAACCTGGCATTCAGTCAATTTAGTAATAAGATCCTTGATCTGAGTCTTGTAATTTGTATGCTCATGCTGAAGAGTTGAAATGGTTTTCTCTAAATCTACTATTTTAAGTTTATAGTCATTTTCAGCTCTTTTAAAATCAGCTTTTAAAATATTTAAGGACTCAAGGTCAGATCTCACTTCCAAATTATAGGACCTATACATGTTAACTTTTGCAATGCATTTAGGGGTACAGAGATGTTCCAATACCTTAGTTTCTTCATGATCAGCCATCAGTACTTTGTTTGGAGAGGCATCTTCCACCTAAAAGCTCCAATCAAAACCTCCTTCTTCAATAGCAATAGAAGCATGTTGTTTAGGTTGGCTTGGCTTCTCAAATCTTAGAGTTGCATCAATGTAGTTTGCTCTGGTTTATGCTAGGCCACTGTTTGTCCTTGGTGCCTTGAACTCTCTAGCAAAGTGGACTATCTGGTTATAGTTATAACACTTCACTTTGCTTTTGTCCAGTACAAACTTTCCATTGGCCACATTGTTGGGAAACTTTCTCCTAATCCTCTTGTAGAACTTCTTGGCCCTGTGAGTGAGAAGAGCCATCTGCTGGACTATCTCCATGTACTCCAGATCATCTGGATGGATACATTACATGTCTTTAAGAGTGAAGAGAAAGTTTTCATAACTTTCATCAGTAGACACAAAGGCTTGTGTAGAGCTTGTCTCTTGTAATGGACTTCCTTGGATGTAGCTCTCGCTTGGTGTCTCGAGGAAGGTGATGAAAGGAACCTTTTGTGAGTTTTCAGGGAAACATATAAGATGATGATGTGGTTCTATGCTATCCCTTTCAACCACATGAAGGGCTGAACTCTGCTGATTGTTAGAAGAGCTGCTTGATGCATTTTGCATTTTCATCTCCATCTTGTAGCCATTAAGGATACCATACATCTCTTTGAGAGTAGGGGTAGAGAGGTTCTTAGTTCTATTGATGGCCACATAATAGTGAGTCCATTGTCAGGGAAGAGAGAACATGAACTTCCTCATTATGTCCCTATTCTCAAGTTTTACTCCAACATCAGTCAGAGTGTTTCTGATCTCAACATACCTGAAGTATTATTGAGTCATGGTTTCATCTGTCATGTAGGTGAAGTTCTCAAACTGCTGCTTCATGAGATCTTTCTTGTTGTCTTTGTCTTCCTTAGACCCGTCATACATGAGCTTCAGTGCATCCCAGAGCTGCTTAGCAGTCGTGCACTTCTTTAAGCCTCTGTATATGGAGTTAGGAAGAGCAATTTGGAGGGCGGTCATGGCTTTCTAATCTATATCAATCTTTTTCCAGTCTTCTTCAGAGTAGTCAGCCATTTCCTTTGGTATCATCCCACTTCCAGCAGTGGCTGAAGAGGTGCTTGGGATGTGAGGTCCTTCGACAACAGATCTCCACATCTTGCTGTCTTGAGACTTGATGAACCCTTCCATACGTTGGCACCAAGTATCAAAGTCATCCTGAGTGATCAGTGGAGACTTTATCATTGTATCGGTTTCCATATCAGCTTTAGCAAGAGCTGACATTTGAGTTGTTAAGTGTTATATGAAACCGAGGAGATTTAAGATGGTGAGATCTTACAATCAAGAGCCTAAAATGCTCTGACCAATTGCAGGACCGGGGAAGGGTGGTCAATGCAACAGTTTCACAAGGTGGGGAGATATGAAACACTTAGCAGATCAAATAGGAAACCAGTTAGATGATACAAAGAACACAAGTAAAAGAACAATAACAAGAGCACTCAAATATGGTTTTCATGAATGATGTATATTGCTCTTAAGTTCTTACAAGTGTTACAAGGCATACATAAAGATACAAGTACTTGAGACACTTTGTACTACATTCAACAGCCGACCATACTTTGAAGGCCAGCTGGATACACAAATCTAGACAACAAGATCAATATAGAGTCAAAAGGCAGATTGCCTTGTGACTAGTGACTATGACATGCCATAGCTCACATCCTAATCTATTACAAAAAGGATAAAAGGTACAAAAGTTTAAAGTTACAGACCAACAACCATAATCTACAATTGACAAAAGCATGGACCTTTTTACCAACTTATATAAGTTGGCGAGTCTTCAGAGTGGCAGCGGAAAGTTGTTCAGCTTTTGTCAAAATATGATCAAAGAAAGCATGTCTTCTCTGTCTTCAGAAGAAACCAGTCTTTGGCATTGGAAGACTTTGTCTCTGAAGCTTCGAAAGACTTCATCTTTGGCTTTAGAAGATTTTGTCATTTGGTTTAGGAAGATTTTACACTTAGCTTATTTCCTTTGAGTGGTGTAAAACTTCTTAAGTAAGTTTACCTTGTACTTCATGCATGCATGCTGAGAGATCTTTGGATGCATAGGTTGCATTAGCCTTTAAGTATAAACCTTACACTGATGTTCTGCCTTCACTTGCAAATAAGTCAGGCCCTTACTCACATACTCCACCACGTCACGCTTCATCCTCGGCTACCAATAATCATTCTTCGGGTCATGATACATCTTTGTAGCATCAAGATGAATGGAATACCGCGTTTTGTGAGCTTCATCCAAAATCCTCCCCCTCAGGTACCCGTAGCAAGGAATCCACATCCGCCCAAATCGGGTTTTAACACCAAGAGTGTTCTCCCCTAATTCTAATGTTTGTCCTTTCATCCGCCCAGAGTTGATCCTATCATCATTCAGTGCGTCATCTTGAAACTGGCAGATCTGACCCATGACATCGGGCGTCACAACCAGCTGACAAGCCTTCAGCTGAATTGGTTCAGGTCGTTCCTTTTGGCTAAGGGCATCAGCAACCATGTTTGCCTTGCCTGGATAATAGTGAATCTTGCAATCATAGTCCTTGATCAGCTCTAACCACCTTGTTTGCCTCATGTTAAGATCCTTTTGTTCAAAAAGTACTTTAGGCTCTTATGATTTGTGAAGATGGTACACTTCGTCCTGTACAAATAGTGCCTCGAAATCCTCAACAAAAAGACCACAGCTGCCAACTCCAAATCATGAGTAGGGTACTGGGGCTTGGGTTAATCTCGTCTTCAACTCTTGGAAGGCACCCTTCTAATCTAAACACCATTCAAACTTCACATCCTTGCAAGTCAGCTTAGTCAACGGGGATGCCACCTTAGAGAAATCTTGAATAAACCTTCTATAGTAACCCACCAAATGCAGGAAACTACGGATTTCGGATGGCGTTCTTGGGGATTCCTATTGCAATACAGCTTCGAATTTTGCAGGGTCCACTATTATTCCCTCGGGATTAATCACATGGCCAACGAATTGGACCTATCGTAGCCAAAATGCACACTTAGAGAACCTCGCGTACAACTTCTCGTTTCTAAGTGTCTCTAGTACTTCCTTGAGATGACTGGCATGCTCCTCTTTGCTCTTGGAGTAGATCAGACTATCATCAATGAATACAATCACTGATCTATCTAACATTGGTTAGCATACCTGATTCATAAGGTCCATGGAGGTAACCGGCACGTTAGTTAAACCAAAATACATCACAAGATACTCTTAGTGCCCATAAAATGTGTGAAAGGCTAACTTAGGAATATCCTGCTCCTTCACCTTTAGTTTATTGTAACTTTATCGAAGGTCTATCCTCGAGAACCAACTGGCACCTTGGAGCTGATCGAACAAGTCATCATTTCTCGGTAACGGATACTGGTTTTTCACAGTCAACTTGTTCAGCTTACGGTAGTTAATGCACATCCTCATACTACCGTCCTTCTTCTTCACGAATAAAACTAGAGCACGTCAAGGAGAGATGCTTGGTCGAATGAAGCCCTTATCTAAAAGGTCTTGCTGTTGTGACATCAGTTCCTTGCACTCGGATGAAGCCAACTGGTATGATGCCTTGGCAACGAGTTGCGCTCCTGGTATCAAGTCAATCTGAAATTCGATTTTCCTATCGGGTGGGACCCCTGGAAGATCCTCTGGAAAGATATCGGGGAAATCACATACCACCAGGAATTTCGACACTTGAAGCACTATCGCATCCACGTCCTTCACATAAGCAAGGTAAGCACCACACCCTCACCTGATAAACTTTTTTTGTCGTGATTATAGATATCACTCGCTGAATAACAAATTCCTTATCCCCATGAACCGTAACCGAACAGCCTTCGGGGCAATTAGATGAATCATCTTCTTTCGGCACACAATATTCACTTCGTATGTCACCAACCAATCCATTCCTAGCACCACATCAAAAGGCAGCGGATACAATCTAGCAGGAAACCTATGACGCTCTAATCATCAATCATATCAGTCACTTTGGTAGATTTTCCTATCGTAGTCTCAACATGGAAAGACTCATCTATCTTACTACTCTTAACATGCATCACAGAACAAAAGGCAGCGGATACAAAGCTCCTACTAGCACCTAAATCGAAGAGCATAGAAGCAAACAATTGGTTTACCAAAAATGTACCTGTAACTACTTCAGGGTCCACCCTGGCTTCCTTCCTGACCATGTTGAATGCCCTTGCCTTTACCTTGGTGCCATCACTCTTCCCTTTCTCCCCCATCACCTTGATTCCCGAGCTTCCTGCTCCACCCTTCTTGTAATCCCGGCCCAAGTGGCCTACCTCATCGTATTGGTAACATCTCAGTATCCTGCACTCCTTAGCATAATGGCCTTTGCCCCCACATTTGAAGCACCTATTCTTCCCCACTTTGCATTCACCCATATGACTCTTCCCATACTTCTTACACCCCCTTTGGTCATTCCATTTCCTCTAATCGGGGCGACGGTCGTCAACTCTCATCTTCTTTTCTCCAATCCCGTAGTTGCCATTCCAGAACCTCTTCCCATTCCTATTCCTACTCCATCCCCACTTCTCAGTCTTTTTGTGAACTGGCGCCAGTTCTCTCTCATCATATAACCTTCCCGACAAATCCACCACCGACCTAAACGTGCTCGATCTAGCGGCGATCATGCTCCTTCGGATATCCACCGGCAAGCCTTGCATGTATCTTTTGATTTTCTTGGATACAGGCGTTACTAGATCTGACACAAGTCTTGCAAGTTCATTTTACTTGATGTTGTACTCTAGATGAGTCATGTTTCCGGACTCCAAATACAAGAACTCCTTTTCAGTTTTGTCCAACTCTCCATGTGGCCAATACTCTTCCAGCACCAACTCTTTCAGCCCCGACCACCTTATTTTCGCTATCAATCATTTTCCCTCGGCTTGGACAATATTGTCCCACCAGCATAGTGTCGAGTCAACGAAAGAATGGGTGGGAAACTTCACCTTCTGATCTTCTTGACATTCACTGATGTCCAAAACTATCTTCATCTCTTGGACCCAACAATGAGCGGTAGTTGCATTACCGTCACCGTCAATGGTCGGGGGCTTGCCTCTCTGAAATGCCCATGGTTTCACCCCTTAGCAGTCTCCTACTCTGATTCATCCTCACTGTCATCATCATGAACTAACACCTTCTAGTTAGACGGCTCTTCTTTAGCTCCCTCAGTCTTTTTAGTGGACTTTCCTGATTTCTTCTTCTCCTTCTTCCCCGTATCCTCAGCTCTTTCCCCATCCTTAACAGCTCTCAACACTTCAGTCACCACTGAAGGTAACACATTTTTGCATAACATTGTAGACCTTATCAGCAGTAGCCTCCTTCACAGTAGGCTTGAGGGTAGCTGACCCTTCACCCTATTGGTGACTATGGAGATCTGTCTTCTCATGAACCGTCTCGGGAGCCTTTGCTTTGCTCCTGGTGACACATGGCCAAGTGGTACGCCCGCCACGAACACCTCCTCAGGTTGCCTTCCCAGATTTTCTACCCATCATAAACTCTACCTCCTATAAGATTCAAACACCAACAATGTCATTGAAGGTAACTATTCAGATCATGACGAGTATGGTAAGTCCTTAATTACGGTGGCCAAGTGTGATTAACTACTTACCTTACCCCCATGTCCCTAACACTCACTATCCTGACACCCATCGATATTCAAATCTACTAAGCACATAAATCACATAGCCCACACATATAGTACTGGTTAACTTTAAGAAAATTACCTGATGGCACGTAGCTACTTGGGCTAGCATCCATTCATTTGGCCCCATTTTGAGTTTAAGTTTAGGTTTTTAAGATATTTTACCCAATTCTCTTAAACATTGGCTCTAATACCAACTTATAAGGCCCCCATCCCAAGAAAACTCACAGTTGGTGATTCATAGCATAATACATATTAAAATATCTTGAAATAAGAAAACATTGTAGCGGAATGATTAAACAAAAACCATTTCATGCATTAATAATAATTTTTGCCAAGAAATACATCATTATGAAAAGTTTCAAAAGAACATTTTAGTTGTATGACAAGACAAAAATATCATTTTTGCATAACATGGATGGCAATCTTTATTTGCAAAGTAGCTCCATCCTCGTGCCATCCCCAACAATTTCATTACCTGCCAATTGATATGTATAAAAGTCAGTATTATTGAATGAGTTCTAGTTTTGTTAATATATAGAAATTTACATTTTGTAAAATCTCTTTAGTAATCACCCATCATTATAAGAAGTCAGCCTACATTTTGGTGACATTCATTAAGTCTTTCATTATCTATCTTTCTTTCATTATCTTTCACTTCCATTAACTAGGATTGCACAAAGTAAGAGCCTACATCAAATGATTGGCAACAAAGGCCAAACCTCTACAAGTACACGTTTATCATGGTAGCTAATCTATTACAGTTAACCCACACTACTAGACACGAAGCCTGCTCATGAATACAGGTCCCATTCATTCATTCATTGGTCAATCATAAGGATTAGACCCCAGATGTGCATCCTCATTGGCTGAAAGAGCCATACATCGGTTGAGCTAACGACAACATGGTCGTGCACCTCCATTTATTTTGCTTGCAAGGCTTTTCATTCATCATAAGGGCCTAGGGGTAACATTCATTAAGTTCCATTGTCTTTCTTTCATTCCTTTACATCCACTTGATTATGAATAATACTTTTAATATAGCCCTTGTCTTAGTAGCCACTTAACAAGAAATGATAATTTTAGTCATAATAGTAGCCCATAAAGATATAACATAATAAGAAAGCATATAACAATCATATTCATCCATTAAACATAATACTAGCCACTTAAATCCCTTTCTCCAAAATTCAGAATAATTCTAAGTTTTCCAAGCGCATGCATATGATCCTGCAGCGGATGCCCTATACACTAAGTGTCCACAGTGGACAGCCAAAGTCCACAGCGGACGACCAAATTCCACAGCGGCGACTAAGGTCCACAGCAGACGACTAAGGTCCACAGCGGATGAATAAAACACTAAGTATCCATAGCGGACTGTCAATGTCCACAGCGAATGACTAAGGTTCATAGCGGAAGACTAAGGCATTACAGCTGATGACTCTTAACACTTAAGTGCCCCTAACGGACATGCATGAATGTTTAGGTGTCCACAGCGGACATGCATGAAACCTTCCTAAGTGTCCACAGCGGACGTCCAAGCCCACAACGGACAATTGTTTTAACACTTTGTCTTGCCTACATGAATTCTAGTCCCGTACAACATCTTAAAATGTGAACTTAGCATAGATCTATCAGATTCACACTTAGAACGTCATAAACAACCAATAACATCATATAAATATTCAAACACATACATTTTTGTAATAAGTCATTTATATCAGTGGAAAAACATAGTTTGTAAAGAAACATCATTTTAATACATATATCAGCCTCAAACAAAGTGAAAACATGTAAAAGAGGGGATCTAGAACACACCTTAACCAGATTTTGAGAAGACCACTACGAACCCAAGAGAAAACCTAGAGTTCAAACACCTAAACACATGTAAATAAACAAACTAAACACATAGAAACACATAGTAATCTCTCTAGAAGCTTAAAGCCGATTAAATATGAGAAGAATACACCTTAAAATCTTACCTTCTTGAAGAACTTTCCACTTTCTCTCTCTAGAACCAGATAGGAGCTTCTTTCTCTCACAAGCCGTAAGTTTGAATGCATGGTATGTGTGGCCATCTCCTTTTTAAACCCAATTAAGGGCCGGTTTGGCCCTTGCACACTTTTACCCCTTGCTTTTTAAAATAAAACCCCATTTGCTCATCTACTTTTCTTTTCTTTTTGGGAAATTTTCAGGTGTTACAACTTGAGGGAGTGTTTGAAGAATGTACCAAAAAGTGAATGTAAAGAAAATCAGTTTGAGAATATGGAAGCAGTTAAATCGAGAATGAGAAAGTGATTGTTGAAATAGTTGAAGATAAAGAGTTTGAGGAAGAAAAGGTTGAAGATGAGATGGTTGAAAATGTTGTTGAGACTACTCCGACATACTGTAACACCCGAATATTAAAAAAAAGAAAGAAAAGAAAAGAAAAGAGAAGTATAAAAAAAGAAAGGTGAAATAACCCAAGTCGAGGGGTTAAAGTTATGCAAGAGGCAAACTTTATGATAATTATGTTTAAAAAGTGGGCATGGCCGCCCACACTTCTGCTCACCAACTGCTCGGCCGCAAAAAAGAAGAAAAGCAGAGCTTTCATCGGTTTTTAGAGAGAAGAAGAAGAAGATCAGCAAGAAGGTAAGTTTTTGTGTGTTTTGTTTGGTTTCAGCTGCATTTTCAGCTTGTGGACCAAGTCTTGTGTGTTCTTTTGTGTTCGGTTGGGTGTTTTTGATGTGTTTAGGTGTTTGAACTCTAAGTGCTCTCGAGTTTGGAGGAGTTTTACTCAAAGGCTACTGTAGGTGAGTTCTAGATCCCTGGTTTTTCTATTTTAAACTTGTTTTGGGGCTGAAATGCATGTAAATTATTGTTTTTGCAACTTCTAGTATGTTAAAACCGTATATGTTTTCCCCTGTTTTATTTGGTATGTGTGTTTATGAATGTTTGACTGAATCTTGTGGTTGTATGCTTGTTTTATGAGCTTAGTATTCTAGATTTAAGCTAAGAATATGTTAGGATGATGATCCGGAACTAAAATTAGTATAAGTTAGAACTGGCATAGTACCCATGCGCCCAAACTGCCCATGCTCCCGTGTTTGCTCATGCACCTATGTTTCCCATGCGCCCAAGTACCCATGCGCCTGCATAGTACTCGTGCGCCTGCATAGTTCCCATGCGCCTAAGTTGTTTTGCTCATACGCCTAAGTGTTTGCTCATTCGCCTAAGTTTTCTCATGCGCCCAAGTACCCATGCGCCTGCATAGTACTCATGCGCCTGCATAGTACCCATGGGCCTATGTTTTTCCCACGCGCCTAAGATTTCCCTATGCGACCAAGTGTTCCCATGTGCCCAATTGTCCGTGCACCTGCATAGTGCCCATGCGCCCACATAGTGCTCATGCGCCTAAGTTGACTTAGAATTTTTCTGAAATTTTGGAAAAAATGGAAATTTATGATTAAGCTCTGGAATGTTTTGGTGGTTTATGTTTGTTCATGTTATGCATGTTTGTGGCCTATTATTGATGTTCCTTATTATGTATTATTACGTGACTTTACATGGTGTGTTAATGCTCTTGTACGTAAAGTATTATCATAAAAGAAGCGGAAGATTAAAGATAATAAAAAGTGGAACATAACGAATGAACGAAAGTCTTGCAAGCAAATTTAAAGAGGTTCACAACTCAATGAAGAGTTGTTAGCTCAACTGTTTGCAATGTAGCGTGCGATCTTGGCTAACCCATGAGGGTGTACACACAGGGGGTCAGTCTTAGTATCCATACGTGCAAAACGAGATCCTTGTGGCTTAACCCCAAGACTGAGGTGGCTTCGTGCCTAATGATGGGGTATGGCTTATGACAGGATCTAGATAGAAGTGAAAGATAATGAAAAAGTGTGAAATGAATGATTATGAATGATGATAAAAGATAATATTGATATTATCAAGATGTATGTATGTTGTGTGATCACGAACGAAAGTAAAGAAAAGGTTTTTACTAAAGGTAAAGTATTTTATTATTTAAAACTAGAACTCACTCAGCAACACTGACTTTTATGCATTTTCAGTTGGCAGGTAGTTTGTTGCTGAGGATGGCACGAGGGTGAAGCTACTTGGCGGGCAAGACTTGCATCCATCTCATGCAATAATAATGATGTTTTTTTGTAATACAACTAAGTGACATTTTGTAATCTTTTAAATGATGATGTATTACTTGGCAAATGTATTTATTAAAGCATGAAATGGTTTTTGATGAATTATTCTGCTGTAATATTTTATTTACTTAATAAATCTTAATATGTTTTGATATAAATGAGGTTGTGATTGACCAACTGTGGGGTTCCCGGGAACGAGGCCTTATAAGTTAGTATCATAGGCAAAGTTTAAGAGAAATAGGTAAATGTTTACAAAACCTAAACTTAAACTGAGAATGGGACTGAGTGGAGGGATGCCAACCCAAGTAGTTACGTGCCATCAGGTAATTTACTTTCTTAAGGTTAACCGGTATTATATGCGTGTGCTATCTGATTTATGTGCTCTTAGTAGATATGGATACTGACGTAGTCAGGATAAGAAATGCTTAGGGGATGAAGAGTAAAGTAAGTGGCTAATCACAACTGGCCACTGTAATTAGGGACTTACTATACTTGACATAATCTGAGCTATTACCTTGAATGATCGTGTTGGTGTTTGAATCTTATAGTGTTTAGAGGATGGCGGGTGGTATATCTTCGAAGGCTTCTCGAGGAGGTATGCAGGGTGGTTGTGGTGCTAGGCCACGTGTCACCGGGAACAAGGCTAAGGTTGTTGAGATGGCTCCTGTAGAGCCCGAGCTTCATCACCAGGAAGGCTGTGATAAGAGTGCTAATTTGAGAGCCTCTGTAAAGGAGGCTGCTGTGGAGGAAGTTCATCAGGTCATGCAAACGATCCTGCCATCTGTGGTGACCAAGGTTATTCATGCTATGAGGGAGGATGAAAACAAAGAGAAGGAGGAGAAGAGGAGGACCGTTAGGAGAGGTTCAGGTGAAGGGAGCAACCAGAAACTGAGATGGTTGTCTCCAGTGACAAAGAGGAAGAGGAAGCGGGGCAGGAAACCGCCAAGGGGTGTAGTTATGGGGCATTCTAGAGATGCAAGCCCCCAACTTTTGATAGGAATGATAATGTTGCTGCTGCTCACCGATGGGTGAGGGACATGGAGGCGGTGCTCGATATCAGTGAGTGCCGAGAGGATCAGAAGGTGAAGTTTGCTACCCACTCATTTCTGGACTCGGCCTTATATTGGTGGGACAACATTGTCCAGGCCGAGGGTAGCAGGGAAATTAGGAGGATGAGGTGGAGTGAGCTGAAGAAGTTGGTGATCGAGGAGTTTTGTCCTCATAGGGAGCTTGACAAGATTAAGAGAGAGTTCCTACAGCTGGAGGTGGGGACCATGACACACCAGCAATACATGACTAAGTTCAATGAGATAGCAAGGCTGGTGCCGGAACAGGTGACGCCGATGTCAAGGAAGATCAAGAGGTATATTCAGGGTTTGCCGGTAGATATCTGCAGGCACATGATCGCCGCCCGGCCGAGTACTTTTAGGTTGGTGGTTGATCTGGCTGGGAGGCTGTATGATGAGAGAGAGGTGGCAGTGGTAGAGGTGAGTAAGAAGGGTGGCGGTGACAGGAACTGGAATGGGAAGCGGTTTGGTCATGGGGGTTTTACCTCGAGCAACAAGAAGGCAAGGATGGATGTTCGGAGGGTAGGGTTGGCAGGTATGGGGACTAAGCAGTGTGGTAAGTGCGGGAAGGAACATTCAGGGGAGTGTAAGTGGGGACTGAATCTCTGCTTCAAGTGTGGGAAGCCCGGTCGTGTGGCAAGAGAGTGTGGGGTTGTAAGATGTTATAACTGTGGTGAAGAGGGCCATCTGAGCAGGGATTGCAAGAGACCAAGGGCCGAGAGCTCCAGGGTGAAGAAAAGGGTTGAGAAGGAGGGACCGAAGGCAAAATCCAGAGCATTCATGATGACCCGGAAGGAGGCTAGGGTGGACCCTGATGTCGTGTCAGGTACATTCCTAGTAAACCAAACTTATGCCTCTGTATTATTTGATACTGATGCTAGTAAGAGTTTTATTTCCGCTGCCTTCTATGCTAAGTTGCCTGTTAGGAGTAGAAAGATTGATGAACTCTTTGATGTAGAAACTGCCATTGGTAAGTCAACCAGGATTTCTGATCTGATAGAGAATTGTGACATAGAGTTGGAAGGCCATAGGTTCTCTGCTAAATTATTCATGATGCCCCTAGGCGGATTCGATGTGGTTCTAGGGATGGATTGGTTAGCAGCCTATGTGGCAAATATTGTGTGTCGCAAGAAAATGATCCGATTGACTGCGCCTGATGGGAGTTCGTCGACGATCTATGGTGATCGAGTTACTACGGTTCTGAGTGTGATTTTGATGGTGGTGGCAGAGAAGTGCATGAAACGTGGATGTAGTGCCTACCTGGCTTACGTGAAGGATATGGATGCGTTAGTATCACAATTGTCCGACGTACCAGTTGTGTGTGACTCTCCAGACGTGTTCCTAGAAGATTTACCAGGTGTGCCACCGGACCGCGAGATCGAGTTCCAGATCGACTTGATATCTGGTGCTCAACATGTTTCCAAGGCACCGTATCGATTGGCTCCATCTAAGATGAAGGAACTGATGGTTCAGTTACAAGAGTTATTGGACAAAGGGTTCATTCGACCAAGTATCTCTCCCTGGGGTGCTCCGGTCATTTTTGTAAAGAAGAAGGACGGTAGTATGAGGATGTGCATCGACTACCGTGAGTTAATCAAGTTGACCGTGAAGAACCGGTATCCGTTACCGAGGATTGATGACTTATTTGATCAGCTACAAGGTGCCACTTGGTTCTCGAGGATAGATCTCCAATCTGGTTACCATCAGTTGAAGGCGAAGGAGTAGGATATCCCTAAAACAACTTTTTGCACGCGTTATGGACACTATGTGTTTTTCGTTATGTCTTTTGGTATAACTAATGCGCCAGCTGCCTTTATGGATTTGATAAACCGGGTGTGTCGGCAGATGTTGGATAAATCAGTGATTGTGTTTATCGATGACATCCTAATTTATTCAAGAGCGAAGAGGAGCATGCTGGTCACATTCGTGAGGTATTGGAGACACTTAGAAGAAAGAAGTTGTATGCTAAGTTCTCCAAGTGCGCTTCTGATTGCGCGAGGTTCAGTTTTTGGGGCATGTGGTAAATTGCGAAGGGATCATGGTAGACCCGGCAAAGGTGGAGGCGGTGATGCAATGGAAGAGTCCAAAGACGCCATCCGAGATTCGCAGTTTCTTGGGTTTGGCCGGCTATTACAGGAGATTCATTCAAGACTTTCCTAAGATAGCATCACCATTGACCAAGCTGACCCGCAAGGAGGTGGAGTTTGTATGGGGTCTGGAACAGGAGAATGCTTTTGAGGAGTTAAAGACAAGATTGACTCAGGCTCCTGTCTTGACGTTACGTGAGTCATATTCATTTGAGGGGTTGGCGAATCTGTTCATCGAAGAGATTGTGACGCGTCAAGGTGTACCAGTTTCTATCATGTCTGACCGTGACACTCGGTTACATCCAAGTTTTGGAAGAGTTTTCATGACGAGATGGGGACGAGGTTGCACATCAGTACGGCTTATCATCCTCAGACGGATGGTCAGTCAGAGAGAACTATACAGACGCTTGAGGATATGCTTCGAGCATGCGTCATTGGTTTCGGAGAAAGTTGGGAAGAACACTTACCGTTAGCTAAATTCTCATACAACAACAGTTATCATGCCAGCATTGGTATGCCACCATATGAGATGCTATACGGTAGGAAGTGTAGAACACCCGTATGGTGGGGTGACATCGGACAGAAGGAGTTAGGGACCGTTGAAGTGATCGAGGCTACGACTGAAAAGTTGGAGAAGATCAAGGCCTTTATGAAGGCGAAAAAAGATAGGCAAAAGTCGTATGCTGACAAGAGGCGTAGACCGATTGAATTCTAGGTGGGTGATAAAGTTATGCTGAAGGTTTCACCTTAGAAGGGGATCATTCGGTTCAGAAAGCGGGGTAAGCTGAGCCCGAAGTATATAGGACCTTTTTGAATTATTGCTCGAGTAGGAGAGGTGGCCTATAGGTTGGAGCTACCCGATGAGTTAAGTGGGATTCATCCAACATTCCTTGTATCTCATCTATGAAAATGCCTAGCTGATGAAGATATGATTGTACCACTAGAGGATATTGACGTAGATGAACGGTTCAATTACGTAGAGCAACCAGTGGCAATCATTGACCAAAAAGAGAATAGATTACGGAATAAAGTGATTCCACTGGTGCGAGTGCAGTGGAGGCACCAGAAGGGATCCGAGACTATGTGGGAGATCGAGGAAGAGATGAGACAACATTATCCACAACTGTTCGAGGAGTGACAGGTTTCGGGGACGAAACCTATATAAGGGGGGTGGACTTGTAACACCCGGATATTTAAAAAAAATAGAAAGAAAAGAAAAGAAAAGAGAAGTATAAAGAAAGAAATGTGAAATAACCCAAGTTGAGGGGTTAAAGTTGTGCAAGAGGCAAACTTTATTATAATTATGTTTAAAAAGTGGGCATGGCCGCCCACACTTCTGCTCATCAACTGCTCGACCGCATAATAGAAGAAAAGCAGAGCTTTCATCGGTTTTAAGAGAGAAGAAGAAGAAGATCAGCTAGAAGGTAAGTTTTTGTGTGTTTTGTTCGGTTTCAACTGAATTTTCAGCTTGTGGACCGAGTCTTATGTGTTCCTTTGTTTTCGATTGGGTGTTTTTGGTGTGTTTAGGTGTTTGAACTCCAAGTTCTCTTGAGTTTGGAGGAGGTTTACTTGAAGGCTGCTGTAGGTGAGTTCTAGATCCCTGGTTTTTCTGTTTTAAACTTGTTTTAGGGTTGAAATGCATGTAATTTATTATTTTTACAACTTCTAGTATGTTAAACTCGTATGTGTTATCCTATGTTTTATGTGGGTATGTGTGTTTGTGAATGTTTGACTGAGTCTTGTGGTTGTATGCTTATTTTTATGAGCTTAGTATGCAAGATTTGGGCTAAGAATATGTTAGGATGATGATTGGGAACTGAAATTAGTATAAGTTAGAACTGGCATAGTACCCATGCGCCCAAACTACCCATGCGCCTGTGTTTGCTCATGCACCCCATGCGCCCAAGTACCCATGCGCCTGCATAGTACTCGTGCGCCTACATAGTTCCCATGCGCCTAAGTTTTTTTGCCCATACGCCTAAGTGTTTGCCCATGTGCCTAAGTTTTCCCAAGCTCCCAAGTACCCATCCTCCTACATAGTACTCATGCACCTGCATAGTACCCATGCGCCTAAGTTTTTCCCATGCGCCTAAGTTTTCCCCATGCGCCCAAGTGTTCCCATGCGCCCAATTGTCCGTGCGCCTCCATAGTGCCCATGCGCCCACATAGTGCTCATGCGCTTAAGTTGACTTAGAATTTTTCTGAAATTTTAGGAAAAATGGAAATTTATGATTAAGCTCAGGAATGTTTTTGTGGGTTATGTTTGTTCATGCTATGCATGTTTTTGGCCTGTTATTGATGTTCCTTATTATGTATTATTACATGACTTTACGTGGTGTGTTAATGCTCTTGTACGTAAAGTATTATCATAAAAGAAGCGGAAGATTAAAGATAATAAAAAGTGGAACATAACGAATGAATGAAAGTCTTGCAAACAAATTTAAAGAGGTTCACAACTCAATGAAGAGTTGTTAGCTCAACTGTATACAATGTAGCGTGCAATATTGGCTAACCCATGAGGGTATACACACAGGGGGGTCAGTCTTGTTGACCGATCCATACGTGCGAAACAGGATCCTAGTCGTTTAACCCCAAGACTGAGGTGGCTTCGTGCCTAATGATGGGGTATGGCTTATGACAGGATCTAGATAGAAGTGAAAGATAATGAAAAAGTGTGAAATGAATGATTATGAATGATGAAAAACGATAATAATGATATTATCAAGATGTATGTATGTTGTGTGATCACGAACGAAAGTAAAGGAAAGGTTTTTACTAAAGGTAAAGTATTTTATTATTTAAAACTAGAACTCACTCAGTAACGCTGACTTTTATGCATTTTCAGTTGGCAGGTAGTTTGTCGCTGAGGATGGCACGAGGGTGAAGCTACTTGGCGGGCAAGACTGGCGTCCATATCATGCAATAATAATGATGTTGTTTTGTAATACAACTAAGTGATATTTTATAATCTTTTAAACGATGATGTATTACTTGGCAAATGTATTTATTAAAGCATGAAATGGTTTTTGATGAATTATTCCGTTGCAATATCTTATTTACTTAATAAATCTTAATATGTTTTGATATAAATGAGGTTGTGATTGACCAACTGTGGGGTTTTCAGGAACGGGGCCTTACACATACATTCAGAAAGATGAAGTTTTTTAAACAATTGTTAAGACTACTCCAACAAATATTTCTTATCATGACAAGATGAAAACTGCTATTGAGATTACTCAAGCACAGTTGAAAGAAGAATTAGGGAAATAAGAGGTGGTTTTATAGGTAGTTAAGGTAAAGGAAATCTCAGATGTTGCTGAATCATCCAAAACAAATATTGAGGTATATAATCATTAGCCTACCATTAAGTGTGTTGAGAAAGTTTAAAGATACCAAGCTCATAATAAAAACTTGATTTTAGAAGTTGAAAAACTCTAATACCAAACAAGAAAATATAAATCTGAAGAAAAATCAACATGATAAAGAATGTGCTAAAAATGATTTATTTAAAAGAAATGATGAGCTTGCATCGGAAATCAATAGACTTAATAGTGAATTTGCTTCAGCTAAGCTTACAATTGAGAAATTTGAACTTTTATCAACAATGGTTGATGAAATTATTAAATCCCAGATGACGCACAAGATTAATGGTGGTAAGTGTGGTGTTGGCTTTGCTAAAATAGCAGCTTCCATTAATCATTATTGCACTTACATGACTTCATCCAATATCACTTTAGATGAAGATTTGAGTTATGGTCTGGGATTTTAACCATTAAGTGACATAAACACTTCACTGAACATATCTTTGACTCTTAATCCTATCATAAAAGCTAAAATTAAGTTTAATGATGCTAATATTTATGAAAAAATTTGAAGAAATATAGGATAGTGGAAGATTGTGAAAGTGATGATGAGAAAGATTTTGATGAAAATAATAATAAGAAATGTATTGGAGAGGCCTATGATTATAAACCATCAGTGAATTTGAATGTAAAGCATGTTATTTATGATGAGAAAAAGTTTTGTTCAAAATCTTTTTCTAAGTCTTTGAAAATAAAAGCAAAAATTCTATATAGTGACAATAAATTAAAAATCTAAACAAATGACAAATGACACAGACAACATCTGAATTGAAAAAAAGTGCCGCAAGTAGAGTCTATGTCACACCCTCAATTTCCACGTGCAGAGTTTTACCGCGAGGTGTGTGAACATACCAGGATCTAAGTCATTAGTTACCCAGAACGACACTATATGAAACATTCAAAACTAATCCAGAGTTTAAAACTTTAAAACTATGCGGAAGCGTTTTGTAAATACGTCAAACCCAAAGTAATGAAATGTAAAATGCACAAACACATGCCAAACCATTATTTAAAACAAAATGCATATTAAATCCCAAATGCAAAACAATGTTTGTTCCAATGCATGCAGACCCGTGAATGCTCTTTGGCACTACTGCTAACCTCGACCTGAGAATAGCATACTAAAAGAGTCAACATAACGGTTGGTGAGTTCAAGAGTTTGTGTTTAAAATAATCAGTGACAGTTGTAAAACATAAGAAGTGCATTTAAATAGATTGCTAGTCTATATTCTTAAGTAATAACCATAATGATTTCGCCATCGAAGCTGACTATGTTTCGTTTGTTGCCTCCCGTCACGATATACTAGGTCATGACTATGTTTGTGTTAGGACAATATTGCACCCATTTGACCTCGAGTCGCATGGGTGGGGCTTGTCAAACCCAGTAGTACTAACCAAAATTTCCTGCTAGTTACCAATATTAACGATCCAAAAGTGTGAAGACTTTCAAGGTATATCACACTATGTTACACTATACACAACTTACAATAATAAAGCGTTTGTAAATGAGTATGCTATCTCCCCCAAAAGAGAGTGGATAAGAAAGTGGGGCATGAACTCACCTGGTGCGCAAAGAATAATAACAAAGAGCTAACGATGAGTGGAAAGGCAACCCATCATAGGTTCGCAAGTACATAAGTACGTGTACATAAAAAGCTTAACAACCCTAGGTGCCCAATAAACACATTGACCCAAGGTTTTGGAAAAACAAGACTCATTTGACCTAGTAGATCCGATTGACCAGTTGGTGACATATTAATTGAAATCACTTCTGATCAAGTATAGCAATTCAGCATACATGGTTATCATACTAGTTATTCACGTATGTCACATCATCAATCTTAAGTTCTATCAAGATCATCATACCCACATATATTATCATACAATGCATAGGAATCTCAAACAATCAACATGCTCAACACAATCATAATTACATCACAACTAATAATTCATACATGGAGTCTAATCATGAACTACATGCCATGTGAAGCCACTCACGACTTCACACCCTAAACCTTGCCAATCCTACTAAGTAGGGCCTCAGATTCGCACGCATGTATGATACTCGTCATCATAATCCTAATGTAATTCATACAACCAAAACATCAACATTATGATAATCAACAATTACAATTCATCATGACACATAACCTGTACACTTGCACATTTTCCAAGAAAACCTAGATTTCCCCATATATTCATTAATTAACCAAATGACCCAATTATCATAATTTAACACATTAGACATTATCCATGATCACTCCAACATACTCCTAACATCCTAATCATGATCAAATCACAAAATCACATGTTTCATATAAATAAAGTATCCTTTTCGGGAAAGTAACCTTCAAAATCTATCCTTTCATCAATTTCAACCCAATTTCATCAATAACATACCCAATCTAGTTCATAGCAATAATAATCACCCATTTAACATCAACAATTCATCAAAACATGAATTCTCATGAAGAAAAATTTCTAATTTTGGCAATATATGAACTAGATTACAAAACCATGGATTTCTTGCATAATCTACATAGATTAACATTCATATAACATAACTAACATCATATCATCATCAAACAATCATCAATTTCAATTTTTCTTCACCAATTTTTAATTAGGGTTCATCATAAATCAAAACTATGAAAAATCAATCAAAATCTAACCTTTAGTCGGCTAGGAATCAAGAATTGAACTTGCTAACATGTTGTAATGATCAAATCCAAGCAAAGTCTAGTACTTTTGATGCTAGAACTTGAAATCACAAAAGGATGGGGTGCTAGGGAGTGTTCGGCCGCAACAATGAGGTGGGGAGGGGATTAGGGTTTAATTTTTTGTAATATTAAGGTTTATGGTAATTACAAAATAAACCCTCCTTAAACACCTTTTATAAAATTTAGCCTTTTTAACAATTTTTAACTACAAAACACAACATTATTAATCAACAATAATAATCACATACATTTTCAACTAATGACAAAACTAATGAAATCAATATTACACGTTGTCACGTTATCAAGTAAAATTCATAAATAATATTTAAATTCATGAATCACATAACCACAAACTAATAATCAACATTATTAATCAAATTATTACCTGATAATCATAGTTAATTGTTATTAAGTCACCAACGTTCAACGACAACTAGTGTGTGTTCACGACACGTGTATGCAAGTCTTAACGAGACTAGCGGAGTTTGGTAACGGAAAATTACCGGATGTCACATTATCCCCATGTTGAAAGAATTTTCGTCCCGAAAATTGCATTTCATGGTTGTGTTACATCACTGGTCTACTGCATTGGCACAACTAAATCTAGTGAGTTGTCACATCATCCCTATGTTGAAAGAAATTTCATCCCGAAATTTAGTCATTACCTTCGCTTGTTGTTGTCGTTGTTTCAAACAAATGAGGATACTTGAGCTTCATCTGATCCTCACGTTCCCACGTGAACTCGGGTCCATGTCTTGAGTTCCAGTGAACCTTGACAATAGGGATCTTGCTCTGCTTCAAGGTCTTGACCTCACGGTCCATCACCTCAACTGGTTCTTCGATGAATCATAATTGTTCATCTACTTGTACTTCCTCCAGCGGTACGACCGAAGTCTCGTCAGATAAACACTTTTTTAGATTAGAGACATGAAACACATTGTGAACTGCACTCAATGAATCAGGCAGGTCCAATAATTACGCCACTTGACCTATTCTTTCTAGAACTTCAAATGGCCCAACATATCTCGGATTAAGCTTGCCCCTTTTGCCGAATCAAATCACACCTTTCCACAGTGATACTTTCAGCAAAACTTTGTTGCCGACCTAAAACTCCAATGGTTTTCGTTGCTTGTATGCATAGCTCTTCTGTCGGTCCCGTGCTGCAGCCATACGGTTCCGTATCTGCACAACCTTCTCGGTAGTTTCATGCACCAATTTGGGGCCAGTCAATTTACTATCACCAACTTCTTCCAAACAAACTGGTGATCTACACTTTCACCCATATAACACCTCAAATGGTTCAACCTTAATACTAGTATGATAGCTATTAGTGTAAGAAAATTCCACCAAAGGTAAATGAACTTCCAAATTATTCCTAAAATCTATCACACAAGCTCGCAACATGTCCTCTAGAGTTTGAATGGTGTGCTCACTCTATCCGTCGGTCTAAGGATGGTGGGCAGTACACATGTCTAAACGTGTACCCAAAGATTTCTGTAATGATTGCCGAAAATAGGAGGTAAAATGGGCGTCGCGATCCGAGATGATCGACATAGGTACGCCGTGTCTTGACACTACTTCCTTCAGGTAGATCCGGGTTAGCTTATCCACTTTGTCCATTTCTTTGATTGCAAGGAAGTGAGCAAACTTAGTCAATTGATCCACAATCACCCATATCGTGTCACAACTGCTAGGAGTCCTTGGTAATTTGGTAATAAACTCCATGGAAATCTGCTCCCACTTCCACAAAGGAATCTCAGGTTGTTGCAGTAATCCAAATGGCTTCTGATACTCAACTTTCACCTTATCACAGGTCAAACACTTGCTCACATATGATGCTACATCCGCCTTCATATTAGGCCACCAATAATGCACCTTCAAATCATGATACATCTTGTCTGAACCAGGATTTATAGAGTACTTAGACTTGTGTTCCTCACTCATAACCAAGTCTCTTAGGTTTCCATATAAAGGCACCCAAATTATATCCATGAAGTAACGAATTTCATCGGCTTTCACTTCAAACTGCTTGTCCATCCCACGTAAAGACTCATATCCAATGTTTTCCACTTTCAAAGCTTCCGTCTGAGCTTCCCTGATTTGTTTAGGTAATTGAGTGCTAATAGTAAGCTGTAAAGCTCACACTCATCTGGGTTTAGTAGTTTCCTTCCTGCTTAAGGCATCTGCAACCACATTTGCCTTTCCCGGGTGGTACTTAATAGCGCAGTCATAATCGTTCAACAATTCCACCCAGCGTCGCTGCCTCATGTTTACCTCCTTCTGCTCAAAGATATGCTGAAGACTCTTTTGATCAGTGTAAATAGTGCATTTGGTACCGTTCAAGTAATGTCTCTAGATTTTAAGCCAAAAACTACTGCACCCAGTTCCAAGTCATGGGTGGTGTAGTTCTTCTCATGCACCTTGTCACGTTGCATCAAGACATGGCCAAGCCCTTGGATAGAAGCATCACAGTAGACTACAAAGTCATCAATTCCATCTGGTAATGCCAATATCGGTGTGCTACAAAGTTTCTGTTTCAACAACTAAAAAGCGGCTTCTTGACTCTCACCCCATTTATACGTTGTTCCCTTATGGGTCAATGCTGTGAGAGGTTGAGGAATCTTAGAAAATCCCTCAATGAAACGGCGATAATATCCTGCTTGTCCAAGAAATTGTCGTATCTTACTAGGTGTCTTGGGGACCGAACAATTCTTTATCGCCTCAATCTTTGCAGGATCCACATGTATTCCTTTTTTGTTAACAATGTGACCCAGAAATTGCACTTCTCGAATCCAGAAATCACACTTGGAAAACTTGGCGTATAGTTGTTCCTTCCTAAGTAATTCCAAGATTAGACGTAGGTGCTCCTCATGTTCCTCCTTGGTCCTAGAATAGATCAATATGTCATCGATAAACATGATAACAAACTGACCAAGGTAGGGTTTGCACACTCTAGTCATGAGGTCCATGAATACCGTAGGCGCATTTGTTAACCCAAATGGCATGACCAAGAATTCATAGTGGCCATAACGAGTTCTAAATGCTGTCTTCGAGATGTCTTCCTCTCGAACTCTCAATTGATGGTAACCAGACCTCAAATCAATCTTGGAATAATAGCTGGATCCCTGAAGTTGATCGAACAGGTCATAAATACGAGGTAAAGGTTATCGATTCGTGACCGTGACTTTGTTCAACTCCATGTAATCAATACACATCTGGAATGTGCCATCCTTTTTTTAACAAAAAAGACAGGGCCCCCCCAAGGTGATGAGGTTGGTCGGATAGATCCTTTATCCAACAGCTCCTAAAGCTACGCTGATAGCTCCCGCAGCTCATTCGGTGCCAATCGATAGGGTGCTCTTGCAATTGGAGCTGCTCCGAGAGTCAACTTGATCTGCAACTCCACTTATCGATGAGTTGGTAACCGAGGCAAGTCCTCGGGAAAGACCTCTGGAAAATCACAGACCATCGAAATGTCCTCTATTTTCTTCTCTTCCTACTGTTTATCCGTCATAAGGGCCAATATGGCCAAGTGACCTTTGAGTAACAGTTTTTGCACTTTCATGTATGATATGATGCCTATCATTGCACCACTCCTCTCGCCTTTAACCGAAAGGATTTCTCCACCAATTGGAATACGTATAATCTTCTCGCGACATATGACTTCTACCTACTTCTCGGAGAGCCAATCCATGCCCACGACTACATCAAAACTCCCAAGTGTAACCGGCATAAGATCGATGTCGAAAGTGTGTCTAGCCAGTTCTACCTTACAACCCTTAAGGATGTGTGTAACATGAATTTGCATACCGTCAGCTAATTCTACGGTATACTAGGATTCCAAAGTAGAAGGCGTATTATTTAAAAAACTACCAAAATTAGTAGAGACAAAGCTTCTATCGGCTCTAGTATCAAATAGAACAGTAACATAACGACCTTTAATAGGAAATTTACCAGTAACAATAGTAGTATCATCTAGAGCCTCACCTGAATCGATGACAAAAGCTCTTCCTTTGGCTCCACCATTGTTACCACCATTGTTGTCACCATTACCAGTGTTGTTATTGTTGTTTCCATTGCCCCCAGCACCATTTCCATTCCTCCTTAATTGAGGACAGTTACTCTTGCAATTCCCTTCCATCCTATATTCGAAGCAGCCCTTAGGCGTTTCTTGTCATTGTTATGGCTTTTTCATCAATTTGCCATGATAGACTTTTGCTGCATGCCCTAGCTTCCCACAACGCTGACACTTGAAGTTGTCACACCTGCCAATGTGATGATACTTGCATCGGTTGCTTCCCCACGTATCCACCTTGTCCTTGGTTTGAGGAAGATGACTGATTAAAATTTCAGTTGTTATCGCATCTCCTTTGTTGTTGTTGTTACTACTGCTGGTGCTGGTTGCCAGAGGATGAGCCCTTATTGCCATTATTTTCCCACTTGCATTTTTATTGGGTACGCTAGCCATCGCACCCCGTTTGGGTAGCTTTCCTTGTTCCACTGCTTGGTCGGTCAGCCTGTGGGCTAACTGAATAGCTTGTTGTATGGTGGCAGGGTTGGAAGCTGTCACCATACTCTGAATCTCAGGAACCAACCCACGTAAATAAAGCTCAATCCTCTTGTGCATCTCGTTCACCATCCCCGGGTGATAACACCTAGTGGTATAGGCCTCAATCTCAGAACCTTGCATCTTCAGGTGCTAGAATTCAACTTCCAGCTTTTGCACCTCATCATGGGGGCAATACTCCTCAGTCATCATCGTCTTGAATTCTTCCCAAGATAGGTCATTAGCCATCGCCTGAACTAGCATTTGCACCTTGGCATTCCACCAGGAGAGTGCTGGGCCCTCGAGAGTTCTAGTAGCGTACTTCACTTGATCGTCTGGCAAGCAGTTGCATTTAGCAAAGACTGATTTAGCCTTCTCAAACCACCGCACCAATCCCACAACCCCTTCAGCTCCACTGTAGGTATGGGGCTTGCAATCCATAAAGGATTTATAGGTACAGGGTGGGGCTCCTGTGCCAACCAACCAAAACATTAGTTGAACAGCTTAAAGAAGCAACTAGGGTATTTGTCAGGCAACTTGTATCATTTACGTGCTGGCTGTGCGGCTTGTACAGCAGTCACCGCCACCTACACATGTTCATTGATCATGGCAGCCAGTTCAGTGGGAGTCATATTCACTGTACCCGCTCCACGTCCATGTCTTGCGCCACGTCCTCTACCACATCCTCTGCCTTCACCTTCCATTTCCACTTTACATTCACAAACACAATAATGAGCAACATCTAACATATTTATCTCATTGAAGCATAGTAAATAGTAAGAAAATAATGAAGTTCATCAATCACAACATTTATAACCAAAATAATAACCAAAGATAAATAGATTGTAAGTAATTCACAAAATATTCAATCGATGTTAAAATTTTTAGTTTCTCAGTTGGGTGGGAAACAACCCTTCTCACATAGGTTTAAAAGAAAACACTATGTAGTCCAAGTCAGATGAATGTGAAGATCAATCTAACATTGATGAATTCAAAATGGATCGATCTGTGATGATATCATAATACAATTCAATCAAAACAAACACAAGTAATCAAATCTAAGCAAACATATCACAAAAATTCGTAGTTTCATTGATAGAATGCATAGAGAATACAAGTGTACAAAGAAAAACAGTTACAATTCGTTATTATTATCTATCTATACTTTATCTATGCTATTTATACTATCAATACACAAGGAACAATATTTACATAAAAGTCCCTATACAATGACAAAAATGTAAAAGACACACAAAGACAAATGTTAATCTTTAAAGAAGCATCTACAATACTCCCCCTAAGATTTACATGACTTCGGTCTTCAAAATCTTCAGTCTTTAATCTTTGTCTTCTTCAGTCTTCACAAGCAAAGAATTCTTCTAGTTCTTCTTTTATCTTGAAAACTGGCTTTTCCTTATATAGCTCTTGTTCCCTTAGAACTTTGGCAATAACTGCTTTGAATTTTTCTGCTAAAATCCCTTGTTCAGGCTTAGCTTCATTTGTTTTGATTTCCATGGAGTTCATTAATTCCAAAGATTGCATAGAAAGACCTGCAATATCAATATTTGCATAACATTCTGTAGGTTTAGAATTGTCTTTGCAATAAATCTCCAATACCCCTTTGCTTGAAATTCTCATGAATTCAATGTCTTTGATATCTTTCTTCATAATATTAGCGTATGCTAATGCTTTCCTCAAAGATATCCTCTCCATTGCTGCATTCATCACCTTAATGATCGACACAAAATATTTTTTGTCATTCTTAGCAGTTTCTGGACTCACTTTGTCAAACTTTTGAATTGATAAAAAAGAAATGTAACTAGGATGTAGTAATTTCAGCTCAAAAACACCGAATAAAGTAATCATATCATTATCCCAGTTATCCACATTTCTGACCAACTTCAATTCATACGATTTAGAATTATAAAACCATCTTTAAACCGGTTTTGATTGTTGAGATCCATCTATCACTTTCAATCCAGGATTTGTGACTTTCTTAAAATACTCATCACTGAAAGCATCCAAAAGCTTTTCTTCACCAATATCTTTATCATCTCCTTTTCTCTTCTTCTTTAAAGTTTGAAAATACTGCTTATCTTCTTGATCACAACGTGTTTTCAAGAAGGAAGGCATTCTATTAATTCCTCTGTTGAGCAACTCTACAAACATTTCACCTCTTTTAGCTTTTGTATGATTTATCAACGGAAGTTTATTCAACTCTTTTAAGTCTTGCACGGGAAGAGATATGATACTAGAAAAGAAATGATACATGTCACATATTGCATTCACTCTTTTGATTAAGAAGGCATCAAAAACTTCATCATACTTCCATGCAACAATCTTGACTTCTTTTGTTGTGTCTGGAACAATCATAGCATTCAACAACTCAGAGATTGATTGTCCTTTCTGAAATACATTACGTACTAGATCTCCTACTGAACGTGCCTTGTTCCACAGTTGTTTCTGTTCCAAAGAGACCTGATATGTTTGCTTTTTAGTGTCAGAATACATTTTCATCAGCTCTTTTCTTTGTTCATGAGCTGAACTTGTCATAGCCATAGATTTAATCTTCTGAGGCTTCAAAATCTTTGTTCTCTTTGTAATTTCTAGGTATTAAGGATTGTCCATATCCAACACTATCATCTTGTTTGTTTGTCTTTCAGTTTCTTGGAAACTTCTTATTAAGTTCCTTAATGATTCACCTTGCAATCTGTTCAATCTCTTTCGTGGATAATTACGCGACTGTAACCACATTCTGCGTGCAGTAATGCTCATATCATCAGGGTTAGGATGATGCAACTCAGATGTAGACAGTTCTTCAATGTTAATGCTTTCTTGTAATTTGTTCCATTCTCCATGTTCAACTACAATTTCGTTTGGATCAACAGGATTAACGGATTCAGCTGTAACACATTTTTCATATTCTTCATGAATTTGAGAAACCGTCAAACCATCAAGAAACACCCGATTGTATTTCATTTTCACCAAATAATTGTATTTCTCTTCAACATCAACAGGTACAGCATCATGACTTATATCAATTGGTGAATAATATTCATCTACATTGGCTTCAACCAGATCTTCATCATCTAGAACTTCATTATACCATTCATCATCAAATTCAGCTTCTATATCATCAAAAGCTCCGATAATCTCTTGAACATCAGATTCTTTTTCCTCAACATTCACCTTTTGAATCTTAGATGATGATTCAGGTAAAATTGAAACATCAATATCATCTAATTTCCTCTTTCCTTTATCTAAAACAAGTATTCTTTCAACATCAATCGGAGTAACTTCAGAAATAATCATCACTTCAGGAGATGGAGACTTTCGTTTTTCTTTCAACTTTTCTAATTCTTCTTTTAATGATTCATTTTCTTCATTTACTTTCTTTAATCTTTCTTCCATTGAATCAAACTCTGTCATCATCACCTCAAATGTATTCATATTATCATCTCGACTTTTTCTCAACTCATCAATTAGCTTGTCTTTTTCTTTCATTTCTTTAATCAAACTTTCATTGACAGCTTTCAATTCTTCAATTATTTTTAATTGATTCAACATTTCTTCATTCAGTTCATCAATCTTCTTTTGTAAATTTTCTTCTTCATTTAATGCAAATTGATCATTATGCTCTACCATTTTTCAATCATACTTGTAATTTCTTCAATAGATTGTTTGTCACCTTGATTAATCTCTTCAGTATCCTCATCATGAATCTCTTCAGTAGCTTGGTCAATTTCTTGTACATCTTCATCAATTTCTTCATGAATTTCTTCAGTAGCTGAATTTACTTCTTCTGTAACATCATGCTCTTCTTCATGAGCTTCTTTAACAATTTGCTCAGCTTCTTGTATATCATCATCATGATCTATTCCCATTCCATCACCATCATGATCACCATCATCATCATCAGAATGAGCTAGAACTATCTTCTTCATCATCAATGTTTTCATTATCATCATCATCTTCTTCATCATCTTCAGCTGGTACTTCCTCACTCAAATCAGCTGGGTCAATAGGTTCGTCCTCAGTTAAATGATAATGATCAATAGTGATATCCACTTCATCATTAGCAACATTGAGAATATAATCAAATAATGGAACATTCTGAGCTCCAGTAACCATTGCCAATCTCTTATAAGATACATCAGACATATGCTCTAGCATCATAGTTTCACCACTCATACCATACACACGTATGTCTGGATACTCTTCATTTATGATCTTCTAAAGAAATCTAGGATACATGAGATACTTGTTCCTAATTCCCTTTTCAAGATTAAAGATAAAACCATTTAGAATCCACTTAGACATATTGAATCGTCTATTAGTAGTCAGTGCTACAATGGGTGATGCAATGTCAACAGGAAAAGAATTCCATCCTGCACTTTGTTTTGACATGCAATGTTGAAAAATGTAGCATATGAGCTTCCAATGATTATACACGCGAGCACGAAAGAATTGTTTCTTAGGAAAATGGTCAGGATGTCCCATTTCCATGAATGTTTGTCTACATTCATCAAACGTTAGCTCGAATAAATCTTCTGGATCATTTGATCCTAATCTCAAGGCTTGTCTAATTGAGTCTTCAGAGACTTCAATCATTCTAAAATTTGTTATAAAGCCTCGGACCACTTTAGCTTCATGATCATCAACATCAACATATGCCGTGCTCCAGAACTTCTTAATCAGACGTGCATAGATAATCGGTTGGTAGCCCATGGCATTACATACTTCGTCCATAATAGAAATCTGATCATATTTTCGTATCCTGCAGCATCATGAATATCCTTGTTTAATAGCGCAACAATGTTGTGTTTCGGCTCGAACTTTAAATCAGCCATCTGCACAATGAAACACAAGACAGTTAAAATTTGAGGTTTTAACAATCAAAATTAATATTTTAAAAAAAAATTCATTTTGCAGAAATTCAAATATTTCAAACAAATTGATTTCTTTGATTTTTAACACATGTTAGATTTCAAATTTTGATTAAACAAAGAAAAACTTATTTTCACTATGATATTTTTGTAAAAAAAATTTTAATTTTTTATTATTATTATTTTTTTATTATTAAAGAAATGTTGAATGATTGTTCGTCTTCATCCTCGGTTGATGAAGATTCATCACTGAATCAACTTTGATGAACAAAAGATTTGAATGCAACATTCTGATCAAAATCATGTGTAAATCATCATTCTAACTTCAATTTCAGTTTAGATTATCATTTCAATTCGACATTTTACAAATTTACACAAGTTAGGGTTTCGAACGCCCGAATAGGATCAAAACGCCCAACTCAATTCAACCTGTTAAACTGAACTTTCTAAAATTTTGATCATCAACTTACATTTAGAATCGAATAATATCACTATATAATGCAAGACAAGATCAGAAATCAATCGAAATGAGTGAATCAGTAGTATATCGAGTGACTGGGTTTGAGAGTGTTCTGTGTTCAGGGGAGATTTTGAAAATGAAATCTGAAAACACAAAGTGTTGTTTATATACTAAGTGAAAAATTTTAGGCGCGTGAGCACTGTTTATGCGCATGAGGTCAGGCGCATGAACACTGTTTGTGCGCATGAAGATGATGTTCACAAAGTAGTTCGGCACATAAGCACTGTTTATGCGCATGAGGTCAGGCGCATGAACACTGTTTGTGCGCATGAAGATGATTTTCAAAGTATTTAGGTGCATGAGCACTGTTTGTGCACATGGGCTTAGGCGCATGAGCACTGTTCAAACGCATAAGCACCGTGTAAGAGCTTTAGCACTGTTCAGGCGCATGAGCTTAGCTGAAACGCCCAATACTTGACACTTGTTTACACTTGGAAGCATGGGAACTGTTTAGGCGTATGGGAAGGATAAAACACCCAACACATTCTCAGACTCAAGACAACTTTTTAGACGCATGACAACTATTTAGACGCATGAGATTGTCTGAAACGTCCAACACTTGTACAAATCTTGAAAAATCATCATGCTCCTAATCCTAGACTTATGAACACTGTTTAGGCGCATGAGATGACTTTCATGTGTCCAACACTTTGTAATTTTCAGATCTTCCACCTATACACTGTTTAGACATATTAGCACTGTTCACATACTAATATTAAAACAGTTAATCAAATTTTGACTTTAATTAGTCAAATTTTGACTTTCACCCAAAATTTTCACAATATACCCTCAATTTTGAACATTTGACTTTTTAAATTTTTATTTTTATTTTGAAATTTTAATTTTTTTTTATTTTTGACCTTTTTATTTTTGTTTTAATTTTTCAAAATAATTTCCCATCATTTTAATCTCTAATTTTTGACAAAAAAAATCTCATTTAACTTTTGCAAGAAGCTTTTCCATTTAAAATGTTTTTCAGGTTCATTTTACATTTTGTTACACACACATGCTTGAACATATGTAGCATCCTCCTTTCCATCCAAAACATTAGATTTTGGGTTTTTCATGATTTTACATATCTAGAAATTTGACAATCAGTTTTTTTTTACTCCCCCTAAACTGTTAAGTTTGAGAAACTTAGAAGTTTCTTGAATTTTGTCACATGAAGAGCATACTAATCATTGTTAAATTGTCTGCACACAAAAAACATGCAAAAAATTAAAATGAAAACAGAATAAAAATCTAATATTCACAATGAATCATGTCTGCAGTGAGATCATATTAGCAGTGATCAGCACATTGAAATAAAAAAATGACGGATAGTCACAGACAGTGATTAAATCCTGATCAAGTGTGTTCCAGGTCAGCATTTTTGCAGCAAAGGAGACACTAAATCTAAGGACAGAAAATGAGTGCTTTTGGCAAGGAACTCAGCACACTTACTTTTTCAATTCTTGGATTGTTTAAGGTATAGTAAGATATGACATTATGCTATCACACTTATACTTAAAGAGGTTAATTCTCATAAAGATATGCAAGAAGTCACTATTCTCAACTTGTTAACTATATACTATAACCAGATCTCATTTGGTGTTTGTGCACATTGGCATCTTGTTACATCAGTGAGTATATCCAGGTCTGTAAACACTTACAACAAAGGATATCTCATCACTTCAGGTCTATGATGACTCATAATAGAGAAGTGTTAGATGCATTAAATAATTAGAGCTCAATGGTTATTCATATCACCATCAGGTGTGAGATTATGTCTTAACAAGCAATCAATTTGAGAAATCAACACTACTCATTAGTGCTAAAATAGACATACGTGAATGCATGAGTGATTTAGTTTAATCACAAGAATTTACTTTTTCAGTATAATTACAAGAGCTTACCTGCACATCATATCTGATCATGTCAGACTTTAGTCGAAAGCGAAGTATGCAACTGATCATACTAATGTACTATAATTTCTCACGTATTGCAAAACAAATTCATTCTTATATAATTAATAAGGAAAAACACTATTTTTGTGATTTTTGGTTTTATATTTTTTATCTTTTGTTTTTCAATTTTTTATTTTTGTATTTGGTTTTTGTTTTTATAAAGAACATGCACACACAAAAATAAAATCAGGCAATTAACTTTGACAGGTTCTCTGACTGTGTCCTATTCATATAAGGGAGGGTTCTGATCATATTTAGTCTCAATTAACTGAAATACTCAAAAAACCAGTTTTTAGATGTGGTTAATAAGACCAATTGACTCTACCAAATACTCAAACCATCCTGGTAAGAAGGCTTTCGTAAAAAGGTCGGCCAATTGTTTTTCAGTAGCAATTTGAATCAAAAAGACTAAACCTTTTTCAGAGTTATCTCTAAGAAAATGATATCGAATTTCGATATGTTTTGTTTTAGAATGTTGGACAGGATTAGCTGTAATGAAGATAGCACCTGTGTTATCAATGTAAATAGGTGTTTTAAGAAAGTTGAACCCGTAATCCAGTAGTTGGTTTTGTAACCAAAGGATTTGAGAGCATCCTGCTGAAGCAGCAATGTACTCAGCTTATGCAGTAGAAACAGAGACATTTGTTTGTTTCTTGCATTGCCATGAGACTAATCTGGGTCCTAAAAATTGACACCCACCCGTTGTTGATTTTCTATCTTGACAACATCCGCCATAATCACTATCAGTATACCCATGTAACTCAAAATTTCCTTCGTAAGGATACCATAGCCCTAAAGATGATTTACCTTTGAGATACCTGAATATTCTTTTGATAGCAATTAAGTGGGATTCTTTCGGGTCTGATTGATACCTTGCACAGACACAAACAGCATACATAATGTCTGGTCTAGATGCAGTGAGATACATCAAAGAACCAATCATCGATCAGTATAATGTTTGATCTACTGATTTTCCTTTCGGATCAGGCTCAATCTTGGTGTTCACATCAGTTGGAGTTCTAATTGACTGACAATCTAGCAGCTTAAATTTCTTCAAGAGTTTGTCAACGAACTTCTCTTGGTTGATAAAAATACCATCTGCAGATTGCATAACTTGTAGTCCAAGAAAGAAATTTATCTCTCCCATAGAACTCATCTGACATCAAGATTTCATGATTTCTTCGAATTCATTGCACATTTTTGGACTTGTAGAACCAAATATGATGTCATCGACATACACTTGTACGCATAAAAGATCATCATCATCCTTCTTGATAAACAAAGTCGGATCGATTTTCCCTCGCGTGTATCCATGTTGGATTAAATGTTGCGACAATGTCTCATACCAGATTTAGGGGCTTGATGAAGTCCATATAAAGCTTTGCTCAACTTGTACACATGATGTGGATATGTAGCATCTTCAAAACCTGGAGGTTGCTTCACGTAGACATCATCGGTGATAGAACCATACAAAAATGCACCCTTTACGTCCATTTGATACACTTTAAATTTTATGAATGAGGCATAAGCCAGGAAGACACGAATAGATTCAAGTCTTGCAACTGGAGCAAATACTTCATCATAATCAATACCTTCTTCTTGAGTGTATCCTTGTGCAACTAATCTCGCTTTATTTCGGATAACAATTCCTCGATCATTAGTTTTATTTCTGAATAACCATTTTGTGCAAATAGCATTTTCTCCTTCAGGTAAATCAACCAGATTCCACACTTCTTGTTTGCGGAACTGTAATAATTCTTCTTGCATAGCCTCGATCCAACCATTGTCCTTTAACGCTTCGGTAACATTTTTAGGAACAATTTGAGAAAGAAAGCAAGAGTATAAGCAGACGTTTGCATGTTCTGATTTACTTCTCGTCATTCTCTCACTCAAAGGACCAATAATCTGAGATGTTGGAAGGTTCTTGTGAATACGAGATGTCGGAATCTCATCTCCTTGAACATGAACATCTAGATTGGTTTGATTCAAGTTGGAAAGCTGATGCAATAGGCTTGAAGAATGTGGATTGAAATTGGGAACTTGAGTCAGTGAGTTGATAAAGTAATCAAGATTACTAGAATCAACTACATCACCAGAAATAGATGACGTTCCAGACTCAGGTTGTACAATTTCTGTACCATCATTAGGAATTAGTTATGTCACATCTTGGTTTTGTGAAACAGAATGATCATTATTTTGATGAGACTGATCATCATTATTAGACTAAAAAATAGAATCTCTAACGAATGAAAAGAAGGGATAGTCTGAGCTTGAATCATCTGCATCATCAGAATCCGAATTATCACTGAATGAACCAAGATCTCCTTGAATTTTCTTTTCACCTATAGAATCAAGCAAGTTAGATTGATTAAACAAGTTGGATTGAAAAGAGTTTGACAATGAATCTAAATCAAATAACCATGCAGGACCATTTGACACTGATGGAAAAGAGTTTTCAAGAAATTTAACATTGAAAGTTTCAACTATAACATTAGTCCTAGAGTTATAAACTCGATAGGCCTTTGAAACAGATGAATATCCAACGAAAAATCCATCATCAGATTTTGATTCAAATTTTCTTAAATGATCACTTGAATTCAGAATCATAACCGGACAACCAAAAGATTTAAGAAAATCTATGTTTGGTTTCCTTCGAAACATTAACTCATATGGAGTTTTTAGTTTGTATTTAACAATTATTGAACGGTTCTAAACAAAACATGCAGTTGATATTGCTTCATCCCAGAATGTGATTGGAATTTTAGCATCGGCTAACATGGATCATGCTGCTTCAATCAATGTTTGGTTCTTCCTTTCAGTAACTCCATTTTGTTGAGGAGTTCTGGGAGCACTGAACTGATGAGCTATTCCTTTCTCTGCACAAAACATGTTAAGAGTTAGATTTTTGAATTCCGTCTCATTATCACTTCTAATTACTTTTACTTTTTGTTCAAGTTGGTTTTCTACTTTTATGATAAATTCTTTTATTAATTCAGCTGTTTCAGATTTAGCATTTAGAAAGAAAACCCATGAAAATCTTGTATAGTCATCAATAATAACTAAACAGAAAGATTTTCTTCCAATACTCTTCACGTTGGTTGGTCCAAAAAGGTCCATATACAACAACTGAAGGGGTTTGGAATTTGAGTTTATCAGCTTGGACTTATAAGATGCTCTGTGTTGCTTCCCCTTTAAACATGCTAAGCAGTGATCAGTAGTGGCAAACTTCTTTGATGGAAGGCCAATAACATGATTTCCTGCTACAAGCTTGTTCATATTCTTGAAGTTGGAATGTCCGAGAAGTCTATGCCATAGCTGGCTTTCATCATTTGATGCTTTAACAAAGAGACAAGTTGTTTCTGTAGAAGAGTCCACTTGAGACATATCCAGTTTGTATACGTCTCGGTCTCTGACAGCTTTAACAACCATGCTATCCTTGCTTATCTGAAATCCTGGCTTCAAGATATAACAGGAAGAATCATCAAAAAGTACAGAGTAGGATTTATCATACGCTTAACAAATAAAAGTTCAAGTGTGAACAGAAGTTGACTTTATCAAAGCTTATAATCCCGTTGGATACTGTTCCATCCCCGGTTATTTTTCCTCCTGTATCACCACCAAAGACGACAGGTGTTCCATCTTTTAACTTAAAATCTTGTAATAAGGCCTGATTGCCTGTCATGTGCCGGCTACACCCGCTATCCACATACCAAGTATTGATTGGTCTTCTCGGGTGTACCTGTAAAACAAAACAATTCAAAGTGAATTATCTACCAAAGCCGAAATGGTCTTGGGTTTTCCAAACTTGTCAACAATAGTAAATTGTTTAAAGTGAAGTTTGTTGACATAAGGTTTATTCTTTATGAATTTACCAATTCTATTATTTAGAACAAAATTATGCTTGTTTGGAAAATTCATTCTTTTTGACTGACCATTGTTTGAAAATTTTTTGTTTTCAAAACTTTTGTTATTAATTCTCACTAACCTTGGAATGAAATTATCATTGAAGTATTGTTTAGGTCTCACTAAATTATTTCTTTTGAAAGAGTTCAAACCTAAGGATGGTTTGTGTGTTAATATTTGAAAATCGACATTTTGGTTTCTTTTATATTGCGGATTAACATACCCTTTGCTTACGGTTGAGGTGGCAAATCCTCTCCTTTGTGAATTCTTTCTAAAATAATAATCTTTAGTGTTGTGAGTTTGCTCATCACAGTAAGTACAATATTTGTTGAAATAACACTCTGAAGTTGAGTGATTTCTCATATCACAAATGTGACAGTAATTGTTAAAAAAATATTCAGCAGTGTAGTGATTGTACATGTCACATATTTCATAGTACCTTTGTGGAGTGTTAAATAGTTGATTATTAACTTTTGATGTTGACGCAACATTTGTTCCTTGTTTAGGTTTAGGCGTCAAAAAGTTAATTTGTTGTTTTTGATTTGAAAAATTATTCTTTTGATTTAAATCACTTTTCTTTTGCACAATTTTTTTTTTGTTTTTGAATATGAATTTCATTCTTTGTTTCCCTAGATACAAATCGTTTAATGACAGCGGAAGACTTAGAATCTAAACCTGTTTTCAGATCAGAGGTTGATTTGTTCTTCGGATTTTCTTTAACATCTTGAATTGAGTTCACATTCAACAAACCAGCGGATACAAATTTAATTGGTTTTAGTTTTGTTACTTGATTTGTTTCTTTTGTCTGATTTTCTTTAATTTGATCATTTTTAGCTTTATTCATTTTTCTTCTTCTCTAGTTCCTTGATTTTGTTTTTGTTGATTTTACTTGAGATTGAACATCTTTAGTGGAAGATTCTTTTTCATTTTCTTTCTTTTTTTGGTCCTTTTGCCATTTAATAAATTCAGGATTATTTAGACCATATGAGTTAGAATCTTCTGATGTTACTACTTCTTGTTTAGCTTTATCTTTGGTTTTGGAGTTTTGGTTATCATTTTTAGTAATTACTTCCTCCAAGACAGATTCTTTAGGAACAAAAATTTTCTTAGGTTTAGAGTTTTAGGCTTTGGTTCATAAGATTTTACTTTAATAGGGTGACCATTTTTTATCTTTTCGTTATCTTTTTCTTCAAAAATTTCCACATTTGTTTTCTCTTCTTCAGCATCAGATATCTTAGTCTTGTTTTGAAAAGATTTTAATTTTGCCTTGTTTTCTGGTGAGTGGCCATGAGTGTTAAAATTTTCTGGTAAGGTGTTTGTTATTGATTCTGGCATCGGTTCATGAGTGAAACCCAATCCTGCCTTTTGTTTATCTTTTCGTTCATTTACCAGCTTCTCCACAATGGTTTTAGAACTTTTAACTTTGGCGAGATCAACTTGAGTTGCTGCATGAGCTATCTTTTCCAGTTCAAGATTTTTTTGTCATCTCTTCAAGTTGTTTTGATACAATTTCAAGTTCTCTTAGAGTTTTGTTCCAAGAATTTTGAAGAGAGATAATCTTTTCGTCAGATACTTTATGATCATTTTTAAGTTTGGTATGCATTAGTTCTTCTTGCTTAAGTTTTTCATAAATTTTGTAAGAATAATTGCTGTAGTATTCTACATGCTCTATGCAAGTCTTTGTGCATAACTTTTCTCTGACTTTTGATGGAATTTCAGAATATTTAGGAGGAGACGTTTAAGAGTTAGAGCTTTCAACCATTGGCTGATCAGATTTTGCCATCAAAGTAACTTCCTCTGAATCTTCCTTGGGATCAGACTTGTCACTCCGGTCATAATCTTCTTCTTCATTCTCAGAGTCATATTTTGGCCTTTGGATCATTGTTATCTGACCAATCTTCTCCTTGAACTTCCGTAATAAGAGATAAATTGGATGTTAGATCAGCAGTAAATTGCTCAGCATAAGCACTCAAATCATATCCATCTTTAATATTGACAACTAGAGCTTTCTTAGGCTCTTCAGATGACTTAGATTCATCTTTCAGTTCAAGCATTGGTAAGCTTTGGTATGGTTTCTTGAATCTCTTCTGAGATGATTGTTGAAATTTCTGATTGCTTGAACTCGATTGTCCATTCCCTCCTTTGTTTCTAGGAGCTTTGCATTCTCTTGAAAAGTGGCCATAACTATTACAGTTGAAACACCTTGACTTAGACTTGTCAAATCCAACAGTCTTGTTAGCACTTGGCTTGTAGTTCCTGTTGACATAAGAGTGTTTCTGAGTCCTGTATGCAATCATCACTATTTGCCAATTCAGATCCATTTCCTCCACGTCATCTGGATCCATTTCGAATAAGTCCTGCAAAACAAAATATAATTGAGTTAAATGACTTCCTTGATAAGCTTGAAAACTAGCCATAAAAGCAGTAAAAGCAAATTTGGACTCTTCATCCTGTAACAGGATGTTAATGACATCTTTAACTTTGCTAGATTTAGTAGAGTTAATAGAAGGAGTCTCATTTTGAGGTTTGGAACTTTAAGGCATAGGAGGAGACTGAGGTTGTGGCTGAGATGTATAAGCAGGAGCACTTGCATAAAAGGAATCAGTAAAGAACCCTGCTCCTACAAACAGATCACCCTCTTCTTCAGGTAAACTCTCAATTTTAGCCATAAATGCATTTTCCACAGTACTTGCTGGTGATGCAACATATTTGTACTGAGACATTGAAGCTGCTCTATCATTATTCCTTGAGCTTTCATCAATTTCAACAGACTCAATTTTGGCTATCAACAGATCAAGATCCATGGGAAATTTCTCAGTATGCTTTAACAGTGTAACTGTTTGCTTCCATGAAGAAGGAAGAGCATTGAGAAGCCTAAAGTTTAGATCTTTTAGATCATTTTTGATACCAGCTGTTGACATCTCAGTTGTGAGTTGCACAAACTTATTCATCATTTGGTTTATGGTTTCACCAGATAAGTGCTCAAATAGTTCTAATTGTCTCTTCAATTTCTGCTTTTTGAGATCTTGAATTTCTTTACCTCCTTCAAAAATTATCTTTAAGGCTTTATACATGGTATATCCCGTTTGATATCCATCTAGTCTTGTTAGGACTTCAAGAGGTAGTCCTTTACATATCAGAGAATATGCTTTTATATCATTCTTAACTTTCTTTAAATCATCACCCTGCAATCCATCTTCAAGGTATGGTTCTGGAGAGTCTTTAGTGTAGACAATTCCTCCATCAAGACCATCTGAAGTGATAGGAATGTGAGGACCTCTTTCTATTGATTTCCATAGATCAGTATCAATAAAATTAAGGTGATGTTTCAATCTAAGTGACCAATTTTTAAAATCAGCCCCGTTCTTAAGTTTAGAAACTCTGTTCTCTGAGTCTTTTGATTTCACTATTTTTAATTTTGTATTTTAGAAAAAAAAATTGTTTTTGTTGTTTTTAAGTTTTTGAATTAAAAAAATGAATTGAAAATATTTTTGGATTATTTTAAGTTTTTGAAAAATTTCTGAAAAAATCCTAAGTATTGATGTTGATGCGCCTAAATAGTGATCAAGCACCCAAACAGTTGACTTAGAAACGCCTAAGAGAATGCCTTAGAATAATTCTCAAAAACGCCCAATCAGAAATGCGCCTGAACAGTTGTGAAACGCCCTGATTAAAAATGCCTCAATAGTTGTAATGCGCCTAGTCCACTGGTAATACGGCCCAACAGTGGTAAAACGCCTGATCCAAAAACGCCATAACAGTTGTGAAACGCCTGAACAGTTGTCAAGGGCCCAAACACTTAGGAAATTTTCAATAGTGTTTTGACCTAATGCGCCAACTTCAACAGATTCAAACGAACTCAGATCTTCTGAAATCCTTCAAAACTTGATGAATTGACCAAAAATCCTTCAATTAGGTAGGAATTCGATCAATTATCAGTCCTCTACTTCAATTTCATCAATTAACAAAAAAAATAGATCTTTGGCTTGAAAATCAGTTCGACTGATGAAGAACAAGTTCTAATACTGATTTGAACAATTCACTGAATTTGAACGAATTGAGCTTCAAATCGGGATTCAATTCATGTTTCTGATGATGAAACACAACTGAAATCAACAATTATTTGATTGAATTGCTTATCAGTCACAGATTCAAGTGATTCAAAAGTTCGACAGTTTGAAGAACTCAAATCACTGAACCAACAGATCTGATACCATTTGATGAATTCAAAATGGATCGATCTGTGATGATATCGTAATACAATTCAATCAAAACAAACACAAGTAATCAAATCTTAGCAAACATATCACAAAAATTCATAGTTTCATTGATAGAATGTATAGAGAATACAAGTGTAGAAAGAAAAACAGTTACAATTCGTTATTAATATCTATCTATACTTTATCTATGCTATTTATACTATCAATACACAAGGAACAATATTTACATAAAAGTCCCTATACTATGACAAAAATGTAAAAGACACACAAAGAAAAATGTTAATCTTTAAAGAAGCATCTACAAACACATCAGATCCATTACTATCATCCTCCATCTCTATAGGTTGTTCTTCCTCCGGGGCTTCCTCTGGCTTTTCCTCGGGTTCTGGACAATATGCATCACAGCGAACTGGGATTTCAGGTCACCTAGTCTAACTCCATAGTCGTGGATGGTGTTATCCTTAGCATCCGAGCGATGGATTGCCTGAGCCATTCTATAAGCTAAAGAGCACTGGTAGTCATAGCAATTCAATTGCAGTTCCTTCTCTTCCGCCACCATCATCTTAGTCTCACGTAGCTCGTGATAGAGTGCCGACCACCTTGTTTAGCTCATTAGTTCGTCGTTTCTCTGTGTCTAAAGCAACAACTAAAGCTGCAATCACCAGCTCGCTAGAATGTGGTATCAAAGGGAGGGTAGGTGTAGGTAACTCAGGAGTTGACCTAGTCCTCGGTCTTGTAGGCAGGGGTTTAGGAACACGCTCCCTATAAAGCATGTGGTTTACGTAGGTAGGATAGTAACTCCAACCTCGTGGAGCATCGCGTTCAAGAAGTGCAAATGGTTGATCCCAGTCTATCTCCTCGGGAGGATACGGAAGTCGAGGCCACTCAGGTCCTCTATCGGGTACAGGAGGAGGAGGAGGTGATTCAGAACATGCAGGCCCCTTAACTAAAGCCCGTGAAGATGTTGCCATGCGGCAGTGCATGCGATGTGTATGCCAATGAGTATACAGTAAGGGATAAGTAACGAGTAACTAACAAACTTTGCGGTTATAGACTACTGTGTATGCAACCTAGTTCCCTATAACCAATGGCTTTGATACCAATTTGTCACACCCTTAATTTCCACGTGCGTAGTTTTACCACGAGGTGTGTGAACACACCAGGATCTAAGTCATTAGTTACACAGAACGACACTATATGAAACATTCAAAACTAATCCAGAGTTTAAAACTTTAAAACTGTGTGGAAGCGTTTCGTAAATACGTCAAATCCAAAGTAATGAAATGTAAAATGCGCAAACACGTGCCAAACTATTATTTAAAACAAAATGCGTATAAGATCCCAAATGCAAAAACAATGTTTGTTCCAATGCATGAAGACCCGTGAGTGCTCCTAGGCACTGCTGCTAACCTCGACCTGAGAATAGCATACTAAAAGAGTCAACACAAGGTTTGGTGAGTTCAAGAGTTTACGTTTAACATAATCAATGATAGTTGTAAAACAAAAGAAATGCAATAAAATAGATAGCTAGTCTATATTCATAAGTAATAACCATAGTTATTTCGCGATCGAAGCTGATTGTGTTTCGTTTGTTTCCTCCCGTCACGACATACTAGGTCGTGACGATGTTTGTGTTAGGACAATATTGCACCCGTTTGACCTCAAGTCGCACGGGTGGGACTTGTCAGACCCAGTAGTACTACCCAAAATTTCTCGCTAGTTACCAATATTAATGATCTGAAAGTGTGATGACTTTCAAGGTATATCACACTATGTTACACTATACACAACATACAATAATAAAGCATTTGTAAACGAGTATGCTATCTCCCCCAAAAGAGAGTATGTAAGAAAGTGGGTCATGACTCACCTGGTGCGTAATGAACAATAACAAAGAGCTAACGATGAGTGGAAAGACAACCCATCACAGGTTACCTAGAACACGCAAGTACATAAGTATGTGTACATAAAAAGCTTAACAACCCTAGGTGCCTAATAAACACATTGGCCCAAGGTTTTGGAAAAACAAGACTCATTTGACCTAGTTGACCCGATTGACCCATTGGTGACATGTTAATTGAAATCACTTCTGATCAAGTATAGCAATTTAGCATACATGGTTATCCTACAAGTTATTCATGTATGTCACATCATCAATCTTAAGTTCTATCAAGATCATCATACCCACATATATTATCATACAACGCATACGAATCTCAAACAATCAACATGCTTAACACAATCATAATTACATCACAACTAATAATTCATAGATGGAGTCTAATCATGCACTACATGCCATATGAAGCCACTCACGACTTCACACCCTAAACCTTGCCAATCCTACTAAGTAGGGGGCTTGGATTCGCACGCGTGTATGATACTCATCATCACAATCCCACATGCAATTCATACAACCAAGACATTTACTTTATAATAATCAACAATCACAATTCATCATGACACATAACCTATACACTTGCACATTTTCCAGGAAAACCTAGATTTCCCCATAGATTCATCAATTAACCAAATGACCCAATTATCATAATCTAACACATTAGACATCATCCATGATCACTCTAGCATGCTCCTAACATCATAATCATGATCAAATCATAAAATCACATGTTTTATATAAATAAAGTTTCCCTTTCGGGAAAGTAACCTCCAAAGTCTATCCTTTCATCAATTTCAACCCAATTTCAGCAATAACATACCCAATCTAGTTCATAGCAATCATAATCACCCATTTAACATCAACAATTCATCAAAACATGAATTCTCATGAAGAAAAGTTTCCAACATGAATTGAACTTGCTAACGTGTTGTAATGATCAAATACAAGCAAAGTCGAGTACTTTTAATGCTAGAACTTGAAATCGCAAAAGGATGGGGTGCTAGGGAGTGTTCGGCCGCAACAATGAGGTGGGGAGGGGATTAGGGTTTAATTTTGGTAATATTAAGGTTTATGGTAATTACAAAATAAACCCTCCTTAAAAACCTTTTATAAAAATTAGCCTTTTCAACAATTTTTAACTACAAAACACAACATTATTAATCAATAATAATAATCACATACATTTTCTACAATTGACAAAACTAATGAAATCAATATTACACGTTATCACGTTATCAAGTAAAATTCACAAAAAAATATTTAAATTCATGAATCACATAACCACAAACTAATAATCAACATTATTAACCAAATTATTATCTGATAATCATAGTTAATTGTTATTTAGTCACCAACATTCAAGGACAACTAGTGTGTCCTCACGACACGTGTATGGAAGACTTAACGAGACTAACGGAGGTTGGTAATGGAAAATTACCGGTTGTCACATTATCCCCATGTTGAAAGAATTTTCGTCTCGAAAATTGCGTTTCATGGTTGTGTTACATCACTGGTCTACTACATTGGCACAATGAAATCTAGTAAGTTGTCACAGTCTACGACTAGCATTTCATGAAAATCATAGTTAGTATATTGGACTAGAAGGAAATTCCTTCTCTTCTGTTGTCACAAGAAGGGCTAGGTTCCTAGCTAAGTCAGGAAATCTATGACAAATTGTCAAAGAATCTTACTACAGGGTTAAATGTGTAAAATTAAAAAGTTAAGGGATGAGAGTAGTGTTGGTCCTCCTAATCTATATAACAGTGCAATTGATGTATAAACAAGGGTTTTCCACTGATAATATAGATATCAATGATATTTGTGTGAAATCTAGATCAAACAAATATAAAATGGATGAATATATGAAGAACACTCAAGAACATCAAATAAACCCTTGTTTGATCTGAATTGATTGTTAAAGATATTACAAAGTGAAATCCCCTCAATCAATGGCTCATTCAAGCTCTCTAAACCTAACTGTCACTAATCTATATATAGTGATAATATTCACTAATGACATATTAATCCCCAAGACTTAGACAATTAGAGAAATTACATATAAAACATAAAAATGACTTAAACATAAATAAATATATTTTGTTGACACAAAATATATTTATTAACAATAAACTCCTAGTCATTTATATCTTCAACATCTCGTCTCGAACACGTCTGTTTGACTTTTTCAATGACTTTGACAATGATGTTGACTTTTGTTGACTTTGACTGTGTTGATAATATTACACTATCTTTCATACCCTACAATACTCCCCCTTAGTCTATTATTATCAATGTCTTTCATCTTGATTGACACCGATAAGTCAACTGTACTTGATGATCTGTTACTGAAGATCTTTCATCTTACAGGCTCCCCCTTTTTGTATTCTCCCCCTCTTTATATGCTCCCCCTCTTCATGTGCATTCTTTGTGAATGATCAGGAATAGCTTTTCCAACTCTCTATTCTTGAGTGCTTCAGAAGATGCAGGATGAGGAATCCTTGCTAGATATCTTCTGCAAACTTAAAGAACAGGTTCTCTGGTCAGGTACTTTGCATAGCTGATGATCGGCCATCATATGAAGAAAAAATATACAACACAATCACAAAAACATTCTACACATTTCTCGTTAGATCATTTCAACAATACAAATAAACCCGTGTTTATCTATGAATATAAACAAGTGAAACCATGTTCGTTTGTGGGTGCAATTTCCCGTGAAATGCATGAAAATATGAGATTTTAATAGCATAATGTGGAAGACTTAAAAAATATATATAACTTTTTTATTATAATTATTTTACACCAAGAACTAATTTGATCTTGAGATCACATCCTCAAGATATACTTAAGCACAAAGATGTATTTAAACATCGACAAGTTAGTGAGATCACACTGATACAGAGTATGATCACAATTTTAAAATTTTGATAGCCAAAACAATTGAAGAATGATTGTTGGTATATTTATCCAATCTAAACCCATGCCTTATTCTTTTCAACTAGTGATCTGTAACTGATTTTATCATGTTTTAGGTTCGATTAGAGAAGCTCAGGTACCTTGGTTCCCACAAACATCCGGCAAAGAACTTATCCCATCATCAGGGCTTATTGAGTAATATGATTAACTCTGCTTGACTTCCTTTTGAGGTATAACAATGATCTTAATTTAAGAATCACTATTCCTTTAGTTTGAGGAATAGATGATGAGAGCTCCAGGGCTATACTTACGTATAACAGAGGAGATAATCATCTAAGCGTGCTGATGAGAGCTTCAGGTCTATACTCACGTATAACAGAGAAGATCATCGCTCCAGGTCAATGCTTCCGCATAGCAGAGGAGATAAGCACGAAATATACATCTGAAGAGCTAACGAGAAGCTACATTCAGGACTCGGGGATAGGGAGATTTTGGGAATGGAAGGGATCAAGGCAGAAGTCAGATACTCTAAACCTATTTTTGATGAGACTTGTAACTTTGTGCAGGCCGTGATGTCATTGAAATGATCCTTATCACCGAGTTCTAAAGCTTTAGTTAGGCTACAGAATCACTGTTTACTTCATTTTTGGGCTGAGCCTACCATGCATATCATATAATGAAACTGTCTTTTTTAGATTATAGAATTTTAAGTGATACAGACATCTACATCAGTTACTATCATTTATCACCAAGTACAAGTCATGCAACCAAGCATACAAAGAAAACATACTATCATTTCTCAGTCATCCCAAATCAAGTTCTTAGTTCCCATTTCAATTATACTATCAAAGAAAGTCTTCCAAATTATACTAGCAAAAAGATGAGAAATGAAGTACCAAGAAAAGTGCAGTGATTGTGAAGTGTGAACTATAATAGTGCTGATAAGTATCCAAAATATGGATGAGATACCAAAACCATAACCTGTTTGTTCTGCTTTAGATTTGACCAAGGAACATTCTCTGTCTATTAAACAGATTACTAACAGTCCTCCTGAACTGTTCCTGCACTCATTAACAGATTAGTTAGAGAGGGGGACCCAGGCCATCGTGGTCCTGGGAGTTCCTTTTTCATCAGTGTACATAACCTGTTTTAGCACACACCCCTTTTGAAGAATCATTTATTTTTTTAACATTTTTTTTACTTTCCAAATTTGATTTTGTTTAATTACTTTAGATTTGAAAGAATTGAATTTGGAAATCATTTTCTTTTTAAGACCCGTAGGTTGAGATTTTGATTTTGAAACATTGGTCCTTTTCATCTTTGAATCATGTGAAACCGACTTCACATGAGAAGGTTTGGATAGATTGTTCTTCATCCAACCATTCAAAGATGTGTGCTTTTTACTTTTTGAACCAGAGAAGCAACCCGTGCCCCAAGCCTGTCTTTGAACTTGAGGGCACTTCTTTAGCACATGACCTTCTTTTCCACATCTAAAGCAAGCCTTGAAAGGCTTTTGGTTCTTTGTAGTCTCGTGGAAAGCAGGAGAGGGTGGAGCCTGCTTTGCGGTTGTTGTAACTTATCGACAACCTTGAAGCTTCTTCTTTCAGATATCAGAAGATTGAACTTTTTGAGGCTTTGTCGATATGAATTTCAAACTGAGGTGTGATTTGACGTGTGATGTTCGAGGAGATGAGATCTGACATTCTTTTGAGAACCCTTTTGTTTGCCTGGTGACTTGGCAGACTTGGAGGCAGATTTGTGATGAGCTTGAGAACTTCAGGTGACTTAATGATTTTTGATTCATCATCTAAGCTTGTCCAGTCTTGTATACACAAGTCTGCTTCCAACAGATCTTGATTGATACCACTTGTTGAGTTCTGATTGCCTGACGATTCCATAACTGTTCCTTCTTTGACAAACCTGATAGGAACAAAAGAAGGGATGTTACCTGTTTTGAATTTGTTAAAGAAGTTATGGGAAACACATGATACTAGATTTGAAGCATCAAGGGTGGAATTATAGTTTTCTTATCAGATCCTTGTTTGATGAGTCCCAAACCTACAGGAGAATCATATTCATCTCGAACCTCTTTATGATTAACGCTGCTTGAACCTGTATGTAGACAGTTAGTATCTGCAACTTCAATTAAATCATTAGATCGATGAGGTTGAGGCATAGGAGAGTAACAATGAGTGCTAGGAGGAGGATAAACATATGAAGTTTCACCACATCCCACACCCGTTTTGATTCTAGCTCCCCTTTGCTTATAGAATAGTTCTTCTTGTTTCATCTCTGATATCGTCCATTTATCAAGTTTAGTTTTAAGCTTGCTAGTCTCAAATTCTGCTAATGTGACACGTTCGCTCAAAACATTAATCTTGACATTCTTTTCTAAAAGATTTCTTTTTAAAAGATCATTCTCTTTTAAAGCTTCTCTTAGTTTGATAAAATATTTGGACTCATTGATTTTAAGTTCTTTGTTTATTTGTTTTAATTCTTTTTCATTTTCTAACAATAATCTGTTAGCTTTATAAACTCCAAATAAACGAATTTTACAGGGAGGAGAACACATGTCTTAAACAACCTTATAAGGAAGTCCCATAACTAGCTTTCCAGCAGCTAGGGCTTTTTCACATTGACAGACAGGAGTGTTCTTTTTGTATTCTTCCTCCTCAGCAGCTCTCTTCTTAGCTTCTTCAACTTCACCTTCCTCTTGCTTTCCTTCATCCTAAACTTTACATCGACTTTCACAATCACCAACATCACCAACACTCTCATCTTGAGTGTCACACCTAAATTCTTCAAAAGGATCAAAATCCTCAATAGAATCCTCATCACTGTTTACAACCTCAGCCATCAATGCATGGTTGACTTCTACTCTAGTTTCTTTGATCTCAACACTTGAAGATACACCACCATACATGAATTGATTATACTGTCTTCTTTTCATATCCAAATCAAATGACTTCAACTTGTTGATAACTTCAACGAGTTTGTAGTCAGCAAAATTTCTTTCCTGCTTTAACAATCTAACATGTGGACTCCACTGTGGAGGAAGAGATTCCAAAAGTTTTGTGACTTGTTCATGGTTCCCTAACTGGTCATCATACTTCTTAAGGTTGCTTGCCACCATCAAAAATCGATCAACAAGATCAGATATCTTTTCAACTTTCATGGCTGCAAAAGAATCAAATCGACTTTGTGCCGATATTAGATTATCAGATTTGAAGGAATTTAGGACTTTTGAAAGAGCCATTTTTGACGTGATCAGAAATTAATTTCGCTGAAATTTCACTAATTTCACTGGTAGTTTCGCTAGTAGTTTTGCCCGTAATTTCGCCAGTATTTCGACAGCAGTTTCTCCCAGCAGTGGCACGCTGATGCTAGTTTCGCAGAGTAGTATCGTTCGAAATTAGTTGAACTTTCGTTCAGAAATCAATTTGGCAGCAATTTCGCTGGGTTTGGCACACAAACACCATGAACTTTCGTTCAACGCAGTACTTTTGTAGGGACGAAGAAACCAGATTCAAAAATCAAGAGCTATGTAGTTTCGCTGAAAGAGCTCTAGTTTCGCCAGGCGAAACTATATAGTTTCGCTGAATGAAGATACAGTTTCGCTGGAAGAGCTGTAGTTTCACCCGACGTATCTGTACGACTTTTTCAGCATGAGATCAATCCAAACTCATCCAAATCTCAATGAATTTGAGAATTGATGATTTCTAAAGCTTCCCACACTAAAATCGAGCAATCCTCAATCAATTTCAATGTCCAAAACACGCAGATCAGATCGAAAATGAATGGAACAGTGACTTTGAACTAGAAAACCAAACAAAACTCAAATAATCAAGAGTACAATGGCTCTGATACCATATTGTTGGTTCTCATGATCGATATAACAGTGCAACTGATGTATAAAAAAGGGTTTCCCACTGATAACACAGATATCAATGATATTTGTGCGAAATTTAGATCAAACAAATATAAAATGGATGAATATATGAAGAACACTCAAGAACATCAAATAAACCCTTGTTTGATCTGAATTGATTGTTAAAGATATTACAAAGTGAAATCCCCTCAAACAATGGCTCATTCAAGCTCTCTAAACCTAATTGTCACTAATCTATATATAGTGATAATATTCACTAATGACATATTAATCCCATAGACTTAGACAATTACAGAAATTACATATAAAATATAAAAATGACTTAAACATAAATAAATATATTTTGTTGACACAAAATATATTTTTTAACAATAAACTCTTAGTCATTTATATCTTCAACGTCTCGTCTGGTTTCTTTGTCTCAACGCGTCTGTTTGACTTTTTCGATGTATTTGACAATGACGTTGACTTTTGTTGACTTTGACTGTGTTGATAATATTAGACTATCTTTCAGACTCAACAAGTAGGTCGGTGGCAAAAGCCACAGACCATCTTTTTAAAGTTAAAGTATTTCAAGACAAAAAAGATGATAATCTAACAAAATACTATTTATGAAACCTGTACGTTGTTATTAATTACCAAACAAAGAAATATAATATACACCTTTCAAATTAATAATTTGTTCAAATGATATATGCATGAATATAAATTTAACATAATACATAATATTCTAAGTCAATCTAACAAAATAACACAACAATAAGTTCGCTTTGAACCGATGTGTAGGCTGTGAAACTTAACATCAGTTGTGGAAAGTTATGTTCATCAGTTGTGAATTAGTTGTTCATTAGCTATGAACACTTGGACAATTGGATGTTTATTAGCTGTGAAAGTTGTGCATCAGCTGTGGATGTAACACATCAGCTATGGACACTTTGTTGCAAAAATGATGAAGATTGTTAGCTGTGAAATTAGAACATCAGCTGTGGAATTAGTACATCAGTTATGGATGCTAGAACACTTGGTCAAAAATCAAATTCAAGTGTAATTTGTGTATTCTTTGTGAACATTGATTATGAATGAAATTTCAATTTCAAATACAAAACTTGTTGTATGTATGATTGTGGAATGATTCTTGAATGATTGTATGATGAACAAATGAATCAAAATCTGAATTAATTCATATATTTGGCTGATTTTGAGATTTCAAAGCAGTTTGACTTTGAAAAAGGCAAACTTCATGTTCTTGAATGAACAAACTTTTGATTCTTGGGTTTCTGATGGAATTTGTTAAACTAAAAGGTTATAATCACTGTAAATAACTGATTCTAAGCTAAAACAACAATCAATTTCATATAATCATCATCTAAACTCGGATTTAAATGATGAACACATGAAGAACAAAAACCCAGATATAAGAATCAATGTTCAAAAATGTATGATTTGGATGTTGAAAATGATAAACGAACCTTAGATTTGATGTTTCTAAGCTGAAACCACTATCAATTTCAGTTAAACAACATCAGATTCGTGATTTTTGATGATTTTCCTCAATAACAGTGAACTTTTCTCAAGAACACAAAATTTTCAAAAATCTTCAAATTCAAGAGTTGTGGATGTTCAATTGATATGAAACTTTGCAGATGTGTTAGTTATCACAAACTAAAGCTATTACAAGCTTAAATTCGATCAAACAACAACAAAATTAAAATTTCATGTTCATGAGCATTTGAAGACTTGAAGAATAAGTTTGCTTAAATCTTTAAATTAGTGGCTCAAATGAACTTCAAATGATGTGAGAACTTGCAGATCTTCACAAAATAACAAATCTAAGCTAATGGTAGCTTGATTTCATCAAAAACAACAACAATTTGCAGATCATACTTGTGGTTTAATTTTTTTTTGAGAAAAAATTGAAGAACAAGGAGCCAAGGCTCTGATACCAATTGTGGAAATTCGATATTGATGTATCGAATATTGCAATCGTATTGTTGCCGTTTATCAGATCTGTGATGTAGAATCTCATAGACCCATTGATGATTTCAAGTGAAGATCTATACAAGAGTTAGTGTATGATGATGAATGAATGATGAACAATCAAGAACATATTCATAAATATTTCATTCATTCATATGTATGATGATGCTAGGAGATTACAAAAGAAGTTTGTAAGAAAAATCTCTCTCACACACACTCAACCTAACTATTTCTCTCACTAGCCTAATTCTCAGCAATGCTTGCTTAGAGAAATGCTTGCTTACTTCCTTAGAGTATAAATAACTACACTTAGTCTATTTATTCTCTTTACATAAATGAACAAAATTACCTTTAAGCCCTAATGGTTACACAAATATTGTTATAAGACTGATAAATTCTCTGTTGCTGATGCGTAACTACCAGGTGTTGACGTCATTCAGGACGACCACTGATGTTGAATATTGACTTTGACCACGGTTGACCAAGTTTGACCAAGTTTGACTTTGGTCAATTTTCTTCGTTTTGATCATATTTTCAGCGTAGCTTCACCGTGTCAGTTATGAGATTCAGCACTTAGGTTTTGGTAAGTATCATCTTCAAATAGTCCAATAATATGCCCAGCCATTGAATCAAATTCAAAACAAAATCAAGTGCTATATGAGTCAAATTAGATAAAAGTTCATTAAATACTACCTATCTTCACATTTACCTGCCACTATTATATCAACAGTGAATGTTTGAATAATGTTAAATAATTTTGTTAATACATGTATGTTAGAAACAGTATTTGAGAAATTTGTACAAATAAAAATTTTACAAAATATAAAGACTTGGACCTTACAAATCATCATCTGAGTCAACAACTTCATTATCATTTTTGGATTTATCAGTGTCTAAATCATCTAGATTTATCTTTAAACCAAAATCTTTCATACTATGATCAGAATCATCTATCTCATCATTAATAAAATCATCTATAATGTCATCAAAACCTTGAACATCAACATTTTCAACAATATTTTCAGTAATATCTTCACGAAGAAGGTTGAAATCTTCTAACAAATCTTCTGAATTCTTGTCTTCCAGAATATCCCACAGGTGTCTGTGAGTTATATGCTTATGAAATGAGGTTCAAATATGATGTGTTTTCTACGACGATCAATGTCAAACCATGTGCATTTAAATAAAATAACATTATAACCTCGTATGAATGACAATTCAATCAGTTCATAAAGATATCGATAATAATCATCTTCAACATCATTATGAACGCCAGGAACCGTTACTCCACAATTTTGTGTTTGCATACAATCATCTCCTGACTTAACTATAAATTTAACCCTATTTACTATGTTTCCCTTGTGATACGAAACTTGATTATCAGAAAGGGAAGACAATGCATATAACTCCACATTAATTTGAGATGGATTTAATGTATACTTTTCTTGAACCTGTTCTCAATTTTAAACATAGTAATCATGTTATTAGAGAGAAATGTAGTATCATAAATTAAAGCAAGTAAAATAGGGCGTGATTATTACCCGCTTTACAAACCAATCCGGGAATGTAGACTGTTGTATCTCGAATATATCTGATGTTTCAGGATGTTGACTTTGTAAAAACTGTACGTGTTCTCTGTAACATGTAGATAAATTATAAATTTATTAACATTTGACATTTAATTTTATTCACAAACAAAGATAGAAAAGGACTTACTCTATGCATGGTTGAATCTCTTGACAATTATAAAATATAAACCATATCGCTCTCTTCATAAGATTACAAGTAAGGTTACGAAATTCTTTCCTCCCAATACCTAGGCCACTCAATCTGAAAATAACTAACATGTATTTTTGAGTGTCAACATAAATTTTATCATCGTATATGTCACGTTTGTCCAACTTTGACTCAACACCTTGTAAATAGTGCGAACAAAGTGTTATAGCTTCTTTAACAATAAACCTTCAACTATTAATCCTTCAAGTTTAGCTTTGTTTCTAATGTACTTCTTTAAATGGCCAAGGTATCATTCAATCGGATACATCCATCTTGATTGCACACGTCCTCCCAATATTGCCTCTTTTGGAAGATGAACACACAAGTGCACTATAATTGTAAAAAATGATGGAGGAAATATCCGTTCAAGCTTGCACAAAATCTTAACTATCTCTTCTTGTAATGCTTTCAACTCCCTCATGTGTAATGTGACTTGAGTTAGTTTCTTGAGAAACTGAGATAGCTCAACTAATGCATCACGAGTTTGGGTGGTAAAAAACGATGGAATTGCAATTGGAATTATGCATTGTATTAAAACATGACAATCATGTGACTTAAGCATATATACCTTTCCTTGCTCGGCATCACATTTTTAGTTAAATTTCCAACATACCCATCTGGAAAACGCACCGACTTGAGTAGACTACAAAATTGTTTTGTTTCATTTTGGGTTAAAACATACATAGCATGTGGTTTAACCCAATGGTCATTCTTCCTCACCAAGTGAAGTTCCTTTCATATGTTCATATCTTCCAAACCTGGTCGAGCTTTGTCAGTGTCTTTCGTCTTTCCTTCTATATTTAACAAGGTTCCTAACTTGTTCTCACACACATTCTTTTCAACATGCATCATGTCTATGTTATGACGAATTAACAACTTAAGCCAGTACGAGAGTTCGAAGAAGATGCTTTTCTTTGACCAGTTTAAATCATGTGGGTCGGGTTTACTTTTTTTCCCGCCATGGGACTGATGTTTTCCATGATGATGTATAGTGAGTTGCTCCAACTGACGTAAGCAATCATCTCCATTGACAAGTTTAGGTGCAAGCCTAGTCTCTCTTTGTCCATTAAAATATCATGATTTCCTCCAAGGGTGATCGAGTGGGAGAAATCGCCTATGACCTACATATGATATTCTCTCTCATATACGTATACTGCAAGAATCTTCATTGCACATCAGACATGCCTTGTATCCACCCGTGCTCCATCCAGATAGGTAACCATGCGTAGGAAAATCATTAATTGTCCATAGAAGTGTGACATGCATTCTAAACATCTGTTTTGATTCGCAATCATATGTTTCAACACCCTTATCCCATAAAAGTTTCAACTCCTCTATGAGTGGATGCAAAAATACATCAATATCCTTTCCAGGTGAATCTCTTCTAGGAATCAGCAATGTCAACATAATGAAGCATCAACCATAGATTTCCAAGGAGGGCTTTGAGGTGGAGAAGGTATGTTGTGCTTAAAGTGAAACTGATCTTGCTCTTGTGCTTCTTCTTGAGCTTGTTCTTGCTCTTGAATGATTGGTTCTGGTTCAGGCTGAATTACTGGAACTAAATGAATGATAGGATCTTGGTGAATCACATTTAGAAGAGCATATGTCGTTCACCTTGACCAGGAATCCTCATGAATACTTCTAGTATAGGGAGATCATAGTTGATCATGTGAGGTGGCACAACAACTTCTTTACCTTGGTATAAGATTGACTTGATCCTATTGAACACATGTTCATTGAAGTGAACATGTTCAAACACAGTACCTTCCCTTGGGATGTTTGGTAAAAGATCATCAATGATCATCTAAAGGAATCTGGGATACATCTGAAACTTGTTCCTCACTTCAGTAAGATTGTAGATCATTCTATTAAGCACTTGAGCAACAAAGTTAAAAGTCCTCCCTGCTATAATACAAGCAATGGCAGATGAGCTCCTCAAAGATGTTGCATCCCAACCAGTCTTTCTATTGGTCATAGTCTTTTTATATGTGTGCATAAGGAATCTAAATTGAGAACACATATAAGACTTCTTGACTGCTTCCTGTCAATGGTACCAGTGTAGCCTATCTGTTTGAACACATGGAAAACATAGTTCTCATCAAACTCTACTGGACCTTGTGCATCTTCATCTCCAAGTTGTAATATTCTTCTGATCACTTCTTCACTGATAGTGATCTGCTGATCATAAATGGTAGAAACTACTACTTGCTGACCTTGATCTTCCTCCAGATGAGCGTTGGTCCAAAACTGGACAATATGATCTTCAATTATCTGAGGCCTAGCTGTTGTAGTATGTACAAGACTGGTTTGTCTGATGGCTTGTATTATATCTTTGTAGTTCTTAGCCTTTGGTGAGTCTGGGTTGAAATATTCACATAAGTTATGATCTCTGACAAACACAAGGTTTGCCATATCTACAAATAAAGTAGTACATGTTAGTACTTGAATGAGTGAAATGTATGATGTTAATCTGATGCAACTTTGATTAGATGTTCATTGGTGATTTGGAATGTTATGAAATGATTGATCATGTTTGTTTGGCATGTTACTTGTGCCAAAATGCTAGTTTCTTAAAATAAAATCTATTGATAGTTTGACTTTGATGGAATTGAGTGAAAGTCAATTTAAGTCAATTTTGCACTTGTATATCTCACTAAATTATTGTTGTTTTGATCAAAATTCATGTTTGATTCATAACAAAGGGTTATTTTTTTCAAAACATTCAATGATCGTATCTCGTAACAAATTAATCAGTGTTTTTCAGTTGACTTTTAAAGTCAAACCTGTTCATTTAATGCTCATTGAATGTGTATACATTTAATGTTGTTATGTTTAATGCCATAGAAAATTAACTGTTTTCACGTGTTTGTTACTGAAATTTGAACATGTTTAATAAGTTATATCACATTTCAAATCTTTTTCAACATTTTCAAAGATCAGCAGCTAACTTTGAATGTTTTTGACATGAACACATTGACTGTTCATCAGTCTGATGAACACTTAATCATATTTCATCATACAAACAGGGCTAATACATGTAAAAGTGGTTATTAAACCTATATTTAATGTATGATTTCACTAATAACATCAACTGATTTCATTTTGGCTTCGGTCCATGACCCAACTTAGGATATAACAATGTTCAAATCAAAATCGAAACACAGAGTGTATTGATGATTGTTTAATGTTTAGAAACATGTTGTTATACCTATTTGATTGAATGTTAGTGATGAAATCAAATAGATATTGGGTTTGAATGATCAATCGTAATTGTATTGTAGAAACGTTTAGAATTTTGATTTTTTCCTCGCACACTCGTGATGAATGTGAAAATGACAAGTGTTGATCTATATATACAATAGACAAAATAAATGACCACTGTGTATACAGTGTGAATGTATGCTGTGTAAATAGTTTAAACTTAAAAATTAATTTTAAGTCATGCGATGTGAGTAACACATGCACTGTGTGAACAGTGTGTCCGCTATACAATTTTTAAGTTGTACGCTGTGGACCCTTGAATGTTTTTCTATGTTCATAGCGGAAGACCATTTGGTCATGCGCTGTGTACGCTTGTGTGAAATGAAAATTCACAATTGATGATTAAAAGTCATACGCTGTGAGTTGTACATTGTACACAAAGCGGCTGAACATTGTTCATACACTGTGAATACTTGATTGATTGTTTGGTTATTCACAGTGGATGACCAATTAGTCATGCGCTATGTACACTTTGATTGTTCATGAGATATTCACACCAGATGACTTATTGTCATACGTTGTGAACACTTATGTGATTGTGTAATAGTGTACAGTGTATGCTTGCCTGTGTACATACATTGTGTACACTTACACTGTTTCCACAACGGATGACCAAACTAAGTCATGCGATGTGAAAAGTTACTGTATCCATAGCGGATTCTTTACTAACATCATGCGCTATGAACACATGTATGTTTAATAATGCATAGCGGAGGCATGTTTGTTTGTCCGCTGTAAACACTTAATTTGTGACACCCGACATTTTCAGGTCACTTTTCGATCATCACAATCATGGTTTTCCAATCATACATTCAAGCATTTAATATTGTTTACTTAAATGCGTCATTTATTGCACAAACATTCACGAACCTTTCATGTAACGATAATTCGGAGAATTGCCGGATCGCACGCGTGTCTGTCCCCTAACGTTGGTGACTTGTCAAAATAGTTTTCAAATAACCATAATTGGTGTGAAATTTTGTGGTACATGATTATGTGATTAAATGTGTAGCTTGGTTGTTAAATATGTGAATTTTCTACCATTTATGCATTTTTGGGTATTTTCGGCTTTTAATGCCTAATTATTATAATTATGCATTTGAACTAGCAAAATGAATTTATTTCATTTTATTCATGTTTATTTGATATTAGCATTTGGAGGTTTTGGTGTAGTAAAAGTACAATCGTGTAGCGTTAAAACGATTTTTATAATAGACGGCAGGCTTTCTTGTGAAAAAAAAAAAGTATAAAATCCAACCCCCCAACCCTAATCACCATTTGGCCATCCCCTTCCCCTTTCTCTTCAGATTTTTTTCAACAAGTCAAACACACACACAAAGCACACCTTCTTTGATCTTGTTCTTGCATATTGGTGGTGATTTTCAACGTTTCTTGCATCAAACGCGTACCAGGGATCATCATCTAAGCATTTCAAGTAAATTTTTATGTTTGATTTCATGTTCTTTGAACTTCTTGATGAATATGAACCCTAGATGATCCAAAGAAGTCAAAACTTGAAATTGATGATGGATTATATGTTAGTTTCAATATAATGATGTTTGTACGGATTGGTTTTGTGAAATTGTGTCGTTTTGATAAAAAACCAAGGCTTACTTATTAAGGAAACTTTAATTTGGGGATTTTATAGAAATTGTATTATTTTGATGAAATTGGATTGAATTTATGGTTCTAGGATGTTAGTTGATGCTAATGGATGAAAAGTCATGTGTTTGAACTTTGATTTTGGCTCGGTTTTTGAGTACTTTCCATTAAAGGAAATTTTTTGGGTAAGTTGGTTTATAAATGATAATTTATGCATGTTTGATGATATGTGATGATTTTTATATGATATTTAGAGCATAAGAATGGATTGGGAATATCCAAATGTTTGATGATATGTGATGATTTTTATATAATCATGCTTGCTATTTATGGAAATGTTTGTGACTTGATGTGATGAATGATGAGTATGCTATATTTAGAAAACGTTATGGTGATATGATTGATGTTGAAATGATCATAGGAACATGTTAGGAGATTTGGATGAAATTCGTGCAACTTGTGTTCTTATGTTTCAAAATTACGAAAGTTTGGGCATGATAAAGAATCTAGGTTATGTTAACATGTTATGGATGATTGTTGGATGTGTTACATGTATAATTGATATGGATGTTGTGTTATTATTCATAATCTTTATATGGGTTGCACATGTGTAACGATGTCATACTTTCCAAAAATAGAAACTTTTCAAAAATATATGTCCAACATGAAACTTTATATGAATCATTATTTGAGCATGACTAAACATGTTTTTTATTGATTTGAGTCACCAACGGGTCGTCGGGTCAATCCAGTCAACTTTGGTACACAAAAGTCAACTTTTTTCAGAATGTTAAACTTGTCAAACATTTCGCGAACAAGTTAACAATTACGTTGTTTGGATACAAAGGGGTTTATCCTGACCATTATTTACATACACTCATGGACCTACATTTGTTAGGTAATGATTAGCTTTCAGCTGTTACACTTCATGTATTCATACGCTTATATGGTGAGTCTTCACGACCCCACTTTTACTTACTTTCCTTTTTGGGGGAGAAGTATGCAAACTATTTTTATCTGGTTTTAGTATTATTGGTATATCGTCTGTTACTATAGTGCAAACATTATCACGCAAGTCCTTACACACTCGAACCGTTAATAACGAGCTAGCGAGGTAATTTTGAGTAGTACTACTGGGTTTGACAAACCCCACCCTCGTTAGTCATGCTAACTCGACTGGAGGTCGAACGGGTGTTTAATTGACCTAGACATTTTCCATTGTTTTATGATAAGGCATGGCAAAAGGCAAAACAACTCACAAACAAACAGCTTAAGTTCAAAACGCTAAGTAACTCGATATATAGGCTAGTTACCTATGGTATACCATTGTTTAGTTTTATCAAGAAAACGCTCAAACATATTTACTGATTTAAACCTGTGAACTCACCAACCTTGTGTTGACATATTTTTGTATGTCTTCTTAGATTGCAGGCACACTTAAGGCTAGGGTTGATTTGAGGTTCATGCATCATCTGTACTGTTTGGAAACAAGTTTATTTACATTTACTACTTTCATTGGGCGCCTTGTTTTGCACATTTATTACTCATGGTTTTATAAACGTTTATGCTTCTGCACTGATAACATTGATAACTATATAAGGTCAAATTATTATATTAAATCACATATAGTGTCATTTGATATGAGTGCGTCTAAGATCCTGGTTTGTCACATGCCTTATGGTAAAATCCCGCCGGTGGATTTTGATGGTGTAACATAATGTATTGGTTAACTGTATCTACAGCGGATGAATGTTTGTGTGTCCGTTGTGTCAACAGTTGACAAAATTTAAAACTTTTTGTTTGTTTTGAAAATTTTGCTCATCAGCTATATATTAATATACATACGCTGTAGAGACTTGGTTTTCGGTTTTTGCTTAAAAATTATTATGAAATGTTTCCAAAACTTGAATATTTGTTAAATTTTATAATTTTGACATGATTATTATATGGATGATAAGATATCATTCACAAGCAATATTGTGCATGTATATGTGTCAAATTGTTGTTTTTTGAGTGTTGCCTTGATTTGGCTTTATTAAAAACTTAAAATTTTAAAATCCTGTAAATTTTAATATTTCAAATTTTAAAGTGTATGATTATGCACATATTCTGTTGCCTTTGATATTTTCATGTTCATTTTTCTCCCCCTAAAATTTTGTATATTAATAAAAACCTTTATAAGATGACAAAAATTTGAAATTTGTTGATGGAAATTATCAAAGTCCAATGTGGATGTTTGCATGATAGACTTATAGAAAGATAACACCATATCTAACCAAGAAATGTATGATTTTCATGTTTGGACATGAATCATTTACACATGACATAAGATCATAATAGTCTTAAATCCTCATTAAGTTGATTTGATGATTTTGAGAATAGACATAGATTAATACAATATTGATTGCAGATATTGTGATCCACTTAAACTCATGCATAGTATTAATGATTGATTGAAACAGTAAGTGATTATTATGTTTTGGGTATATTTAGATGATTTGTATGTACCCCACACCTGATTGTATGTTAAGATCAACCCTCCTCAAGATATGCTAGAAAGCACTTTAAATACTTATTACCTAGCTACTTAAGAGTATAAATGCTTAATTTGATCCTTTTTATTTGATCCATATTGGGATTCTTTTGCACTTCACTTTGGAAGGTGATCCTCTTTAGGATTCTTTTGATTCATTCACAAGGAATGTGGTCTAAAAGACTTTATTGATTATTCATCCAAGATGGAGGTGTTCCTCATTGAGAATCTCTTTGGATCATGATGTAGGTCATTTAGGTCTGTGCTTAGCACAACAAAGAATGCCTCAGTGTACTCCAGGTCTATGATAATCATAACAAAGGAGACACTTGTATGATTGAGCAGTATATAAACTATTTCACTTGGTGCATATGAGTTACTTTACAAGCAATCTATATTTGATAAACCAATACTTACCATAAAACAAGATGGATGTTGTTTACTACACAATCATAAGAATTTAGTTCTTCACTATTGTATGTGATGTTAGGTGTCCCATGCTGAGCCTATCCACATATCTAACAAAGTATTGTCGGTCTTTATTGGTGGGTTAAATGACTCAAGTGAAGAAGTAATCTAGTGTACTATTATTTCTCATGTGTGGTAATGTTTGATTCAAACTTGTTTGTGTAACACCCTGAATTTTTATTTAAAAGACGAGAAAAGAAAAGTATCCAGAAAGAAAGGTAAATGGACACAAGTGGAGGGGCTAAAGTTGTAAAAGGACAAAACTCTAATATTTTATTATTAAAATGGGTATGGCCACCCACTTTAAAGCATATCTGCTTTCTGTTCTCGGTCAAGAAGAAGAAGAAGAAAGGGGTGCCGGTTTTGGAGAAGAAGAAGGAAGGAAAAGCTGCAAAAGGTGAGTTTCTTGAGCTTTTGTTCTGGTTTTAACTCGGTTTGCAGCTTGTAACTGAGTTCTTGATGTTTTAGAAGGTTGTTCTCGGGATTTTGAAGCTAAAATCACTGGTGGAAGTGTTTGGTTTGAAGATCTGCTTCAGGTGAGTTTCTAGAACCCCTCTTTTACAAATTTTAAAGTGTTTGGGGCTATTATGCATAGCAGGAAAAGGTTTTCCAAAGATAGCCGTATGTTTCTGCTTGTTGTTTGTCTATGATGCTGTGATTATATGTTTAGAACGGTCTTAGAGGTTGGAATTGTGGTTAGTATGCTTTTAAGGGCTTTAGTATGCTAGATCTATGTTTGGGTAATGTTAGAATGATTATCGGGTGTTTTGGGTAGTTAGAGATATTTTCAGAATGTGTTCATGTGCCTATCTGACCTTCATGCGCCCAAACAGTACCCTTCATGCGCCCAAAAAGTTGGCCATGAGGCCAAGTGTTCTCATGCGCCCAAGTTTTCTCATGCGCCCAAGGTGGTACGCCCAAATAGTAGCCATGCGCCCGAATTGTGCCCATGTGACTGTGGGCCATGCGCCTGCATAGTGCCCATGCGACCAGGAAGTGGGAAAATGCCTAAGTATAGATGGTGCGCCCAAATAGTGCCCATGCGCCCAGAATTGTTTGTGTGGCTAAGTGTTGGAATGCCTGACAGGGCTCTTGCGCCCGAATAGTACTGATGAACCCATGATGTTTCTACTTAGAATTTTTCTGCTGATGCGCCTAGAATGTTTTTATGTGCCTCGTTTTAGACTTAAGGTTTTCTAAGGGCTTTAAGAGGTGATGTTTGAGTTAGGTCCCGTTGGGATGTGATGGCTTATGCTTGATGTATGCATTATGATGTGATGAGGTTGATGTGTGAGTGTGTGATGTGTTGTCTTTCTTCGTTAAACGGTTTTCAAAATGTATATATTATGTTTTATAATACGTTATGTATAATGTTTGACTTTATGTGGTTTGATGTATGGCTATGAATGAACGTAAAGTATTATGTAACGAAGTGAAAGGCAATAATAATAAAAAGTGGAATGTAAAGAACGAAGGGAGTCTTTGTGACTCGAAGGGGATCCTTGTCGCATACCCCGGTACTGTGTCAGTCTTTGGACACGAGTCGGGTGTTTGTTTACAGGCCCCGACACAGTATAAGCTTTCGGGCACGAATTGGGGGTATTGCATGAGACAGGATCCAGACTGAAGTCTTCGTGACTCGAAGGGAGTCTTTGTGACTCGAAGGGAGTCTTTGTGACTCGAAGGGAGTCTTCGTGACTCGAAGGAAGTCTTCGTGACTCGAAGGGAGTCTTTGTGACTCAAAGGGAGTCTTCGTGACTCGAAGGGAGTCTTTATGACTCGAAGGGGATCCTTGTCACATACCCCGGCTGTGTCAGTCTTCGGACACGAGTCGGGGGTTTGTTTACAGGCCCCAGCACAGTATTAGCTTTCTAGCATGAGTCGGGGGTATTGCATGACACAGGATCCAGATTGAAGTGAAAGATAATGATGAATGTACGAAATGTATGAGCTGAACAATGATGAAGATAATAATAATATTATCAATGTGTACTTATGATGTGTGATCGCACACGATTTCGAAGGTTGTTTTAGAGGAAGTAAATTATTTTATTTATAAAACTAGAACTCACTCAGCGTCGCTGACTTTTTGTATGTATAATAGTTGGCAGGTATTTTGTTGATGCTGAGGAGTTACAGGCATGGATGCATACGCTAATCGGGACGTTTTGAGACTGGCATCCTCATTTTGGACATGTTATTGTATTTTGATATGTAAATGAATTATGTAATGAGATAACATGTTCTAATTATAAATGAAAGTTATTAATTTCCGCTGCAAAGAAATGAGTATTTTAAATAATTTATGTGATGTTTTAAATAATTTATGCGATGACGGTCCAGCTGTAAGCGTCCCGGGAACGGGGCCTTACAAGTTGGTATCAGAGCTAAAGTTTAAGAGAATTGGGTAAATATTTTCAAAAAGAACCTAATCTTAAACTGAGAATGGGACGAAAAGGAAAGGGATGCCAGTCCTAGTAGCTCGTGCCTGCAGGTAAAAGTTTTAAGTAAAAGGTTTTAGGTAAGTTAATGTTAACTTGCATTATATGCGCATGTTATGTGGCTTTTGTGCTTTTGTGTAGATTTAGATACTGATGTAGTCAGGATAGGAAATGCTTGGGAAATGAAGAGTAAAGTAAGTGGCTAAACACAACTGGCCACTATGATTAGGGACTTACTATACTTGACATATCTTGAGCTATTACCTTGATTGACCGTGTTAGTGTTTGAATCTTGTAGTGTTTAGATGGCTGGCGGTAGGTCTTCTGAGGCTTCACGAGGTGGAGGTCGTGATGGACTTGGTGTTAGGCCACATTTCACGAGGAGCAGAGCTAAGACTGCTGAGACGGCTCCTGGTGAGCCAGCGCTTCGTCACCAGGACGGTGAGGACAGGAGTGCTAATCTGAGAGCCTCAATGAAGGAGACAGTAGCAGAGGAAGTCCAACAGGTTATGCAAACGATTCTGCCAACTGTAGTGACCGATGTCATTAGAGCTATGAAGGAGGATGAGAAGAAGGAGAGTGAGAAGAGGAGAACCGCACGACGCGAAGGTGAAGCTGGAGGTTCTAGGGATATGGAGCAACCCGATGCTGGCATGGTTGTCTCAAGTGATGACGAGGAGGACGAGGAAGCTGTGGAGGAGACTGCGAAGGGAGAGCATTCCAAAGGTGTAGGCCACTTGTGTTTGATGGAAATAGGAGTGCTGCTGCTGCACAATGTTGGGTGAGAGAGATGGAAGCGGTTCTTGATATCAGCGAGTGCCTTGAGGATCAGAAGGTGAAGTTTGCTACCTACTCATTTGTGGATTCAACCTTACGCTGGTGGGACAACATTGTCCAGGCTGAGGGCACCAGAGCAATCGAGAGGATGAGGTGGAAGGAGCTGAAAAGGTTGGTGATCGAGGAGTTTTGCCCTCATAGAGAACTTGATAAAGTTGAGAGGGAGTTCTTGCAGCTGGAGGCAGGAACGATGACTCACCAACAGTACACCACAAAGTTCAACGAGATGGCAAGGCTGGTACCAGATCAGGTGACGCCTGTGTCACGAAAGATTAAAAGGTATATTCAAGGTCTGCCGGTAGATATCCGCAGACATCTGGTCGTTGCCCGGCCAAGCATGTTTAGGTCGGCGGTCGATTTGGCGGGGAGGTTGTATGACGAGCGTGAGCTGGTGGCGATAATGAATGAAGAGGAGAAACGTAGCTATGATAGGGATGAAAGTGGAAGACGGGATAACGACGGGGAATTTATGGCTAGGGGTAAGACGATGAGGTTCAATGATCGGAGGAGGATAACAGGGAAGGAAGAGGTGTGTAGGAAGTGTGGCAGAGGCCACGAGGTGGAGTGCAAATGGGGATTGAACATCTGCTTCCAGTGTAGGAAAGAGGGCCACAAGGCGAGGGATTGCCACATGGCTAAATGTTACAGATGTTGTAAGAGTGGGCACATGAGTAGAGATTGCAAGAAATCGAGGGCAGGAAGCTCCGGTGCAAGGAAGGAGAATAGAGGATGAAGGCTAGAGCAATTGCCCTGACCTGGAGGAGGCTAGACCGGACTTCGACGCAACGTCAGGTACGTTTCTAGTAATTTAAAGTTATGTATCTATGCTGTGATTGTGGTGCTAGTAGTAGTTTCATTCCTGCTGCCTTTGTGTTAAGTTGCACGTTAGGAGTAGTAAGATCGATGCATCCTTCGATGTAGAAATTGCTATTGGTAAGTCCACTACGTTACCGGATGTCCTAGAGAATTGCGCGATAGTATTGAGAGAGCGCGTGTTTCCTGCTAGACTATTCAGGATAGACATGGATGGATAGACATACGCCTTCAGAAGGATTGGCTAGCAGCCTATGAGGCAAACACTGAGTGTTGCAACAAGGTGGTTTGAACAGCCGAGCTCGACAAGAGTTCGGTGCTGACCTACGGCGATGGAGTAATGATGAAGGCCTCGTTTTGGGAGAGAAGATCACCCGATTTTGAAAGTGAGTGAAGCTAATACTGAGGTGTAAATAACTAATCTGAACTGTTGCTCAGGTTGGAGAAGTGGCATGTCGATTGAAGCTACCCGACGTGTTAAGTGGAAGTCATCCGATGTTCCATGTATCTCGTCTAAGAAAGTGCTCAACTGATGGGGATGCGATCGTGCCACTAGAGAATACTGAGATTGATGAACGATTCAACTACGTGGAGCAACTAGGGGTCATCCATGATAGAAGGAAAAGAAGGGCTAAGGAGAATGGTGATTTCACTTGTGCAAGTTTAGCGGAGCCCAGAAGGGGACTAAGCCTACGTGTAAGATCAAGGATGAGGCGAGATAACCTTACCCGTGGCTGTTCGAGAAGCGACAGGTTTCGGGGACGAAACCTATATAAGGGGGGTGGACTTGTAACACCCCGAATTTTTATTTAAAAGACGAGAAAGAAAAGTATCCAGAAAGAAAGGTAAATGGACACAAGTGGAGGGGCTAAAGTTGTAAAAGGACAAAACTCTAATATTTTATTATTAAAATGGGTATGGCCTCCCACTTTAAAGCATATCTGCTTTCTGTTCTCGGTCAAGAAGAAGAAGAAGAAAGGGGTGCCGGTTTTGGAGAAGAAGAAGGAAGGAAAAGCTGCAAAAGGTGAGTTTCTTGAGCTTATGTTCGGGTTTTAACTCGGTTTGCAGCTTGTAACCGAGTTCTTGATGTTTAAGAAGGTTGTTCTCGGGATTTTGAAGCTGAAATCACTGGTGGAAGTGTTTGGTTTGAAGATCTGCTTCAGGTGAGTTTCTAGAACCCCTCTTTTACAGATTTTAAAGTGTTCGGGGGTATTATGCAACCGGGAAAAGGTTTTCCAAAGATAACCGTATGTTTCTGCTTGTTGTTCATCTGTGATGCTGTGATTATATGTTTAGAACGGTCTTAGAGGTTAGAATTGTGGTTAGTATGCTTTTAAGGGCTTTAGTATGCAAGATCTGTGTTTGGGTAATGTTAGAATGATTATCGGGTGTTTTGGGTAGTTAGAGATATTTTCAGAATGTGTTCATTCGCCTATCTGACCTTCATGCGCCCAAACAGTACCCTTCATGCGCCCAAAAAGTTGGCCATGAGGCCAAGTGTTCTCATGCGCCCAAGTGTTCTCATGCGCCTAAGGTGGTGTGCCCAAATAGTGGCCATGCGCCCGAATTGTGTCCAAGTGACTGTGGGCCATGCGCCTGCATAGTGCCCATGTGACCAGGAAGTGTGAAAATGCCTAAGTATAGATGGTGCACCCAAATAGTGCCAATGCGCCCAGAATTGTTTCTGTGGCTAAGTGTTGGAATGCCTGAACAGGGCTCATGCGCCCGAATAGTACTGATGCGCCCAGGATGTTTATACTTAGAATTTTTCTGCTGATGCGCCTAGAATGTTTTTATGTGCCTCGTTTTAGACTTAAGGTTTTCTAAGGGCTCTAAGAGGTGATGTTTGAGATAGGTCCCGTTGGGATGTGATGGCTTATGCTTGATGTATGCATTATGATGTGATGAGGTTGATGTGTGAGTGTGTGATGTGTTGTCTTTCTTCATTAAACGGTTTTCAAAATGTATATATTATGTTTTATAATACGTTATGTATGATGTATGACTTTACTTTGTATGGCTATGAATGAACGTAAAGTATTATGTAACGAAGTGAAAGACAATAATAATGAAAAGTGGAACGTAAAGAACGAAGGGAGTCTTTGTGACTCGAAGGGGATCCTTGTCGCATACCCCGGTACTGTGTCAGTCTTCGGACACGCGTCGGGGGTTTGTTTACAGGCCCCGGCACAGTATTAGCTTTCGAGCACGAGTTGGGGGTATTGCATGAGACAGGATCCAGATTGAAGTCTTCGTGACTAGAAGGTAGTCTTTGTGACTCGAAGGGAGTCTTTGTGACTCGAAGGAATTCTTCATGACTCGAAGGAAGTCTTCGTGACTCGAAGGGAGTCTTTGTGACTCAAAGGGAGTCTTCGTGACTCGAAGGGAGTCTTTGTGACTCGAAGGGGATCCTTGTCACGTACCCCGGTACTGTGTCAGTCTTCGAACACGAGTCGGGGATTTGTTTACAGCCCCAGCACAGTATTAGCTTTCGAGCACGAGTCGGGGGTATTGCATGAGACAGGATCCAGATTGAAGTGAAAGATAATGATGAATGTACGAAATGTACGAATTGAACAATGATGAAGATAATAATAATATTATCAATGTGTACGTATGATGTGTGATCGCATACGATTTCGAAGGTTATGTTTTAAGGGAAGTAAAGTATTTTATTTATAAAACTAGAACTCACTCAGCGTCGCTGACTTTTTGTATGCATAATAGTTGGTAGGTATTTTGTTGATGCTGAGGAGTTGCAGGCATGGATGCATACGCTTTTCGGGACGTTTTGAGACTGGCATCCACATTTTGGACATGTTATTGTATTTTGATATGTAAATGAATTATGTAATGAGAAAACATGTTCTAATTATAAAAGAAAGTTATTAATTTCTGCTACAAAGAAATGAGTATTTTAAATAATTTATGCGATGACGGTCCAGCTGTTAGCGTCCCGGGAACGGGGCCTTACAGTTTGTTATTCTGAAAACATGAATGGTTGAATGATGTCTTAATTTTGAAAAGAGGAAGTCTTTAACAAAATTAAACTTGTATGATTTTAATGGTTGAAAAACATTATTTCTTTGGTTCATAGTTGATCATGCCAAGTGAGTGAACCGGAAATTCAAATCTTGTTGAATCAAATGGTTTTGTAAATAGGTCAGCCAACTGATTGTCAGTATGAACTTCGATCAACTTAATCAGACGTTTTTCTGAGAAATCTCTTAGAAAATGAAATCTGATATCTATATGTTTTGTTTGACTATTGAACAGGATTGTCATTGATGAACATGGCAGCAGAATTGTCTCTGTGTATGGGTGTTTTAAGAAAATTAAAGCCAAAATCAAGTATTTGCTTATGAATCCAAAGAACTTGAGAACAGTATGCAGAAGTAGCTATGTACTCTGCCTCAACTGTTGACACGGACACATTTATTTGTTTCTTGCACTGCTAGGAGATCAATCTTGATCCAAGAAACTGACATCCTCCAATTATGGATTTTTTGTTGTTGTTGCATCCATCACATAATATGTCATATACATAGACTTGTACAACTAGCAAGTCTAGTCCTTTTCTCTTCAAGAACAATGTCTGATCAATCTTCCCTCTGGTATAACCATTCTATAGTAGAATCTTTGATAACGTTTCATACCACTTCTTGGGTGCTTGGTGAAGACCATACAGAGCTTTATCTAACTTGTAGACTCTATGAGGGATGTCTGGGTCTTTAAACCCTAGTGGTTGAGCAACATATACCTCTTCATCTATATTTCCATATAGGAATGCACATTTCACATCCATTTGGAAGATAGTGAATTTCTTTGATGAGGCATAAGCAATGAACACTCTGATGGCTTCTAATCTAGCTACTGAAGCAAAGACATCATCGTAATCAATGCCTTCCTCTTAAGTGTAAACCTGGACAATGAGCCTTACTTTATTTCTAATGACAATCACTCTGTCACCTGTTTTGTTTCTAAAAAGCCATGTGGTGCAAATGGCATATTGACCTTTAGGGAGATCAACTAGTTTCCACACCTCTTGCTTTCTAAATTGTTGTAGTTCCTCTTGCATGGCTTCTATCCAACTGTTGTCTTTGAGTGCTTCTGTGATGGTTTTGGGTACCGTGAGAGATAGAAAGCAGGAAAACAGACAAAAGTTTATTGTAACAGATTGACTGCATGTCAATCTGACATTTAGATCACAATTGATATTCTCTAAGGGATGATATTTGTGAGCTTTTGTGGTTTCAATCTGATCAACAGGGGATAGCTGAATCAAGATTAGTGATTGTTTGGTCAGTTGTTAATGGGTGAGCAAGGGTATTTGATGTTGTGGGATAGTCTGGCTGTGCAACTTCATTGAATGTTTATGGTGAATCATGAAAGAAATCTAATATTTCATCATCATGATGAGTGTCTGGTAGTGAATAGTAGTTATCATCTTCTTCAGTTGTGTTTGGATGATGTGACCTTGTTTGTTTGCTTGGTTGAGGGTCAAATAAAGCTTGTGGTTGATTGGTCACTGGAGTTGATGATGATGGAGTGTTTGTTGATGTTCCTCCTGAAGTGTTTGTGTGATCTGGAGGAGTTGTAACTGTTGTACTTGAAGGAGTAATGTTTCTTCTCCTTGGAGGAGCAGTAGTTAATGGAACATCACTGTTTATTGGAGGAACCATGGGATATTCAATGTCATCCTTGGTACCTAAAACATCAAAATAAAATGTGTCAAATGATTTTGTTAGTGAATCAATATCAAATAACCAGTCAGATTCAATGACTTTTATAGAGAAAGAATGTTCGTTAAAAACAACATCTGTTGTTTCTTCTACTATGTTCAGTCATGGATTGTATATGTTGTATGCTTTACAACTTTCGGAGCATCCAACAAAAAAATCCATCGTCTGCTTTAGAAGCAAACTTAGATAAATGTTCTCTGGTGTTTAATATGGATATAGAACATCCAAATGCTTTAAGAAATCCAATAAAAGGTTTTCTTTTAAACATTAATTCATATGGAGTTTTGGTATGTTTTTTAATTATTAATGTTCTATTTTAAATGTAGCAAGCTATGTTGATGGCTTTAGCCTAAAAGGATATGGACAATAGAGAGTTAGCTAGTATAGATCTAGCGGCTTTTACCAATGTTCTGTTTCTCTGTTTAGCAACTCCATTCTTGTAACCCCTAGAAATTTCAGAAAAAGAAAAGAAAAGCAAGTAAGGGAGAAAAAGGGTATTATTTCAAAAGGAAGGGGTTAAAAGCATGCAAGGGCCAAACCTGCACATAATGGGGTTTAAAAAAAGAAAGGCTGCCCATACTTTTTCTCCCACAACACTCAACTTTTGGTTCTAGTAAGAGAAGAAGCTCTCATCCAAAATTTAATAAGAGAAAGTGAAAGAGATCTTCCAAAGGTAAGATTTTAAGGTTTTTCTTCTCAGTTTTCAGTAGGGGTTTAGCTTCTGGATCGAGTTCCAGGTGTTTAGTGCTCGTTTTCGTATGTTTTTGGTGCTAGAACTCCAATTTGGATCTTCGGTTTGTGGAGTTTTGCTCGAAAACTGTTAAGGTGAGTTCTAGATCCCCCTCTTTTACCGGTTTTCTACTTGTTTGGGGCTGTTATGCACACTAAAAGAATGTTTCTTCACCAAACTATGTTTTCTTTTATGAAAAGTACGACTGTGTACGATTGATGTGTGTGTTTAAAGGATTTCCATATTGTTGTATGGATGTTTGTGATGTTTTAAGTGTGAACTGGTAGATCCATGCTAAGTATGTGTTTAAAAGTGATGTATGGGTTTAGAAACTGCGTAAGTTGATCGCAGGTGTGGGATTTGGTGTCCACTGTGGACTTTGTATGTCCGCTTTGGACACTTAGAAAAATTATGCATGCTATCCGCTATGGGCTTTGTATGTCCGCTCTGGACACTTAGAAGAATTATGCATGCTGTCCACTGTGGACTTTGTATGTCCGCTCTGGACACTTAGAAAAATTATGTATGCTGTCCGCTATGGACATTAGACTGTCTGCTGTGGACACTTCGAATGATTTTATGCCGTCCGCTGTGGACTTGCATGTCCGCTGTGGACACTTGAAGATTTTATTTATACGCTGTGAATACTTAGAACTTTTTATGCTGTCCGCTGTGTACTTTACATATCCGCTGTGGACACTTAGGAAATTTTATGATTGTCCGCTGTGGATTTGTTCATCTGCTGTGGACTTGTTCATCTGCAATGGACTTGTTCATCGGTTGTGAACTTTGTTCATTCGCTGTGGATGCTTAGAATGTTTTAGTCGTACGCTGTGGACATTGGCTATCCGCTTTAGACTTTGGCTGTCCGCTGTAGACGCTTAGGAAATTTTGGGAAATAGGAATTAAGTGCTAAGTACTGATATTTTATGGTGGCCTATGCTTGATTATGTTATGTATGCTTGTGGGCTGCTATTATGATGATGAGGTTCTATGTTATGTATTATGATGTGACTTTACGTGTCGTGATATGTATATGTACGTAAAGTATTATGTAATAAAAGTGAAAGATAACGTTAACGTGAAGTGGAACATAATGAATGAATGCAAAGTCTTGCAAACAAAATGACGAAGGTTCACAACTCAACGAGATAGTTGTTTGCTGAACTGTGTGTGGTTTAGCTAACCCTTGTTAATGCGCACAGGGGTCTAGTCCTTAAGATTGACTGAAAAGTATGAAACGGGATCCTTGTCGCTCTACCCTGGTACTGTGTCAGCTTTGGCATAATGTGGGGGTTTACTGGTAAGCCCCGGCACAGTACTAGCTTCGGCATGATGTGGGGGTATAACATATGGCAGGATCTAGATAAAGGTGAAAGATAATAATGAAAGAAAGTACGAAATGAACAACTATGAACGATGATGAATGATGACCAATGATGATGAACGATGATGGAAGATAATAATGATATTATCTAGATGTATGTATAATGTATGATCACGTATAAGAGTAAAGAAAATGTTTTAAACGAAAGTAGAGTACTTTATTATAAAATTAGAACTCACTCAGCATCACTGACTTTTGTATGCATAATAGTTGGCAGGTAATTGTTGATGCCGAGGAGGTGCAGGCATAGATGCATAAGCTACTGGGATGGTTCAAGTTTGGCACCCATATTTTGGAGAATGTCATTGTATTAATATATTTTTGGAATGTAAATGAAATGATATGATGATTTGACACATTTTTAATTATTAATGAAAAGTTAAATTTCCGCTGCGAAATGATAAGTTTTATATGTTTTATGCGATGACTGACCAACTGTAAGCGTCCTGGGAATGGGGCCTTACAAGTTGGTATCAGAGAAGAAAGTTTAAGAGTATTGGGTAAATTATTTTAAAAACCTAAATTTAAACTGAGAATGGGACAAGAAAGGGAAAGGGATGCCAGTCCTAGTAGCTACATGCTTGCAGGTAAATATTTTATATAAACGTTTTATGTAAATTTATGGAAAAAGGAATTATGTGTGTGTGTTATGTAAATTATGTGCTCTTTGTAGATTTGGATACTAAAGTAGTTAGGATAGGAAATGCTTGGTGAATGAAGTGTAAAGTAAGTGGCTAATCACAACTGGCCACTATAATTAGGGACTTACTATACTTGACATAATCTAAGCTATTGCCTGGAATGACCGTGTTGGTGTTTGAATCTTATAGTGTTTAGGGGATGGCTGGTGGTAGATCTTCAAATGCTTTGCGAGGTGGAGGTCGTGGTAGACATGGTACTGGGCCGCATGTCACAAGGAAGAGGGCTAAGACTACTGAAACGGCTCCTGAAGAGCCGAAGCTTCATCACCATGAAGATGGGGATGAGAGTGCTAATCTGAGGGCCTCAGTGAAGGAGGCAGTTGTGGAGGAAGTTCATCAGGTCATGCAGATGATTCTGCCATTTGTGGTGACCAAGTTTATTAGGGATGTAATGGAAGATGAGAAGAAGGGCAAACAGGAGAAGGAGAATGCCACTAGGAGAGAGGGCAAAAAAGGAGGTTCAAGGGAAAGGGAACAACCTGAGACTGAGATGGTCGTCTCCAATGACGATGTGGAAGAGGAAGAAGTGCGGGAAACTTCAAAGGGGTCCAACTATGGGGCATTCTAGAGATGCAAGCCCCCGACATTTGATAGGAATGGGAGTGTTGCTACTGCTCACCGATGGGTGAGAGAGATAGAGGCTGTGTTGAATATCAGCGAGTACAGGGAGGACCAGAAGGTGAAGTTTGCTACCCATTCATTTGTGGATTCGGTCTTATGATGGTAGGACAACATTGTCCAGGTCGAGGGTAGCAGGGCGATCGGGAGGATGAAATGGAGTGAACTAAAGAAGATGGTGATCAAGGAGTTTTGTCCTCATAAGGAACTCGATAAAGTCGAGAGGGAGTTCCTGCAGTTGGAGGCGGGAACCATGACACACCAGCAGTATACGACTAAGTTTAATGAGATAGCGAGGCTGGTGCCAGAGCAGGTGACACCCGTGTCATGGAAAATAAAGAGATACATATAGGGTTTGCGACAAATATCCACAGACATCTAATCGCCGCTCGGCCAGGTATGTTCAGGTCGGTGGTCGATCTAGTAGGAACACTGTATGATGAGCGAGAGGCAGTGGCGGTGGTGGATGAGGAGAAGAAGTATGGCAATGATAGGAATGGGAATGGGAAGCGGTACAACAGTGGTGGGTTTGTGGCCGGTGGTAAAAGGATGAGGGTTGACGATCGAAAGGCATTAACAGGGGGAGAGAAGGCATGCAAGAAGTGTGGGAGAGGCCAGGTAGGGGAGTGTAAGTGGTGATCGAACATCTGTTTTCAGTGTGGGAAGGAGGGCCACATGGCAAGGAATTATCATGTGGTGAAATGTTACAATTGTGGCGAGACTGGGCACATGAGCAGAGACTGCAAGAAGTCGAGGGTTGAGAGCTCCGGGGCGAAGAAGGATACTGAGAAGGAGGGCAGAGGGTGAAGGCCAGGGCATTTGCTATGACTTGGGAGGAGGCTAGGGTGGACCGCAATGTGGTGCCAAGTACATTCCTACTAAACTAGACTTGTGCCTCTGTACTTTTTGATTTTGGTGCTAGTAGGAGTTTTATTTCTGCTGCCTTTCGTGATAAGTTGCCTGCTAGGAGTAGGAACACTGGCGAGGCCTTTGATGTAGAAACTTCCATTGGTAAGTCGATCAGGATTTTTGATATGGTAGAAGATTGTGACATAGAGTTGAAAGCCCATAGGTTCTCTGCTAGGTTGTTCATGATGCTCTTAGATAGATTTGATGTAGTCCTGGGGATGGATTGGCTAGCAGCTATGAGGTAAACATCTTATTTTATAAGAAGATGATTCGATTGACCATGCCTGATTGGAGTTCGGTGACGATCTATGGTGATAGAGTTAGTACGGCTCCAAAGGTAATTTCGATGGTTGCGCAGAGAAGTGTATGAGATGTGGAAGTGGTGCCTATCTAGCCTGTGTGAAGGATGTGTATGTGTCAGTACCATGATTGATGGACGTAAAGGTCGCGTGTGACTTCCCAGATGTGTTCCCGAAGGATCTACCAGGTGTGCCACCCGACCGCGAGATCGAGTTCCAGATCGATTTGATGCCTGATGCCCAACTGGTTGCTAAGGCGTCGTATCATCTAGCTCCCTTCAAGATGAAGGAATTGATGACTCAACTGTAAGAGTCATTAGACAAGGGGTTCATTCGACCGAGTATCTCTCCATGGGGTGCTCCGGTCTTATTTGTGAAGAAGAACGATGGTAGCATGAGGATGTGTATCGACTACCGTGAGCAGAACAAGTTGACTGTGAAGAACCGATATCCGTTACAGAGGATTGATGACTTGTTCGATCAGCTCCAAGGTGCCAGGTGGTTCTCGAGGATAGATCTCTGATCTAGTTACCACTAATTGAAGCTAAGGAGCAGGATATTCCTAAAACAGCCTTTGGTACACGTTATGGACACTACGGGTTTCTCATGATGTATTTTGGTTTAACCAATGCGTTAGCCGCTTTTATGGATTTGTTGAATCGGGTGTGTCGACCTATGCTAAATAAATCAGTGATTGTGTTTATCGATGACATCCTGATTTATTCGAAGAGAGAAGAAGAGCATGCTAGTCACATCCACGAAGTGTTGAAGACACTTAGAAGAGAGAAGTTGTACGCCATGTTCTCCAAGTGTGCGTTCCGGTTACGCGAGATTCAGTTTTGAGTCATGTGGTTAATCCTGAAGGGATTAATGTAGAACTACCGAATGTTGAGGCGGTGATGCAATGGAGTCTCCAAAGACGCCATCCGAGACTCGTAGTTTCTTAGGTTTGGTGGGTTACTACAGGAGATTTATCCAAAACTTCTCTAAAGTGGCTGATGTGGTCTTTGCATTGAAGAATTAGATGGCACTACCCAGATCTCTTTAAAAAGTGACAGGTTTCGGGGATGAAACTTATATAAGGGGTGTGGACTTGTAACACCCGGAAATTTCAAAAGAAGAAAAGAAAAGTAAGTAAGGGAGAAAAAGGGTATTATTTCAAAAGCAAGGGGTTAAAAGCATGCAAGGGCCAAACCCGCCCATAATGGGGTTTAAAAAAAAAGGCTTCCATACTTTCTCTCCCACATCACTCAACTTTCGGTTCTAGTGAGAGAAGAAGCTCTCATCCAAAATTTAGTGAGAGAAAGTGGAAGAGATCTTCAAAAAGTAAGATTTTAAGGTTTTTCGTCTTGGTTTTCAGTGGGGTTCCAGCTTTTGGACTGATTTCTAAGTGTTTAGTGCTCATTTTTATGTGTTTTAGGTGCTAGAACTCCAAGTTGGATCTCGGGATTGTGGAGTTTTGCTCGAAAACTATTAAGTTGACTTCTAGGTCCCCCTCTTTTACCGGTTTTCTAGTTGTTTGGGGCTGTTATGCACACTAAAAGAATGTTTCTTCACCAAACTACGTTTTCTTTTATGAAAAGTACAAATGTGTATGGTTGATGTATGTTTTTAAAGGATTCCCAAGTTGTTGTATGGTTGTTTAGGATGTTTTAAGTGTGAACTGGCAGATCCATGCTAAGTATGTGTTTAGAAGTGATGTATGGGTTTAAAAACTATATTAATTGATCGCAGATGTGGGACTTGGTATCCACTGTGGACTTTGTATGTCCGCTCTGGACACTTAAAAAAATTATGCATGCTGTCCGCTGTGGACTTTGTATGTCCGCTCAGGACACTTAGAAAAAATATGCATGCTGTCCGCTGTGAGGTTTGAATGTCCGCTCTGGACACTTAGAAAAATTATGCATGCTGTCCGCTGTGGACATTAGACTGTCCGCTGTGGACATTAGACTGTCTACTATGGAAACTCAGAAGGATTTTATGCCGTCCGCTGTGGACTTGCATGTCCGCTGTGGACTTTGCATTTCAGCTGTGGACACTTGGAGATTTTAGGTATGCGTTGTGAATACTTAGAACTTTTTATGCTATCCGCTGTGGACTTTACATGTCCGCTATGGACACTTAGGAAATTTTATGATTGTCCGATGTGGATTTGTTCATCCGCTGTGGACTTGTTCATCCGCTGTGGACTTTGTTCATCCGCTGTGGATACTTAGAATGTTTTAGTCATGTGCTGTGGACTTTGGCTGGCTGCTGTGGACTTTGGCTATCCACTGTGGACACTTAGGAAATTTAAGCTGTCTGCTGTACACTTGTTCATGCGCTGTAAACACTTAGATTATTTCTAAATTTTGGGAAATAAGAATTAAGTCCTAGGTACTAATATTTTATGGTCGCCTATGCTTGTTTATGTTATGTATGCTTGTGGGCTACTGTTATGATGATGAGGTTCCATGTTATGTATTATAATGTGACTTTACGTGTTGTGATATGTATATGTACGTAAAGTATTATGTAATGAAAGTGAAAGATAACATTAACATGAAGTGGAACATAATGAATAAATGTTAAGTATTGCAAGCAAAATGACAGAGGTTCACAACTCAACGAGGTAGTTGTTTGCTCAACTGTGTATGGTTTAGCTAACCCTTGTTAATGCGCACAGGGGTCTAATCCTTGAGATTGACCGAAAAGTACAAAACGGGATCCTTGACGCTCCACCCCGGTACTATGTCAGCTTCGGCATGACGTGGGGGTTTACTGGAAAGCCCCAGCATAGCACCAGGTTTGGCATGACGTGGGGGTATAGCATATGGCAAGATCTAGAAAAAAGGTGAAAGATAATAATGAAAGAAAGTACGAAACGAACGATTATGAAGGATGTTGAATGATGACAAATGATGATGAAAAATGATGGAAGATAATAATGATATTATCTAGATGTATGTATAATGTATGATCACGAACGAAAGTAAAGAAAATGTTTTAAACGAAAGTAGAGTACTTTATTATAAAACTAGAAATCACTCAGCGTCGCTGAATTTTGTATGCATAATAGTTGGTAGGTAATTGTTGATGCTGAGGAGGTGCAGGCATGGATGTATAAGCTACTGGGGATGGTTCATGTCTGGCATCCATATTTTGGAGAATGTTATTGTATTAATACATTTTTGGAATGTAAATGAAATGATATGATGATTTGACACGTTTTAAATTATTAATAAAAAGTTAAATTTCCGCTTCAAAATGATGAGTTTTATATGTTTTATTCGATGATTGACCAACTGTAAGTGTCTCGGGAACAGGGCCTTACAATTCTGTTAAGGTGTCCTTGCCATACTGAATTGTTGACTTATACCTTTCTCTGCACAAAAGGAAGAAATAATATCATTCTTAAATTCAGTACCATTATCACTTCTTAAAGTTTTGACTTTAAGATCCAATTGATTTTCAATTTTAGTGATAAATGATTTGATGATTTCGGTTGTTTCTGACATGTGTAATAGAAAGAAAACCCAGGTAAATCTTGAGTAATCATCTACTATTGAAAGACACTATTGCTTCTTTCCTATGCTTAAGATGTTTGTAGGGCCAAAAAGGTCCATATGAAGCAATTTGAGTGGTGTGTGAATAGAGTTTACTAATATAGACTTATGAGACACTCTATGTTGTTTGCCTTTCAGACATCCAGTGTAGTGGTCTGTACAGAAGAATTATTTTTATGGTAGACCTATTACTAAATCATTTTTAACTAATTGATTCATTCTGTTAAAATTAGAGTGTCCCAATCGTCTATGCCATAATTGATAAACATCTTCTGATGCTTTTGATAATAAACAAGTTTCAAGGGTTGCTGCTAAAACTGTGTTCATATCAACAACGTATGTGTTGTTTTGACAGGGAGTTTTCAGAAGGATACAGTCTTCAGGTATTTGAAAACCCGTCTTGAGGATGAAGCAATTGTTGGAGTCGAAGAGGGTGGCATATCCTTTATCATAGATTTAGGATACACTAATAAGATTAAACTGGAGGTTGGAGTAGTAGTTGACATTTTCAAAGCTAATCAATCCATTGGAGACTGTTCCTCACCAGTTATCTTTCCTCTTATTTTGTCACCTCCAAATGCTACATTTCCGCCATTTTTGCTCTTGAAATCCTGAAGGAGGGAACGATTGCCAGTCATATGTTGGGAGTATCCACTATCAACATACTAGATGTTGTCAGGAATTCTTTGATGTCCCTGCATAGACAAAAAAATTAATTAGAGGGTGCAACCCAAGCCAAAATGCTCTTAGGTTTTCCGTCTTTTCCCATAACACAAATTTCTTCTAATTAAGCATTGTATTCTTGCTTAGGAACTCTAGGTACACTAGATTTCCTTTGTATGTTTTTAGCTCTGTTAGGAGAATACTTTGAGCTCTCCTCCTTTGAGTGCTAAGGTCAGATGGATGTCTACTTTGAGACTTTTGTCTCCTATCTGTTTGTTTAAAATTGTCATAAAAAGTTTTGTCATTGTTTAAAAAAACTTTTGTATGAGGAGTTTGTCTTGTACTCCTCCCTTGATCTTTTTAGGAACAACTATCTGTTTCTCAGTTGATTTCTCAACCTGAGTTTGTTTGTTTTGCCTTTTTGTTTTTCTTGTTGAAAAAGCAATTTGCTGTACTTTGATTGTTTCTATCATAAATTGAATAGTAGATGTGAAAATAACATGTTTCTGTACTATGATTGTTCATATCATTGTATTTGTAGTACTTACCATATTTACAATTTTCAGTGTTGTAGGTGTATTGATCACACCACACACAGTAAGAAAAATTTGCAGTACTTTGTTTGTTGAAAACTTTTGATTTTGTGTTAACTTTAATGGAATATCAAAAGTTACAGTTGGTAGTTTGGGCTGAATGGGTGCTTTCCCTTTCCCTTTTTTGTTCATTTAGGAGAGATAATGGAAAACTCAGCCTTTCTTCCACCTGAGTAGATATCAAATACTTGTGTCTGCTTTGGATGTTTTGGTGTTGTATCAACCACACTTGAAACATTTTTAGTTTCATTAATTGGTTGATCTGACTCATCATATAGTAAATCTTCATCATCTTCATCTGATGTGTGAACATCAAATTTATTATTTTCCCCTTGATAGAAATCTGTTGATTTCATTTGTGGTGGTGCTTGACTTTTAAGAAATTTTATCAGAGATGACTTAGATATTAATGATGATTTAGATGATGATGATGATGCTGGTTTGGAGTCATCTGTCCTATCATGAGGGTCAAGTGATTCCCCATGCTTGTTGGTCATTGAGTCAGGTAGTGGGATATAGTTATCATTATAAGGTGGGTTAACCTTATTGTGTCCCAAACCTAAAGGGTTTTTGAATGCCCTTTGTTGAGCAAGAAGTTCTTTGAACTTCTTATTGCTCACCTTAAACTTTTGAAGTTTCACTTCAATTTCAGCTTGTAGTGTTTTTGACTGAGTCAAAGATTCAAAGAGTTGCTCCACTTGAGTTGCTAGTGTTAGCTTTTCAAACAACAATTTGTCCAAATCATTTTTCAGTGACAGAATTATGATCTCATATTGTTTTGTTATGATTTTAAACTATCATTTAAAATGTTTGTTTCAATAACTTTCTTAGAAAGTTGGTCTGCATGCTCTCTTTATCTTGTGACATCATCAATGCATGGTTGAGAACATAGATTCTCCTTTACCTTTTTCGGGGTTTTATAAATCTTATCCTCAACATGTGCCATGAGGGCATGGTCTTAATATTGTATCTCTACTTCATATATACTCCAGTCATACTCACCATCCTGTTTGATTACCATTACAGAGGTTGGAGTGTTGATTGGGCCTGTATTGTGTGATTTGTGCTGGTGTTGGTGCAGATGGGATGCTGATGGGAGGTGGAACTTGTTTGCTTGTTTGATAACCACTTGAAGTTTGTTGTTCTTAGTTATTTCTGTCAGCCCTGGGTTGTTGGCATTCTCTTGAGAGGTGACCATAGAGTTGATAGTTGTAGCATCTCACTTTGGACTTATCAAAACCTATCTTTTTTTCTTGTGCATATTCAACCCCCTGTTTCCTTGTAAAAACTGCTTTGATCTGTATGTTATCATTGCCATAGACCATTGAAGATCCATCTCTTCAACCATATCTGGTGGGAATTCATCCATGTCTTGTTGTATGATTTCTGATGGTGTGAGATTTGCACCATGTATGCTTCAAAACTTGTGGAAAAGGCTGTAAAGGCTGCCTTTTGCTCCTCACTTTGTAGGATGATGGTGAGAGCATCCATGGGTTTCTTAAATTTATGTATGTTTTGGGTCTTTGTATGAATTGGTTTGCTAGAGATGTAAACATGTTGGTGCTGCTTGCTCTGAGGTGTTGCTTCATGTGAAGCATGAACACTAGTCTTCTTAGACTTCTGTTTATTTTGTGGTGATTCAGGAGCACAAAATAATGAAGTTTCACTTGAATCAAGAAACTCATCTTCTTTTTCTTCACAGGTGCATGTCAAGAATGGATTGTCTGTTTGTTTCATTTCATTGAATTTATATGATTCCACATGTCTAACTGTGCTGTTGTTTCTGGATCTCTCATCTAATTCTAGTGCCTCTACTTTGCCCACTAGAGCATCCAATGATAATGCTTCTATATCTAGTGTTGCTTTCATCAAAGAGATTGATTGAGTCCAGCTCTTTGGAAGAGTATGCAACATTTTCTTGTTGATCTCCATTGATTCATATTTGAGACCATAAACAATCATCTCATTTACCAGCTGTATGATATGTGGAACTGTTGTGGTATTGACTTTCCTTGAACATGATGAAAGGTTTCATACGGGGTCCTTAATTTTTCTTTCTTGATTTCCTTGATTTCCTTAATTCCTTCACACATTGTGTGAAGTACCTTCCATAGTTCAAGTTCTGTTTTAAAATTCTCAACTCCGGTCAGTATTTCAAATGGTAGAGTCATGGCCAAAATGCTATAGGCTTTCATGTTTGTTTTGACCTTTTCAGGTCATTACTAGCTACATTCTTTAAGCTGACTGGTTTTTGTATGTTGTAATCTGGACCAAGAGTTACAGGTATGTATGGTCCCTCGGTTATGGAAGTCAATAAATCTTGGGCTTGGAAAATAATCCAGTTTCTAAACATTATTTTCCATTGTTTGAAGTCAGCTTTTTTCTTTAGTCTGGGTGGCTTGAAACCACTGTTGGAACTTGAAATTTCATCTGACATGATTGTTAAAGTTTGAACTTAACGGTTTAAGTCAAATTTGTTTGATTATTTAGCTCGGTGCTAAATTTTGATTTATCCTAAGGTCACTAGGATTTGTTTTTTGTTTTTGTCACTTTTAATTTTACTGAATAAAGGAAACTAGTTAATTTGAAATTAATTAATTAATGTCCAAGGTTAAGCCACAGGCACGTCTCGGTAGAATAAGGGAATATTCTGTTAAGGAATGTCAATATCAGTTAAAAACCTTTTAATGATGTTAGTCAAATAAAGTCAAAACCCCAAAAAAACAAATAATATGTTTTTAAAAGTTAACGTTTTGGATCAAAAAGTGACTTTTTCAAAAATTCAAAAGAAGAATCGGTCTCTTCGTTAGTTTTTGATGAAAAACAAAAAAATCATCTTTGATTTTGTATGTTTAGTATGAATGAAGAACTAGGGTTTATCCTAGTAATGTTGCGGCTGTGATAATGTTCAACAAAAACAACAATCGTTTTGTTGTTTAAAGATAATCAAAAACCTGATTCAAGTATGAAGATACTCAAAAATGAAGATTTAAACACAACAAAATAAGATGTGATTAAAATCAGTGATTGTTTGATGAAAACTCGGTAAAACACTACTCGGTTACTATTTTATCAAAAACCCTTGTACCAATGAGGTTTTAGAGGTTTTGTGATGATTCTGTCTTGAAAACAATGTACGAATGATGTTTAGAGCTTAAAAACACAAAATCTTCTTCATAATGTACTAAAACAGATTATTAAATCATGTTTTGAACATTTGTTGAAAGTTTTATGTAGATGAGGGTTTTTTGTGTCAATTTTCAGCTCAAAAATGGATGATATGAAGCTAATGAACAATAAATATCATTGTATTGATTGAGAGGATCAAAAATCAGTTGATTGATTTGAGCCAAGGCTCTGATACCTCCTAATGAAATTCGGGTTTTGCACTTGATAACAAGAACAAAATGAATGAATTCTGTGACGACCCTAAAACTAAGGTTAGGCAAATTAAAATCTAGGAATTATTATAAGTTAGTATTATATACATATTAAGTTGAGAATTGCTAAGATGAATTTATTTGATTATAGTTATAAAAGTTTTATATATATATATATATATATGTTTTTTATAGCATGTGTAAGTATGTGTATATGTTTCTTAAACGTGCTTGCATGCATAATTATTTATGTGAGTATGTATGTAAATATTTGAGAATATGAGCTTTATAAGTTATTAAGGATATGCATGTAAGTTACCAAATCAGGTAAGTGCATCATAGGATATTTGACACATAAACATATTACTATTAAGTAATGAAACAAGATCAAAACATAAACTAATTTTAACCAAATAATCCTAAGTCTATAAGCTGTCCATTATGGATGAACATCCATTGTGGACAGTTCATCAGCTTTGGACTAGTCATCCGCTATGTATGCTTCTTCATCCGCTGCAGACTCTTGTTCATCCACTGCAGACTCTTGTTCATCCGCTGTGGAAAGTCTTCATCCGTTGCAGACACTTAGCAAAAATTCCTATTTATCTACAATCCTGAAAAAGAAATTTAAGCTACATTAGTGTATGTTACGAATGTTAGTGATACTAAGGTGTTAGTTAATGGCAAGCATTATCCTTTTAATGCACTTTTTAAGCCTAACATTAACAATAAACCTAAAAACCTAAACTAATGTTAGTCACTTGATTATTAAGATATTTACACAAAGTAATCCAAATCAATGGATTACTAGAATACTTATCTAACCTAATCACTAACAAATTACAGTTAACAAACTCATAAACACATTAGCATGGGAAGATGACACCTATCCCCTTAGACACTAAACACTCTCGGTAGTTGACACACATACCCCATAATTTGACACACACACCCTACAATTCGACACCTATACACCCTACACTACAATAAGCTTAGAGGTAATGATGAAGGTTAAGATTTTTCTCTTCTTTTCTTTTGAACCTCGGCCAAAACCCAAAAACTTCCACAATCTCTTTCTCTCAGTTCTCATATCACCCGAAACCAGTATCAACATCACCATAATACCACCTTAAAACCATCATCTACTAGAAATCTTTGTGGTATCATTCCGGTTCAAGAACATCCACCACCAACTCGGAGGCTTGAAGATTTCCTTATCCACTCTTTACACTCTTATCATCTATACAATCAAGGTTAGATTCATAAACTTTTGTGATTACAAGCTTACAAAAATTTTGTATGTGTTTAACATAAACCCATGTGATGATTCACTATCAAAATCTAATTACGAATTCTACAAAATTCATTGATTTTCAATAAAAATCAGTAACAAAGTTTATGAAATAGGAAGTTTTGAAGGTTTTATAAAAACAAAAGTTTTATATTTTAAAACAATTAATAAGAAGGAAAATCGAAAATGATACCAAAACAGTAGCTAAAATCATGAAAATTTTGTATAATAATCTTGGTATGAAGGTACTACTGTTGGTAAAATTTTATAATTTTTGGACACTGATAACTATAGTTTTAAGAATCAGAGCTTAATTAATAATATCTTTAAATATAGGTGAACATAAATTAAAAGAATAAGTATTTATTTTAACAAACAATTATTTTATAGGAAATTATTGACAAGTACTGGAATAAAGGTGAGTAACATAGCCCTTTTTTCTTTATTAATTTCTGAGGGAAAAAAACATATTGTTTAAGCTATTGTCTGATGCCAAAATAAATAAGGATTTTGGTATGTTACTATCATTGACGTCCATAAGTCACAACAATTAATTCGTATAAGGAACCGTCAGATAATATAGGTAGCGCTACTTAGGAACATGTTTCCTGCACCGACTGGACCCAGTTGAGACTGCCGAATAGGAGTCGTGATGTTATATTATTTTATTTTATGATTTATATGTGTAACGGTTATGAATTACTTGGCATATCAGTAGGTTTGGTTGTGGACTTGTTTATGTTGCATCAGTTAAGAAAATTATTGTTAAGTTACTAAACCTATGTTCTCACGAACTTTATGTTGACTGTTTGAGTATGCTTTCTTCAGGTAATCAGAATGATTTATAATCTCATGTATACTTTCACCCTGTACAATGGATGGTATGAATATGTAGGGAGGCCATTTGTATGGATAACCAAAGACTTGATGGATCTCAGCATTTACGTGGACCTTCACGTTCATTACTAGGAAGTTTTGAAGGTTTTATAAAAATAAAAGTTTTATATTTTAGAAAAATTAATAAGAAGGAAAATCGAAAGTGATAGCAAAACAGTAGCTAAAATCATGAAAATTTTGTATCATAATCTTGGTATGAAGGTACTACTGTTGGTAAAATTTAATAATTTTTGGACACTGATAACTATAGTTTTAAGAATTAGAGCATAATTAATAATATCTTTAAACTTAGGTGAACATAAATTAAAAAATAAGTATTTATTCTAACAAACAATTATTTTATAAGAAATTATTAACAAGCACCGGAACAAAGGCGAGTAACATAGCCCCTTTAAATTTATAAATTTTTAGGGGAAAAAGTATATTGTTTAAGCTATTGTCTGATGCCGATGTAAATAAGGATTTTGATAAGTTACTGTCATTGACTGCCATAAGTCACAAAAATTAATTCGTATAAGTAACCGTCAGATAAATAGGTAGCGCTACTTAGGAACATGTTTCCTGCACCGACCGGACCCAGTTGAGACTGCCGAATAGGAGTCATGATGTTATATTATTTGATTATGTGATTTATATGTGTCATAGTTATGAATCACTTGGCATATAAGTAGGTTTGATTGTGGACTTGTTTATATTGCATCAGTTAAGAAAATTATTGTTAAGTTACTAAACCTAAGTTCTTATTGACTTTATGTTGACTGTTTGAGTATGCTTTTTTAGGTAATCAGAATGTTTTATAATCTCATGTATACTATCACCCTATACATGGATGGTATGAGTTTGTAGAGAGGCTATGTGTATGGATAACCATGGACTTGATGGATCTCAACATTTACGTGGACGTTCACGTCCATTACTAGCTAGGAGATTATAAGAAGTGGATAAGACAAATCTTTTGATTTAGCGTTACTAATTCATATGTAAAAGTCCAATAGAGACAATTTTTGTATAAATCTGAATATGTAACCCAATATATACATAATTATGTATTGAAAGTTATCATTAGTTATCGGTTGTGAATGTATGTTTTTGTAATCAATGTGTTATGAGCCAAAACTCACACCCAAACATTTCACGTGTGACATCCGGTAATTTTCCTTTACCAGACTCCGTTAGTTCCGTTAGGTTTTGCATACACGTGTCGTGAGCACACACTAGTTGTCTTTGAACGTTGGTGACTTAATAATAATTAACAATGGTTACTAGATAATAACTTGATTAATAATGTTGAATATTAATTTTTAGTTATGTGATTTGTGAATTTTAGCTATTATTTGTGAATTTTACCTTGTAACGTGCCAACGTGTTATATTGGATTCATGTGTTTTGTTGCTTGCTAAAAATATATGATTATTATTGTTGAATAATAATATATGAGTTTTGTAGTTATAAGTTGTTAAAAATGCAAAAAGATTAAGTTTTTTTTATAAACTATAATCAAGGAGGGTTTAATTGCAAATATTGTAATTACCAAATATTAACAAAATTAAACCCTAATCCCCTCCCACACCCCCATTGCGGCCGAGCACCCTAATCCCTCACACCTTGCGATTTTGATCAAAGAACAACAATCATTCATCGATTTTGATTAGTTCCAAGTGATTCTAAGTGCAGCAAGTGCCAATTCCTGATTCCTACGCAATTAAGGGTTAGATTTTGATTGAGTTTTCATGGTTTTTGATGCTTGAAGAAACCTAGTTCGATTTTCATAGAAAAAGTCGAAATTGATGATGGTTGATGATGATATGATGTTAGTTATGTTGTATGAATGTTAATCTATGTAGATAATACAAGAAATCCATGGTTTTGTCATCTAGTTCATATATTGCCAAATTTGTAAACTTTTCTTCAAGAAAATTCATGTTTTGATGAATTGTTGATGTTAAATGGATGATTATGATTGCTATGATCTAGATAGGGTATGTTATTGATGAATTTTGTTTGAAATTGATGAAAGGATAGATTTCGGGATGTCACTTTCCCAAAAGGGAAACTTTATTTATATGAAACTTGTGGTTTTGTGTTTTGATGATGTTTAGCATGTTAGGAGCATGCTAGAGTGATCATGGATGATGTCTAATATGTTGGATTGTGATGATTGGGTCATATGGTTAGTTGATGAAACTATGGAAACATATAGGTTTTATTGGAAAATGTGCAAGTGTACAGGTCATGTGACATGATGAATTGTGATTGTTGATTATTGTAATGTTGATGTCTTGGTAGTCTGAATTACATGTGGGATATTGATGATGGTATCATACACGGGTGCGAATCTAAGGCCCCTACTTTGTAGAATTGACAGGGTTTAGGGTATGTAGCCTTGAGTGGCTTCACATGGCATGTTGTGAGTGACTAAACCCAATGTGTATTGTAGAGGAATCTAATTGTGAGCCTATTTTGTGTGATGAATTGGTTTGCGTGCGTTGTATGATAATCTAAGTTAGCATGAAAAGCATGATAAAACTTAAGTGTTGCAATATGGCTTATGGGAATAAATTGCATAGTAGTCTGTGATGGTATGATGATTTATGAATTGCTATACTTGGTCAAACAAGAATCTAACTTGACATGTCACCAACGGGTCAAACGGGTCCATTAGGTCTAATGAGTCTTGTTTTTCCAAAACCTTGGGTCAACGTGTTTATTGAGAACTTAGGGTTCTAAAGCTTTCTGTGTACACGTACTTATTCGCTTGCGTGTTCTAGGTACCCTTTGAAGGGCTGTCTTCTACTCATCTTTAGCTTTTGTTATCATTCGTTTGCGCATCAGGTGAGTTCAATGCCCTACTTTTATCTACTCACTTTTTGGGGCAGAAAGCATACTTTATTCTTAAAATGCTTCGCTATTATAACATGTGTTTAGTAAGACATAATGTGATATACCATTGAAAGCCCTCACACTTTCGGATCGTTAATTAAGGAATCTAGAGGAAAATCATCGGTAGTACTACTGGGTCTGACAAGCCCCACCCATAAGAATGGAGGTCAAGCAGGTGCAATATTGTCCAAAACAACTAACAGCATCACAACCTGGTATGTCGCGGCGGGAGGCAACAGACAAACATACTCAGCTTCGATCGTGAAATCACTATTGTTATTTACTAATGAAATTAGACTTGCTATCTATTTCAATGCACTTGTTATGTTTTATTAACGCAACTGTTTATGATTAATTACAAACTCTTGAACTCACCAACCATCGATTGACATTTTAGTATGCTTTTCTCAGGTCGATACTAGCAACTTACTGTAGGAGCACGCACGAGTCATGCATTCCTTGAACAAACATTATACTGTTTAGTCATATTGAATACTTTTAAACTCGCTGTAAAACCCCGCATGTGGAATTTGAGGGTGTGATAGATTGGTATCAGAGCCATTGGTTATAGGGAACTAGGTTGCACACACACTAGTCTACAACCGTACAGTTTGTTAGTTACTCGTTACTTATCCCTTACTATATACTCATTGGCATACACATCACGTACCCTGCAGCATGGCATCATCTTCACGGGATCTAGGTAACATACCTGCACGTTCTAAATCACCTCCTCCTCCTCCTCCTCCTGTAACCAATAGAGGACCTGTGTGGCCCCGACACCCTTATCCTCCAGAGGAGATAGACTGGGATCAACTATTAGCACTGCCCGAACGCGTTGCACCATGAGATTGGAGTTACTATCCTACCAATGTTGACTGGATGCTTTATAGGGAGCGTGTTCCTAATCCCCCGCCTACTAGACCGAGGACTAGGTCCACTCCTGAGTTACCTACACCTACCCTCCCTTCGCTACCACATTCTAGCGAGCTAATGATTGCGGCGTTAGTTGCTGCTCTAGACACGGAGAAACGACGCATGAATGAGCTGAACGAAGTGGTTGGAACATTACAACATGAACTACGTGAGACTAAGTGATGGTAGAAGAGTTGAAGGATCTGCAATTGGAGTGCTATAACCATCAGCGCTCCTTAACTGATAGTGTACCTCAAGCGATCCACCGTTCGAATGCTATGGATAACACCATCCATGATCATGGGGTAAGACTTGGTGATCTGGATGCTCAGTTCGTAATGATGCATATTGCCGTAGAACCTGACGAGGAACTTGAAAAGGAGCCAGAGGAAGCCCCGGAAGAAGAAGAACCAGAAGAGATGGAAGAGGAAAATGATGGGTTTGATGTACTAGACTGACTTCCTTATTCATCGACTTGGACTACTTAGTGTTTTTTTAAAAACCTATGTGGGAAGGGTTGTTTCCCACCCAACTAAAAATTTTGACATCGATGGAATATTTTGTGAATTACTTACAATCTATTTATCTTTCGTTATTATTTGGTTATAAATGTTATGGGTGATGAACTTTATTGTTTTTCTTAGTATTTGCTATGCTTAATGTAACACCCAAAAATTTAAAAAAAAAAAAAGAAAAAAGAAAGAAGAAGAACAGAGTTTTCCATCGGTTTTTAGAGAGAAGAAGAAGAAGATCGGCCTGAAGGTAAGCTTTTCATGTGTTTTGTTCGGTTTTAGCTAGATTTTCAGCTTTTGGACCGTGTCTTATGTGTTTCTCTATGCTCGGTTGTGTGTTTTTGGTGTGTTTCGGTGTTTGAACTCCAAGTGCTCTCGAGTTTGGAGTAGTTTTACTCGAAGGCTGCTGTAGGTGAGTTCTAGGACCCCGATTTTTCTGTTTTAAACTTGTTTTGGGGCTGAAATGCATATAAACTATCTTTTTACAACTTTCAGTGTGTTGGTACCGTATGTTACCCCTGTTTTACGTGGGTGTGTGTGTTTGTGAATGTTTTGACCGAATTATGTGGTTGTATGCTTGTTCTAAGTGCTTAGTATGCTAGATTTGGGCTAAGAATACATTAGGATGATGAATGGGGACTGAAATTAGTATAAGTTAGAACTGGTAAAATGCCCATGCGCCAAAGTGTTCCATGCTCCCAACTGCCCGTGCGCCCACATAGTACTCATGCGCCTACATAGTACCCATGCGCTTAAGTTTTTCCCATGGCCTAAGTTTTTCCCATGCGCCTAAGTGTTCCCATGCGCCTAACTACCAGTGCGCATGCATAGTACCTATGCACCTGCATAGTGACATGCGCCTAAATTGACTTAGGATTTTTCTGAAATCTTTGGAAATAGAAATTAATGATTAAGCTCTGGAATGTTTTGGTGGTTTATGTTTGTTCATGTTTTGCATTTTTTGGTCTGTTATTGATGTTCCTTATTACGTATTATTACGTGACTTTACATGGTGTGTTAATGCTCTTATACGTAAAGTATTATCGTAAAAGAAGCGAAAGATTAAAGATAATGAAAAGTGGAACATAACGAATGATTGAAAGTCTTGCAAGCAAATTTAAAGAGGTTCACAACTCATAGAACAGTTGTTAGCTCAACTGTGTGCAACGTAGCGTGCGATCTTGGCTAACCCATGAGGGTACACACAGGGGGGTCAGTCTTGGTGACTGATCCATACGTGCCAAACGAGATCCTTGTCGCTTAACCCCAAGACTGAGGTGGATTCGTGCCAAATGATGGGGCATAGCTTGTGACAGGATCTAGATAGAAGTGAAAGATAATGAAAAAGTGCGAAACGAACGATTATGAACGATGATAAAAGATAATAATGATATTATCAAGATGTACGTATGTTGTGTGATCAAGAACGAGAGTAAAGGAAAGATTTCTACCAAAAGTAAAGTATTTTATTATTTAAAACTAGAACTCACTCAGCAACGCTGACTTTTTATGCATTTTCAGTTGGTAGGTAGCTTGTTGCTGAGGATGGCACGAGGGTGAAGCTACTTGGCGGGAAAAGACTGGCATCCATTTTATGCACGATAATATTGTTGTTTTGTAATACAACTGAACATTCTTTTGTAACTCTTTTAAAACAATGATGTATTATTTGTCAACATCAAATATTAATGCATGAATGGTTTTTGATGAATTATTCCGCTGCAATGTTTTATTTATTAAATAAATCTTAATATGTTTTGATATAAAGGAGGTTATGATTGACCAACTGGGGACCTTACAAGTTGGTATCAGAGCCAACGTTTAAGAGAAATGTGTAAATATTTTTAAAACCTAAACTTAAACTTAGAATGGGACTAAAGAGAAGGATGCCAGCCCAAGTAGCTACGTGCCATCAGGTAATTTAATTTCTTAAGGTTAACCGGTATTATGTGCGCATGCTATCTGATTTATGTGCTCTTAGTAGATTTGGATACTGATGTAGTCAGGATACGAAATGCTTGGGGGGTGAAGAGTAAAGTAAGTGGCTAATCACAACTGGCCACTATAATTAGGGACTTACTATACCTGACATAATCTGAGCTATTACCTTGAATGACCATGTTGGTGTTTGAATCTTATAGTTTAGAGGATGGTGGGCGGTAGATCTTTGAAGTCTTCTCGAGGTGGTGTATAGGGTGGTTGTGGTGCTAGATCACGCGTCACCAGGAACAAGGCAAAGGCTGCTGAGACGGCCCCTGCAGAGCCCGAGCTTCATCACCAGGAAGGTGGTGATGAGAGTGCTAATCTGAGAGCCTCTGTGAAAGAAGCAGTTATGGAGGAAGTTCATCAGGTCATGCAGACGATCCTGCCGTCTGTGATGACCGAGGTTATTCATGTTGTGAGGGAGGATGAAAAGAAAGAGAAGGAGGAGAGGAGGAAGACCATTGGGAGAGGTTCAGGTGAAGGGGAGCAACCAGAAACTGAGATGGTTGCTCCAGTGACGAAGAAGAAGAAGAAGAGAAGAAGAAGAAGAAGCGGTGCAGGAAACTGTCAAGGGGTGTAGTTATGGGGCATTTCAAAGATGCAAGCCCCCGACTTTTGATGGTAACGAGAATGCTGCTGCTGCTCACCGATAAGTGAGGGAAATGGAGGTTGTGTTGGATATCAGCGAATGTAGGCAGGATCAAAAGGTGAAGTTTGCTACCCACTCATTTGTGGACTCAGCCTTGTGCTGGTGGGACAATATTGTCCAGGCCGAGGGCAGCAGGGCTGTTGGGAGGATGAGGTGGAGTGAACTAAAAAAGATGGTGATCGAGGAATTTTGTGCTCACAGGAAACTTGACAAGATTGAGAGAGATTTCCTATAGTTGGAAGCGGGAACCATGACACACCAGCAGTATACTACTAAGTTTAATGAGATGCCAAGCCTAGTGTTGGATCAGGTGAGACCGGTGTCAAGGAAGATCAAGAGGTATATCCAGGGTTTGCCGACGGATATCCGCAGGCACATGATCGCCGCCCGGCCGAGTAATTTTAGGTCGGTGGTTGATCTGGTAGGGAGGTTGTATGATGAGAGAGAGGTGGCAGTGGTATAGGTGAGTAAGAAGGGTGGTGGTGACAGGAACTGGAATGGGAAGCGGTTTGGTCGTCGTGGTTTCACTCCAAATAACATGGGGGCAAGGGTGGATGATCGAAGGGTAGTAACATCAGGTACTGGAATGAAGAGGTGTGGTAAGTGCGGGAAGGAACATTCAGGGGAGTGTAAGTGGGGACTGAATTTCTGCTTCAAGTTTGGGACGCCCGGTCATATGGTAAGAGAGTGTGGGGTTTTAAGATGTTATAGCTGTGGTGAAGAGGGCCATCTGAGCAGGGATTGCAAGAGGCCAAGGGCCGAGAGCTCCGGGGTGAAGAAAGGGGTTTTGAAGGAGGGACTGAAGGCAAAAGCAAGAGCATTCACGTTGACCCGGGATGAGGCTATGGTGGACCCCGATGTCGTGTCCAGTACGTTCCTAGTAAACCAAACTTGTGCCTCTGTACTATTTGATTCTGGTGCTAGTAAGAGTTTTATTTATGTTGTCTATTGTGCTAAGTTTCCTGTTAGGAGTAGAAATATTAATGAGCCCTTCAATGTAGAAACTGCCATTGGTAAGTCTACCAAGATTTCTGATCTGATAAAGAATTGTGACATAGAGTTGGAAGGCCATAGGTTCTCTGCTAAATTATTCGTGATGCCCATAGGCGAATTCGATGTGGTTCTAGGGATGGATTGGTTAGCAGCCTATGAGGCAAATATTATGTGTCGCAAGAAGATGATCCAATTGACTGCGCCTGATGGTAGTTCAGTGACGATCTACGGTGATCGAGTTACTACGGTTCTGAAGCTGATTTCGATGGTGGTAGCAAAGAAATGAATGAAACTTGGATGTAGTGCCTACCTGGCTTACGTGAAGTTTGTGGATGCGTCAGTACCATAATTGCCCGACGTACTAGTTGTGTGTAACTTTCCAGACGTGTTCCCAGAAGATTTACCAGGTGTGCCACCGAACTGCGAGATCGAGTTCCAGATCGACTTGATACCTGGTGCTCAACCTGTTGCCAAGGCATCGTATCGATTGGCTCCATCTGAGATGAAGGAACTGATGGCTTAGTTGCAAGAGTTGTTGGATAAAGGGTTCATTTGACTGAGTATCTCTCCCTAGGGTGCTCCGGTCTTGTTTGTAAAGAAGAAGAATGGTAGTATGCGGATGTGCATCGACTACCGTGAGTTTAACAAGTTGACGGTGAAGAACCGATATCCACTACCCAGAATTGATGACTTTTTTGATCAGCTCCAAGGTGCCAGTTGGTTTTCAAGAATAGATCTCGGATCTGGTTACCATCAGATGAAGGTGAAGGAGCAAGATATCCCCAAAATAGCTTTTCTTATGCGTTATGGACACTACGAGTTCCTCGTTATGTCTTTTGGTCTAACTAACACGCAGCTGCCTTTATGGATTTGATGAACCGGGTGTGTCAGCTGATGTTGGATAAATCAGTGATTGTGTTTATCGATAATATCCTGATTTATTCAAAGAGCAAAGAAGAGCATGCCGGTCATATTCGTGAGGTATTGGAGACACTTAGAAAGGAGAAGTTGTATGCTAAGTTCTCCAAGTGCGCTTTCTGGTTGTGCGAGGTTCAGTTTTTGGGTCATGTGGTAAATTCTGAAGGGATCATGGTAGACCCGGCAAAGGTGGAGGCGGTGATGCAATGGAAGATTCCAATGATGCCATCCGAGATCTGCAGTTTCTTGGGTTTGGCGGGCTATTACAGGAGATTCATTCAAGACTTTTCTAAGATAGCCTCACCATTGACCAAGCTGACCCGCAAGGATGTGAAGTTTGTATGGGGTCTGGAACAGGAGAATACTTTTGAGGAGTTAAAGACAAGATTGACTCAAGCTCCTGTCTTAACGTTATCCGAAGGGAACGAAGACTTGGTGGTCTATTCAGATGCTTCTTATTCAGGATTGGGTTACGTGCCGATGCAACGGGGAAGGGTTATAGCCTATGCGTCCCGACAGTTGAAAATCCATGAGGCTAATTACCCTACTCATGACTTGGAGCTAGCGGCTGTGGTCTTTGCATTGAAGATTTAGAGGCACTACTTGTACGGGACGAAGTGCACTATGTTCACTGACAATAAGAGCTTGAAATAATTCTTTGAGCAGAAGGACCTCAATATGAGGCAAAGGAGGTGGTTAGATTTGATCAAGGATTATGATTGTGAGATCCACTACCATGGCGGATGCCCTTAGCCAAAAGGAGAGACCCGAGCTAATCCGGGTGAAAGCTTACCAGTTGGTGATGACCTCCGGTGTGATGGCACAGGTCAAGGAATTTCAAGATGAGGTGCTGAAGGAAGACCAAATCAACTCCGAAAGAATGAAAGGTCTAGTCTCGAAGTTGGGTGAGAACACTCTCGGAGTTACAATCCGCTTCGGGCGGATCTGGATCCTTCGTTATGGAGACCTACAGGGGCAAATCTTGGATGAAGCTCATAAGACTCAATACTTAATTCATCCCAGTGCTACAAAGATGTATCATGATATGAAGAAAGATTACTGGTGGCCAAGTATGAACCGTGATGTAGCGGAGTATGTGAGTAAGTGCCTTACTTGCTTGCAAGTGAAGGCGAAGCGGCAGAAGCCATATGAGAAGATCCAACCTTTGGATATACCCTAGTGGAAATGGGAGCACATGACCATGGACTTCATTACGAAGTTACCACGTACAATAAGGGGGTACGATGCTATATGGGTGAAAGTTGACCGTTTGACGAAGAGTGCTTACTTTCTACCGATTCGCGAGACATATTCATCTGAGAGGTTGGCGAATCTGTTCATCAAAGAGATTGTGATGCGTCATGGTGTACCAGTGTCCATCTTGTCTGACCGTGACACTCGGTTTACATCCAAGTTTTGGAAGAGATTTCATGACGCGATGGGAACAAGGTTGCACATCAGTACGGCTTATCATCCTCAGACGGATGGTCAGTCAAAGAGAACTATATAGACGCTTGAGCATATGCTCCGAGCATGCGTCATTGATTTTGGAGGAATTTGGGATGAACACTTATCGTTAGCTGAATTCTCATACATTAATAGTTATCATGCCAGCATTGGTATGCCACCATATGAGATGCTATACGGTAGGTAGTGTAGAACGCCCGTATGTTGGGGTGAATCGGACAGAAGGAGTTGGGGAGCATTGAAGTGATCAAGGCTATGACTGAAAAGTTGGAGAAGATCAAGGCCTTTAAGAAAGCGTCAAAAGATAGGCAAAATTCGTATGCTGACAAGAGGCGTAGACCGGTTGAATTCAAGGTGGGTGATAAAGTTATGCTGAAGGTTTCACCTTGGAAGGGGATCATTTGGTTTAGAAAGAGGGGTAAGCTGAGCCCGAGTTATATAGGACTTTTCCGAATCATTGCTCGAGTAGGAGATTTGGCCTATAGGTTGGAGCTACCTGATGAGTTAAGTGGGATTCATCCAACATTCCATGTGTGTCATCTGAGAAAGTGCCTAGCTAATGAAGATATAATTGTACCACTGGAGGACATTGAAGTGGATGAACGACTCAATTACGTAGAGCAACCCGTGGCAATCAATGATCGAAAAGAGAAGAGATTACGGAATAAAGTTGTTCCACTGGTGCGAGTACAGTGGAGGCACAGGAAGGGATTCGAGTCTACGTCGGAGATCAAGGAAGAGATGAGACAGCATTATCCACAACTATTCAAGGAATGACAGGTTTCGGGGACGAAACCTATATAAGGGGGGTGGACTTGTAAACCCGAAAATTTAATAAAAAAGAAAGAAAGAAGAAGAACAGAGTTTTCCATCTGTTTTTAGAGAGAAGAAGAAGAAGATCAGCTTGAAGGTAAGCTTTTCGTGTGTTTTGTTCGGTTTTAGCTGGATTTTCAGCTTTTGAACCGAGTCTTATGTATTTCTCTATGTTCGGTTGTGTGTTTTTGGTGTGTTTATGTGTTTGAAATCCAAGTGCTCTCGAGTTTGGAGGAGTTTTACTCGAAGGCTGCTGTAGGTGAGTTCTAGGACCCCGATTTTTCTGTTTTAAACTTGTTTTGGGGCTGAAATGCATATAAACTATCTTTTTACAACTTTCAGTGTGTTAGAACCGTATGTTACCCCTGTTTTACGTAGGTGTGTGTGTTTGTGAATTTTTGACCAACTATGTGGTTGTATGCTTGTTCTAAGTGCTTAGTATACTAGATTTGGGCTAAGAATACGTTAGGATGATGAATGGGGACTGAAATTAGTATAAGTTAGAACTGGTAAAATGCCCATGCGCCCAAGTGTTCCCATGCGCCCAACTGCCCATGCGCCTGCATAGTACTCATGCGCCTACATAGTACCCATGAACCTAAGTTTTTCCCATGCGCCCAAGTGTTCCGATGCGCCCAACTACCCATGCGTCTGCATAGTACCCATGCTCTTGAATAGTACCCATGCGCCTAAATTGACTTAGGATTTTTCTGAAATCTTGGGAAATAGAAATTAATGATTAAGCACAGGAATGTTTTGGTGGTTTATGTTTGTTCATGTTTATCATGTTTGTGTTCTGTTATTGATGTTCCTTATTACGTATTATTACATGACTTTACATGGTGTGTTAATGCTCTTATACATGAAGTATTATCGTAAAAGAAGTGAAAGATTAAAGATAATGAAAAGTGGAACATAACAAATGAATGAAATTCTTGCAAGCAAATTTAAATAGGTTCACAACTCATAGAAGAGTTTTTAGCTCAACTGTGTGCAATGTTGCGTGCTATCTTGGTCAACCCATGAGGGTACACACAGGGGGGGTCAGTCTTGGTGACTGATCCGTACATGCGAAACGGTATCCTTGTCACTTAACCCCAAGACTGAGGTGGCTTCGTGCCTAATGATGGGGCATAGCTTATGACAGGATCTTGATAGAAGTGAAAGATAATGAAAAAGTGCGAAACGAACGATGATAAAAGATAATAATGATATTATCAAGATGTACGTATGTTGTGTGATCACGAAAGAAAGTAAAGGAAAGATTTTTACCAAAAGTAAAGTATTTTATTATTTAAAACTAGAACTTACTCAGCAAAGCTAAATTTTTATGCATTTTCAGTTGGCAGGTAGCTTGTTGCTGAGAATGGCACGAGGGTGAAGCTACTTGGCGGGCAAAGACTGGCATACATTTCATGCACGATAATGTTGTTGTTTTGTAATACAACTGAACATTCTTTTGTAATTTTTTTAAAACAATGATGTATTATTTGTCAAAATCAAATATTAATGCATCAATGGCTTTTGATGAATTATTCCGCTGCAGTGTTTTATTTACTTAATAAATCTTAATATGTTTTGATATAAATGAGGTTGTGATTGACCAACTGTGGGGTTCCCAGGAACGGGGCCTTACACTTAAATAAGATAAATATGTTAGATGTTGCTCATTATTGCGTTTGTGAATGTAAACTGAAAAATGGAAGGTGAAGGCAGAGGACGTGGCAGACGATGTGGATGTGGCGGACGTGGTGCAGGATGCGGACATGGCGCAACTACGGTGAATATGACGTTCGCTGAATTGGCTGCCCTGATTAATGAACATGTACAGGCGGCAGTGGCTACTGCACAAGCTGGACAGCCCAGCAGGTAAATGATATAAGTGGCTCGACCAATACTCTAGTTGCTTGTTTAAGCTGGTCAACTAATGCTTTGGTTTGTTGGCACAGGCCACGCTGTATTTACAAATCCTTCTTGGATTGCAAGCCTCATACTTACAGTGGAATTGAAGGAGCTGTGGGATTGGTGCGGTGGTTTGAGAAGACCGAATCAGTCTTCGCAAAATGCAACGACCCGCCAACCGATCAAGTAAAGTATGCTACTAGAACCCTTGAAGGCGCAACACTCTCTAGGTGGAATGCCCAGGTACAAATGCTGGGTCAAGTGATGGCTAATGACCTTCATTTGGAAGAGTTTAAGGCGATGATGAATGAGGAGTATTGCCCCCGAGATGAAGTGCAGAAGCTGATGGTAAGCAAATCCATATGACACACATCCTTAAGGGTTGCAAGATAGAACTTGCTGGTCGTACCTTTGACATCGACCACATGCATGTTACGCTTAGGAGTTTTGATGTAGTAGTAGGCATGGATTGGCTTTCTGACAAGCAGGCGAAAGTCATATGTCGCGAGAAAATTATATGAATTCCTGTTGGTGGAGAAATTCTCTCGGTCAAAGGCCAGAGGTGTGGTGCAGTGATAGGCATCATATCATATATGAAAGTACAGAAGTTGTTACGCAAAGGTCACTTGGCTATATTAGCCCTTGTAACTGACAAGCAACTGGAGGAAAAAAAGATAGAGAACATTCCAGTAGTTCATGACTTTCCAGAGGTGTTGCCAGAGGATCTTCCTGGACTACCACCTCATCGTCAAGTTGAGTTTTAAATTGACTTAACCCCCGAAGTAGCTCCGATTGCGAGAGCACCTTACCGGTTAGCTCCGAACGAACTGCATGACCTATCTGCACAACTTCAAGAGCTGTTGGATAAAGGGTTTATTTGGCTGAGCTCATCACCATGGGGAGCCCCTATTCTCTTTGTCAAGAAGAAGGATGGCACATTTCGAATGTGCATCGACTACAGAGAATTGAACAAAGTTACAGTCAAGAATCGATACCCTTTGCCTGATATAGATGATTTGTTTGATCAACTTTAAGGATCAAGCTATTACTCTAAGATCGATTTGAGGTCTAGGTATCATCAACTGAGAGTTTGGAAGGGAGACATCTCAAAGACTGCATTCCGTACGTGTTATGGTCATTATGAGTTCTTGGTCATGCCATTTGGGTTGACAAATGCACCAGCAATGTTCATGGATCTCATGAACCGAGTGTACAAACCCTATCTTTATCAGTTTGTTATTATGTTTATCGATGACATATTGATCTATTCAAGGACCAAGGAGGAACATGAGGAGCACCTACGTCTAGTCTTTGAAATACTTAAAAAGGAAACTATACGCCAAGTTTTCCAAGTGTGATTTTTGGATACGCGAAGTACAATTTCTAGGTCATATTTTTAACGAGAAAGGAATACATGTTGATCCTGTAAAGATTGAAGCGATAAATAATTGGTCGGTTCCCAAGACGCCTAGTGAGATACGACAATTTCTTGGAATGGCAGGATATTATCGGCATTTTATTGAGGGATTTTCTAAGATCTCTCAACCTCTCACAGCCTTGATTCATAAAGGAACAACGTATAAATGGGGTGAGAGTCAAGAGTTCGCTTTTCAGTTGTTGAAACAGAAACTATGTAGCCCATCGATAGTGGCATTACCAGAGAGAAGTGATGACTTTGTGGTCTACTGTGATGCTTCTATCCAAGGACTTGGTTACGTCTTGATGCAACGTGACAAGGTGATAGCCTATGCTTCGAGACAACTAAAAGTATACGAGAAGAACTACACCACCCATGACTTGGAGCTGGGTGCGGTAGTTTTGGCCTCGAAGATCTGGAGACATTACTTGTAGGGTACCAAGTGCACTATCTACACTGATCATAAGAGTCTTCAACATATCTTTGAGCAGAAGGAGCTGAACATGAGGCAGCGACGCTGGGTGGAATTTTTGAATGATTATGATTGTGCTATCAAATATCCCCCGGGAAAGGCGAATGTAGTTGCTAACACGCTGAGAAGAAACAAAACTACTAAGCCCCGACGAGTGCAAGCTTTGCAGGTTACTATTAGCACTTAATTGCCCGAACAAATCAAGGAAGCTCAGACAGAAGCTTTGAAAGCAGAAAATGTTGAATCCGAATCATTACGTGGGATGGATAAGCAATTTGAGGTGAAAGCTGATGGAATTCATTACTTCATGGAAAGACTTTGGGTGCCCTTGTATGGAAATCAAAGGGACTTGGTTATGTGTGAGGCATACAAGTATAAATACTCTATACACCCTGGTTCTAACAAGATGTATCATGACCTAAAAGGCGCACTATTGGTGGCCTAATATGAAAGCAGACGTAGCTACGTATGTGAGCAAATGCTTAACCTGTTCTAAGGTTAAAGTTGAATATCTAAAGCCATCTGGATTACTATAGCAACTTGAGATTCCTTTGTGGAAGTGGGAACAGATTTCTATGGATTTCATTACTAAATTACCTCAAACTCCTATTGGTTGTGACACGATATGGGTGATCGTAGACCGATTCACTAAGTCTGCTCACTTCTTAGCAATCAAGGAAACTGATAAGATGGATAAGTTAACTCGTATTTATCTGAAAGAGGTAGTTTCGAGACATGATGTACAGATCTCAATTATTTCTGACCATGATGCTCGTTCCACATCATATTTCTGGCAGTCATTACAAAAATCTTTTGGTACACGTCTGGATATGAGTACTGCTTATCATCCGCAAACAAAAGGGCAAAGTGAACGTACTATTAAAAAATTAGAGGATATGTTGCGTGCTTGTGTGATTGATTTTAGGAATAACTGGGAAGTTCATCTACTATTGGTGGAATTTTCTTACAACAATAGTTATCACACCAGCATCAAGGCAGTACCATTTGAGGCATTGTATGGGTGAAAGTTAAGATCACCAGTTTGCTGTGTGGAAATTGGTGATAGTCAGCTAACAGGCCCCGAGTTGGTGCACAAGACTACCAAGAAGATCGTACAGATAAGAAACCATATGGCTGCAGCACGTGACCGACAGAAGAGCTATGCAGACAAGCGACGGAAACCTTTGGAGTTTCAGGTCAGCGACAAAGTCTTACCGAAAGTCTCACCATGGAAAGGTGTGATTGGTTCGGCAAAAGAGGCCAACTAAATCCAAGATACGTTGGACCATTTGAGATTCTAGAAAGAATAGGTCTAGTGGCATATCAATTAGACCTGCCTGACTCGTTGAGTGGAGTTCACAACGTATTTCAAGTCTCTAATCTAAAAAAGAGTTTTTCTGATGAGACGATGGTTGTACCGCTTAAGGAAGTGTAAGTAGATGAACAACTGCGATTCATTGAGGAACCTGTTGAGGTGATGGACCGTGAAGTCAAGACCCTTAAGCAAAGCAAGATACCTATAGTCAAAGTTCGTTGGAACTCGAGACGTGGACCGAAATTTACGTGGGAATGTGAGGATTAGATGAAGCTTAAGTATCCTCATCTGTTCGAAATGACGACTACAACCGACGAAGGTAATGATTAAATTTCGGGATGACTACGCATAGTCTATTTATACTTTTTACATAAATAAATAAAATTACATTTAAGCCCTAATGACTAGACAAATATTCTTCTAAGTCTGATAAATTCTCTGTTGTTGATGCGTGATTGTCGGGTGCTGACGTCACTCGGGACGTCCGCTGATGTTGACTGTTGACTTTGACCATGGTTGACCAGGTTTGACTTTGGTCAATTTTCTTCGTTTTGATCATATTTTCAGCGTAGCTTTACCGTGTCGATTTTGGTAATCATCATGAGATTCAGAACTTAGGTTTTGGTAAGTATCATCTTCAAATAGTCCAACAGTGACATCCGGTAATTTTTCGTTACCAAACTCCGTTAGTTCCGTTAGGTCTTGCATACATGTGTCGTGAGCACACACTAGTTGTCGTTGAATATTGGTGACTTAATAATAATTAACAATGGTTACTAGATAATAACTTGATTAATAATATTGATTATTAATTTGTAGTTACGTGATTTGTGAATTTTAGGTATTATTTGTGAATTTTACCTTTTAACGTGCCAACATGTTATATTGGATTCGTGTGTTTTGTTGCTAGGTAAAAATATATGATTATTATTGTTCAATAATTATATATGAGTTTTATAGTAAGAAGTTGCTAAAAATGTTAAAAAGATTAAGTTTTTTATAAAATATAATCAAGGAGGGTTTAATTATAAAAATTGTAATTACCAAATATTAACAAAATTAAACCCTAATCCCCTCCCACACCCCCATTGCGGCCGAGCACCCCAATCCCCCTCACCTTGCAATTTTGATCAAAGAACAACAATCATTAATCAATTTTGATTAGTTCCAAGTGATTCTAACGTGTAGCAAGTGCCAATTCTTGATTCCTACGCGATTAAAGATTAGATTTTGATTGAGTTTTCATGGTTTTTGATGCTTGAAGAACCCTAGTTCGATTTTCATTGAAAAAGTCATAATTGTTTATGGTTGATGATGATATGATGTTAGTTATGTTGTATGAATGTTAATTTATGTATATTATACAAGAAATCCATGGTTTTGTCATCTAGTTAATATATTGCCAAAATTAAAACTTTTCTTCATGAGAACTCGTGTTTTGATGAATTGTTGATGTTAAATGGATGATTATGATTGCTATGATCCAGATAGGGTATGTTATTGATGAATTTGGGTTGAAATTGATGAAAGGATAGATTTTGGGATGTCAGTTTCCCAAAAGGGAAACTTTATTTATATAAAACTTGTGGTTTTGTGTTTTGATCATGTTTAGGATGTTAGGAGCATGCTAGAGTGATCGTAGATGATGTCTAATATGTTGGATTATGATGATTAGGTCATATGGTCAGTTGATGAAACTATGGGAACATATAGATTTTCTTGGAAAATGTGCAAGTGTACAGGTCATGTGACATGATGAATTGTGATTGTTGATTATTGTAATGTTGATGTCTTGGCAGTATGAATTACATGTGGGATATTGATGATGAGTATCATACACTTGTATGAATCTGAGGCCCCTACTTTGTAGGATTGGCAGGGTTTAGGGTGTGTAGCCGTGAGTGGCTTCACATGGCACGTTGTGAGTGACTAAACCCAATGTGTATTGTAGAGGAATCTAATTATGAACTTGTTTTGTATCATGAATTGGTTTGTGTGCGTTGTATGATAACCTAAGTTAGCATGAAAAGCTTGATAAAACTTAAGTGTTGCAATGTGGCTTATGGGAATAAATGGCATAGTAGTCTGTGATGGTATGGTGATTTACGAATTGCTATACTTGGTCAAACAAAAATCTAACTTGACATGTCACCAATGGGTCAAACAGGTCAATTAGGTCTAATGAGTCTTGTTTTTCCAAAACCTTAGGTCAACATGTTTATTGAGCACTTAAGGTTGTTAAGCTTTGTGTGTACACGTACTTATGTACTTGCGTGTTCTAGGTAACCTTTAAAGGGTTGTCATCCGCTCATCGTTAGCTTTTGTTATCATTCGTTTACGCATCAGGTGAGTTCAATGCCCCACTTTTGTCTACTCCCTTTTTGGAGGAGAAAGCATACTTTATTTTTAAAACGCTTTGCTATTATAACATGTGTTTAGTAAGACATAGTGTGATATACCATTGAAAGCCCACACACATTCGGATCGTTAATTAAGGAATCTAGCAGGGAATCTTGGGTAGTACTACTGGGTCTGACAAGCCCCACCCGTAAGACTGGTGTAATACCCGAAAATTTAAAAGAAAAAGAAAGAAAGGTGAAATATCCCAAGTCAAGGGGTTAAAGTTGTGCAAGTTGCAAACTTGCCCATTTTGGGATTTAAAAGAAGAATGGCAGCCCACACTTCTTCTTTTACAGACCTTGCTTTTGGCTGCAAGAAGAAGGAAGAAGCTACAATCGGTTCTAGAGAGAGAAGGAGGAAGAGCTGTTTGTAGTTGAGGTTTTCTTGTGTTTTTTGCTCTGTTTCCAGCTGTGTTCGAGCTGCTGGACCAATTTTTATGTGTTCTTTTGTGTTTGGCTTCTTGTTTCAATGTGTTTAGGTGCTAGAACTCCCAATTGCTCTCGGTCTGAAGAAGTCTTACTCGAAAGCTGCTAGAGGTGATTCTAGATTCCCCTATTTTACTTGTTTTAAACTCGTTCGGGGATGAAATGCATATTAACTTAATTTTTACAACCAAAGCATGAGTTTTCTACGTTTGTGCATCTGATGTGTATGTGATGTGTGTTTTTATATGACTTCTCTGATGTTGCGTAGTTGTAAGCTCTGTTCTAAGTGTTTAGCATGTTAGATCTGTGCTAAGGATATGTTAGAACGAGGATTTAGAACTGGTGGATAGCCTAAGAAATGTGTTCATCTTCATTTGCATTTTATTCATCCTCATTTGTTGGAGTTCATCCGCATTTGCTGAACATTCAACCGTATTGGTTTTATGTTCAATAGTTAAGTATTTTTGTTCATCCGCATTTGCTTTTGTTCTTTCGCATTTGCTTTTGTTCATCCACATTTGCTGAACTCCAACTGCATTGGTTGAGCCCATTTACATAAGACTTAGCTCATCCTTGTTTGGTATTGTTCTTCCGTATTTGGACTTGTTCAACCGCATTTGGACTTGTTCATCCGCATTTGGTTCACCCGCAGACCTTTAGACACTTAGAATATTTTCTGAAGACTTTCATCCGCATTTGTTCATCCGCATTGGTTTACATTCATCCGCATTTCTTTGGGGACTTAGAATTATTCTAAAATTTTGGGGATAGAATTTAAGTGTTAAGTACTTATGTATAAGGAAAGATTATGGTTGTTTAATGTTTCTAATGTTTGATTATTTTTTTATGGTCTGCTGTTATGGATAATATTTATTATGTTTCATGTTATGTGATTATAAGGCGATGAATATTTTAAAAGTATTATTTATAACCAAGTGGACACAAAGAAATAAAAGAAGACAGTGGAACTTATTGAATGTTACCCCCGGTTCCTTATAATTAATGGAAAGCCTTGCAAGCACAAAGAAATAAGGTGCATGACCTTGTTGTCATTAGCTCAACTGATATGTGGCTGATTCAGGATGCACATCTGGGGTCTAATCCTGGGGATTGACCAACAAATCAATGGGACCCATATTCATGAGCAGGCTTCGTGCATAGCAGTGTGGGTCAACTGTCGATGGGTTAGCTACCATAATAAATGTTTGCCGACAGGGGTTCGACATTTGTTGCCAACCAACAATATAGGCTCTTGCTTTGTGCAAACCTAAACAATGAAAGTGAAATATAATAGAAGGAAGAAAGATAATGAATTTTGTCTCCTAATGAATGACTACGTATATGATGGATGATCACCAAGCTTACCAAATGTATAATTTCTATATCATCAAAACTAGAACTCACTCAGCAACGCAGACTTTTTATATGCATTTTTAGTTGGCAGGTAATGGTGTTGCTGGGAATGGCACGAGGTTGAAGCTACCTGGCAAATAAAGACTGGCATCCATGACACGCTGAAAAGTTATTTTTGTTTTGAAATGCAACTAGATGTTCATTTTGTAACTAGTAACAATAATGTATTTCTTTGCAAAAGTAACGGTTAATGCATGCTATGGTTTTATTAAATTATTCCGCTGCAAAGTTTTCTTGTTTAAATGAATCTGAATGTGTTTCAATATGAAAAGTGCTATGAATGACCAACTGTGGGGTTTCACGAGAACAGGGCCTTACAACTTGGTATCAGAGCCAAAGTTTAAGAGAATTAGGTAAATTATTTTCAAAAACCTAAAATTAAACTGAGAAAGTGTAAGGTCCCGTTCCCGGGACGCTTACAGCTGGACCGTCATCGCATAAAATATTTAAAGCAAACATCACTTTTGCAGCGGAATTTAAAAACATTCATTTATAATTAAAACATACCATTACATTACATAAGTTGTTTACATATATGATTACAACATCATATCAAAATATGGATGCCAGACTCAAAACGTTCCCAGTAGCGTATGCATCCATGCCTGCAACTCCTCAGCATCAACAAAATACATGCCAACTATTATGCATACAAAACGTCAGCGACGCTGAGTGAGTTCTAGTTTTATAAATAAAATACTTTACTTTCTTTAAAAACATAACCTTCACAATCGTACGCGATCACACATCATACGTACACATTGATAATATTTATTATCTTCATCATCGTTCATTTCGTACGTTTCGTACTTTCATCATTATCTTTCACTTCAATCTGGATCCTGTCTCAAGAAATACCCGACTCATGTCCGAAGACCTACAGTACCGGGGTACGCGACAAGGATCCCCTTCGAGTCGATCCCAAGGATCGATCTCCCTTCGAGTCAATAATAGACTCCCTTCGAGCCAATCTAAATGATTGTACTCCCTTCGAGCCAACCCCGCGGATTGAACTCCCTTCGAGGCAATCTCACTGATTGCACTCTATCCGAGTCTTTTGTGACAACATGGTCGCTCACCTCATTGCTTGCAAGTCTTTGATTCATTCGTTGCGTTCCACTTTTCATTATCGTTATCTTTCACTTCGTTAGATAATACTTTACGTTCATTCATAGCCATACATCAAACCACATAAAGTCATACATCATACATAACGTATAATATAATATAATACATACGTTTTGAAAATAGGTTTAACGAAGAAAGATAACACACCACACACACAACATAAACCACATCACAACATCATACATACATCAAGCATAAGCCAACACATCACAACATGACCTATCTCAAACATCCACCTCTTAAAGCCCTTAGAAAACCTTAAGTCTAAAACGAGGCACATTAAAACATTCTAGGCGCATCAGCAATAAAATTCTAAGTGTAAATAGCCTAGGCGCATTACAACTATGCAAGCGCATGAGCACTTCTTAGGAGCTTTTCAACTATGCAGGCGCTCCAACACTTAGGCGCATGGGCAACTCTGGGCGCATGCGCAGTATTTTGGTGCATGACCAACACTTAGTCGCATTTTCACTTATTTTGGGCGCATGGCCACTATTTGGGCGCATGGCCTTGGGTGCATGGGGTCACTTGGGCGCATGAGCAACGCTTAGGCTCATGACCAATATTCTGGGCGCATGAACCACTGTTCAGGTGCATGTCCCCTTTTTGGGCGCATGAACTTAGGCACATCAACACTTAACCACAATTCAGTTAGGCGCATGGGAACATTCTGAAAATATTTCTAACTACCCAAAACACCCGATAATCATTCTAACACTACCCAAACACAGATCTAACATTCTAAGGCCCTTAAAACATGCTAACAACAATTCTAACCTCTATAACATCATCAAAACTAAAACCACAGAACAACATTCGAACAACAGCAAGCATAAACATTCGGTTCCTTTTTAAAAATGTTTGCTTAATATGCATAACAGCCCCAAAACTTCGAAAACCAGTAAAAGAGGGGTCTAGAAACTCACCTGAAGCAGATCTTCAAACAAAACACCTCCAACCCGAAACCCACTTGCAACAGTAGCTTCAAAAATCCCGAACACAACCTCTAAACACCGAGAACTTCTGTTACAAGCTACAAACAAATTTTAAACCGAACATAAACTCAAGAACTAACCTTTTTGCAGCTTCTTCTTCCTTCTTCTTCTCAAAACCGAGTTTCCTTCTTCTTCTTTCTGCTTTGGCCGAGAGCCAAAAGCAGATTTGCTTTTAAAGAGGTGGCCATACATCTTTTATTATTAAAATAATGGACTTTTGTCCTTTTACCACTTTAGCCCCTCCACTTGTGTCCATTATCTTTTCTTTCTAGATACTTTCTTTTTTTCTCTTCTTTTTAATAAAATTCAGGGTGTTACAAGTCCACCCCCCTTATGTAGGTTTCGTCCCCGAAACCTGTCGCTTCTCGAACAGTTACGGGTAATGCTGTCTCACCTTTTTCTTGATCTTACACGTAGGGTTAGTCCCCTTCTGGGCTCCATTGTGCTTGCACAAGTGGAAGCAAGATTCTCCTTATCTTTTCCTATCCTTCTATCATAAATGACCCTCAGTTGCTCCACGTAGTTGAATCCTTTGTCAATCTCAGTATCCATTAGCGGCATGATCACATCCTCATCGATTGAGCACTTTCTTAGATGAGATACATGGAATGTCAGATAACTCCACTTAACACATCGAGTAGCTCCAGTTGACATGCCATTTCTCTTACCTGAGCAACAATTCAGATTGGTCCTTTATACCTCAGTATTAACTTTACTCGCTTTCTAAATAGGGTGACCTCCTTTTCCATAATGAGGCCTTCATCATTATTCCACCGCCGTAGGTCAGCACCGAACTCTTGTCGGGCGCGGTTGATCAAACCACCTTCTTGCAACACTCGGTGTTTGCCTCATAGGCTGCTAGCCAATTCACCCGAAGGTGTACGTCTATCCACCTACGTCTGTCCTGAACGGCTTAGCAAGAAACACGCACTCTCTCAACTCCATCGCGTAATCCTCTATGGCATCAGGCAACCTAGTGGACTTACTAATAGCAATTTCTACATCGAAGGCTCATCGATCTTCCTACTCCTAACGTGCAACTTACCACAAAAGGCAGCAGGAATGAAACTACTACTAGTACCACAATTAAAGCACAAGGCACAAATTAAATTTCCAGAAATGTACCTGACATCGCATCAAAGTCTGCTCTAGCCTCCTCCCGGTAAGGGCAAATGCTCTAACCTTCGTCCTCTGTTCTCCTCCTTCTGAACCCCTTTCCTTGTCCCGGAGCTCTCAGCCCTTGACTTCGTGCAGTCTCTGCTCCTGTGCCCACTCTCACCACACATATAACATCTCATCGCGCGACAATCTCTCGCTAGGTGACCCTCCTTCCCACATTGAAAGCAGAGATTCGATCCCCGCTAGCATTCTCCTGCATGCTCCTTCCCACATTTCTTGCATGCCCTCGCTTCCCTTGTTAACATCCTTGGATCATCTATCCTCACCTTCTTACCACTAGCCTCAAATCCACCATCGTCATTATCCCGCGTTTTCTTCCCACTCCTAACATAGCCCCGCTCCTCCTCTTCGTCCATTATTGCCATCGCCTCTCGCTCGTCGTACAACCTACCTGCCAGATCGACCACCGACCTACATGTGCCTGGTCGGGCAGTGATCAGATGTCTGCGGATATCTGTTGGCAGACCTTGAATATACCTTTTAATCTTTCGTGACACAGACGTCACCTGATCTGGCACCAGCCTTGCCATCTCGTTGAACTTCATGGTGTATTGTTGGTGAGTCATCGTTTCCGCCTCTAGCTGCAGAAACTCCCTCTCAGCTTTGTCGAGCTTCCTGTGAGGGCAAAACTCCTCGAACACCAACCTTTTCAGATCCTTCCACCTCATCCTCCCGATTGCTCTGGTGCCCTCAGCCTGGACAATGTTGTCCTACCAGCACATGGCTGAATCCATAAATGAGTGGGTAGCAAACTTCACCTTCTGATCCTCGCGGCACTCGCTAATCTCAAGTACCGCTTCCATCTCTCTCACCCAACGTTGTGCAGCAGCAGCACTCCTATTTCCATCAAACACAGGAGGCCTACACCTTTGGAATGCTCCATGGCTGCATCCCTTCGCAGCCTCCTCCACAGCTTCCTCCTCCTCTTCATCGCCACTGGAGACAACCATGTCAGCATCGGGTTGCTCCATATCTCTAGAACCTCCAGCTTCACCTCCTCGTCATGTGGTTCTCCTCTTCTCACTCTCCTTCTTCTCATCCTCCTTCATAGCTCTAATGACCTCGGTCACTACAGTCGGCAGAATCGTCTGCATGACCTGATGGACTTCCTCTGCTACTACCTCCTTCATTGAGGCTCTCAGATTAGCACTCCCGTCCTCTCCATCCTGGTGACGAAGCGCTGGCTCATTAGGAGCCGTTTCAACAGTCTTAGCCCTACTCCTCGTGGCACGCGGCCTATCACCACGGCCACCCTGACCTCCACCTCACGAAGCCTCAGAAGACCTACCCCCAGCCATCTAAACACTACAAGATTCAAACACCAACACGGTCAATCAAGGTAATAGCTCAAGTTATGTCAATTATAGTAAGTCCCTAATCACAGTGGCCAGTTGTGTTTAGCCACTTACTTTACTCTTCATTCCCGAAGCATTTCCTATCCTGACTACATCAGTATCTAAATCTACACAAAAGAACACAAGCCACATAACATGCACACATAATACCGGTTAACATTAACTTACATAAAACCTTTACATAAAACTTTTATATAAAACTATTACATAAAACTTTTACCTGCAGGCACGTAGCTACTAGGACTGGCATCCCTTTCCTTCCGTCCCATTCTCTGTTTAAGATTAGGTTCTTTTTGAAAATATTTACCTAATTCTCTTAAACTTTAGCTCTGATACCAACTTGTAAGGCCCCGTTCCCGGGACGCTTACAGCTGGACCGTCATCGCATAAAATATTTAAAGTAAACATCACTTTTGTAGCAGAATTTAAAAACTTTCATTTATAATTAAAACATATCATTACATTACATAAATCGTTTACATATATGATTACAACATCATATCAAAATATGGATGCCAGACTCAAAACGTTCCCAGTAGCGTATGCATCCATGCCTGCAACTCCTCAGCATCAACCAAATACCTGCCAACTATTATGCATACAAAAAGTTAGCGACGCTGAGTGAGTTCTAGTTTTATAAATAAAATATTTTACTTTCTTTAAAAAATAACCTTCACAACCGTACGCGATCACACATCATACGTACACATTGATAATATTTATTATCTTCATCATCGTTCATTTCGTACGTTTCGTACTTTCATCATTATCTTTCACTTCAATCTGAATCCTGTCTCATGCAATACCCGACTGATGTCCGAAGACCGACAGTACCAGGGTACGTGACAAGGATCCCCTTCGAGTCGATCCCAAGGATCGATCTCCCTTCGAGTCCATAATTGACTCCCTTCGAGCCAATCTACATGATTGTATTCCCTTCGAGCCAACCCCGCGGATTGAACTCCCTTCAAGGCAATCTCACTAATTGCACTCTATCCGAGTCTTTTGCGACAACATGGTCGCTCACCTCATTGCTTTCAAGTCTTTCATTCATTTGTTACGTTTCACTTTTCATTATCGTTATCTTTCACTTCGTTACATAATACTTTACGTTCATTCATAGCCATACATCAAACCACGTAAAGTCATACATCATACATAACGTATAATATAATATAATACATACTTTTGAAAACGGATTAATGAAGAAAGATAACGCACCACACACACAACATAAACCACATCACAACATCATACATACATCAAGCATAAGCCAACACATCACAACATGACCTATCTCAAACATCCACCTCTTAAAGCCCTTAGAAAACCTTAAGTGTAAAACGAGGCACATTAAAACATTCTAGGCGCATCAGCAATAAAATTCTAAGTGTAAACAGCCTGGGCGCATTACAACTATGCAAGCGCATGAGCACTGCTTAGGCTCTTTTCAACTATGCAGGCGCTCCAACACTTAGGCGCATGGGCAACTCTGGGCGCATGGGTAGTATTTTGGTGCATGACCAACACTTAGTCGCATTTTTACTTATTCTGGGTGCATGGCCACTATTTGGGCGCATGGTCTTGGGCACATGGGGTCACTTGGGCGGATGAGCAACACTTAGGCTCATGACCAATATTCTGGGCGCATGAACCATTGTTCAGGAGCATGTCCCCTGTTTGGGCGCATGAACTTAGGCGCATCAACACTTAACCACAATTCAGTTAGGCGCATAGGAACATTCTGAAAATATTTCTAACTACCCAAAACACCCAATAATCATTCTAACACTACCCAAACACAGATCTAACATTCTAAGGCCCTTAAAACATGCTAACAACAATTCTAACCTCTATAACATCATCAAAGCTAAAACCACAGAACACCATTCGAACAACAGCAAGCATAAACATTCGGTTCCTTTTTAAAAATGTTTGCTTAATATGCATAACAGCCCCAAAACTTCAAAAACTAGTAAAAGAGGGGTCTAGAAACTCACCTGAAGCAGATCTTCAAACAAAACACCTCCAACCCGAAACCCACTTGCAACAGTAGCTTCAAAAATCCCAAACACAACCTCTAAACACCGAGAACTTCGGTTACAAGCTGCAAACTAAGTTTAAACCGAACATAAACTCAAGAACTAACCTTTTTGCAGCTTCTTCTTCCTTCTTCTTCTCAAAACCGAGTTTCCTTCTTCTTCTTTCTGCTTTGGCCGAGAGCCAAAAGCAGATTTTCTTTTAAAGAGGTGGCCATACATCTTTTATTATTAAAATAATGGACTTTTGTCCTTTTACCACTTTAGCCCCTCCACTTGTGTCCATTATCTTTTCTTTCTAGATACTTCCTTTTTTTTCTCTTCTTTTTAATAAAATTCGGGGTGTTACAGAATGGGACCGAATGGAAGGATGCCAGCCCAAGTAGCTACGTGCCTTCAGGTAATTTTCTTAAAGATAACTAGTATTATGTGCATGTGCTATATGAATTATGTGCTCTTAGTAGATTTGGATACTGACGTAGTCAGGATAGGAAATGCTCGGGGGATGACGAGTAAAGTAAGTGGCTAATCACAACTGGCCACTGTAATTAGGGTCTTACTATACTTGACATAATCTGAGCTATTACCGTAAATGACCGTGTTGGTTTTTGAATCTTATAGTGTTTAGAAATGGCTGGTGGTAGATCTTCGGAGGCTTCTCGAGGTGGAGGTTATGGTGGACGTGGTGTTGGACCATGCTTCATGAGGAATAGGGCTAGGACTACTGAAACGACTCCTAAAGAGCCCAAGTTTCATCACCATGGAGGTGGGGATGAGAGCGTCAATCTGTCGGCCTTAGTGAAGGAGGCTATAGTTGAAGGGCTTCATCAAGTCATGCACATGATTTTTCCGTCTGTGGTGACTGGGGTCATTAGGGCCTTAAGCGAGGATGAGAGGAGGGGGGAGAACTGGAGTAGAAAACGTGCTGGTAGTGGCGGTTTCCCTCCCAATGGCAAAAGGGCAAAGGTAGAGGGTCGTAAGTTGACTGCAACCGAGTTAGGAGTGAAGCTGTGCGAGAAGTGTGGGAAGGAGGGCCACATGACAGGAGATTGTCGCGTGGTGAAGTTGTGTGGTAAGTGTGGGAGAGGCCACGTGGAGGAGTATAGGTGGGGATCGAATCTCTGCTTCAAGTGTGGAAAGGAGGGTCACAGCGCGAGATTGTAGAAGGGTGAAGTGCTATAACTGTGGCGAGAGGGGGCATATTAGCAGAGACTGAAAGAAACCAAGGGTGGAGAGCTCTGGGCAGGGAAGGAGATTGAGAAGGAGATGGGCATGGCCAAGGGCTAAAGTCAGGGCACTCACTATGACCTGAGAAGAGGCTAGGGTGGACCCCGACGTCATGACATGTACATTCCTAGTAAACTAAACTTGTGCCTCTATGCTTTTTGATTCTGGTGCTAGTAGGAGTTTTATTTCTGCTGTCTTTTGCGATAAGTTGCCTGTTAGGAGTAGAAGGATTGATGAGTACTTTGACGTAGAAACTACCATTGGTAAGTCTATCAGGATTTCTGATCTGATAGAGGATTATGACATAGAGTTAGAAGGCCATAGGTTCTCTGCTAAATTATACGTGATGCCCCTAGGCGGATTCGATGTGGTTCTAAGAATGGATTGGTTAGCAGCCTACGAGGCAAATATTGTGTGTCGCAAGAAGATGATTTGTCTGACCACACCTGATGGGAGTTCGGTGACGATTTACGGCGATAGGGTTAGTACAGTTCCGAAGGTAATTTCAATGGTAGTGGCAGAAAAGTGCATGAAACATGGGTGTAATGCCTACCTAGCTTATGTGAAAGATATGGATTTGTCAGTACCATGATTGTCCGACGTACCGGTCATGTGTGACTTCCCGGACGTATTCCCGGAGGATCTACCAGGTGTGCCACCGGACCGCGAGATCGAGTTCTAGAATGATTTGATACCTGATGCCCAACCTGTTGCCAAGGCATCGTATCGACTAGCTCCCTTTGAGATGAAGGAACTGATGGTCTAGTTGCAAGAGTTGCTGGATAAGGGGTTCATCCGACTGAGTATCTCTCCCTGGGGTGCTCCGGTCTTGTTTGTAAAGAAGAAGGATGGTAGAATGAGGATGTGCAACAACTAACGTGAGTTGAACAAATTGACGGTGAAGAACTAGTATCCACTACCGAGGATTTATGACTTGTTTGATCAACTTCAAGGTGCCAGTTGGTTTTGAAGGATAGATCTCCGATCTGGTTATCATCAGCTAAAGGTTAAAGAACAAGATATCCCGAAGTCCGTGTTTGGCATGCGATACGGGCATTACAAATTCCTCGTTACGTTGTTTCGGTTTTACCAACGCGCTAGCTGCTTTTATGGATTTGATGAATCGAGTGTGTCGGCCGATGTTGGATAAATAAGTGATTGTGCTTATCGATGATATCCTAATTTATTCGAAGAGGAAAGAAGAGCATGCCAGTCATATTGGCGATGTATGCTAAGTCCTCCAAGTGCGCGTTCTGGTTGCGCGAGGTTTAGTTTTTGGGTCATGTGGTTAATTCTGAAGGGATTATGGTGGACCCGGCAAAGGTGGGGGCGATTATGCAATGGAAGACTCAAAAGACGCCATCAGAGATCTACAGTTTCTTGGGTTTAACGGGCTATTACCGGAGATTCATCCAAGACTTTTCCAAGATAGCCTCACCATTGACCAAGTTGACCCGTAAGGAGGTGAAGTTTGTATGGGGTCGAGTAACAGGAGAATGCTTTTTAAGAGCTAAAGACGAGATTGACCCAAGCTCCTGTCCTAACGTTACCCGAAGGGAGCGAAGACTTGGTGGTCTATTCTGATGCTTCTTATTCGGGATTGGGATGTGTGCTAATGCAACAGGGGAAAGTTATAGCCTATGCGTCCTGACATTTGGAAATCCATGAGGCTAACTACCCTACCCATGATCTGGAGTTGGCGGCTGTGGTCTTTGCATTGAAGATTTGGAGGCACTACTTGTACGGGATGAAGTGCACTGTCTTCACTGACCATAAGAGCTTGAAGTACTTCTTAGAGCAAAAGGATCTTAACATGAGGCAAAGGAGATGGTTGGAGCTACCCGATGAGTTAGGTGGAATTCATCCGACATTCCACGTATCTCATCTGAAAAAGTGCTTAGCCGACGAGGATATGATTGTGCCACAGAAGAATATTGAGGTAGATGAACGACTCAATATGTGGAGCAACCGGTGGCCATCATTGACAGAAAAGGGAAGAGACTACGAAATAAAGTGGTTCCATTGGTGCGAGTATAGTGGAGACATAGGAAGGGATCCGGGTCTATGTAGGAAACTGAGGAAGAGATGAGGTAGCATTACCCACAGCTGTTTGAGGAGTGATAGGTTTCGGGAACGAAACCTATATAAGGGGGTGGACTTGTAACACCTGTAAATTTAAAAGAAAAAGAAAGAAAGGTGAAATATCCCAAGTCAAGGGGTTAAAGTTCTACAAGCGGCAAACTTGCCCATTTTGGGATTTAAAAGAAGCATGGAAGCCCACACTTCTTCTTTTACAGATCTTGCTTTTGTAAGACTAGAGAGAGAAGGAGGAAGAGCTGCTTGTAAGGGAGGTTTTCTTGTGTTTTCTGCTCAGTTTTCAGCTATGTTCGAGCAGTTGGACTGATTTTTATGTGTTTTTTTGTATTTGGCTGCTTGTTTCGGTGTGTTTAGGTGCTAGAACTCCCAATTGCTCTCGGTCTGAAGAAGTCTTACTTGAAAGCTGCTGGAGGTGAGTTCTAGATTCCCCTATTTTACTTGTTTTAAACTCGTTCAGGGCTGAAATGCATATTAACTGAATTTTTACAACCGAAGCATGAGTTTTCTGCATTTTTGCATCTGATATGTATGCGATGAGTTTTTATATGCCTTCTCTGATGTGGCGTAGCTGTAAGCTCTGTTCTAAGTGTTTAGCATGTTAGATCTGTGCTAACGATATGTTATAACAAGGATTTGGAACTGGTAGAATAGCCTAAGTAATGTGTTCATCTGCATTTGCATTTTATTCATCCGCATTTGTTGGAGTTCATCCGCATTTGCTGAACATTCAACCGCATTGGTTTTATGTTCAATAGTTAAGTATTTTTGTTCATCCACATTTGCTTTTGTTCTTCAGCATTTGCTTTTGTTCATCTGCATTTGCCGATCTTCATCCGCATTTGCTGAACTTCAACCGCATTGGTTGAGCCCATTCACATAAGACTTAGCTCATTCGCATTTAGTATTGTTCTTTCGTATTTGGACTTGTTTATCTGCATTGGACTTGTTCACCTGCATTTGGTTCACCCGCATACCTTTTAACACTTAGAATATTTTCTAAAGACTTTCATCTGCATTTTTTCATCTGCATTGGTTTACATTCATCCATAATTTTTTGGGTACTTAGAATTATTCAGAAATTTTGGGGATAGAATTTAAGTGTTAAGTAATTATGTATAAGGAAAGATTATGCTTGTTTAATGTTTCTAATGTTTGATTCTTTTCCTATGGTCTGCTGTTATGGATAATATTTATTATGTTTCATATTATGTGATTATAAGGCGATGAATATTTTAAAAGTACTATTCATAACCAAGTGGACACAAAGAAATAAAAAAAAACGGTGAAACTTAATGAATGTTACCCCCGGGCCCTTATAATTTATGGAAAGCCTTGCAAGCATAATGGAATGAGGTGCACGACCTTGTTGTCGTTAGCTCAATTGATGTGTAGCTGATTTAGGATGCATATCTGGGGTCTAATCCTGGGGATGGACCAACAAATCAATGGGATCCGTATTCATGAGCAGGCTTCGTGCCTAGCAGTGTGGGTCAACTGTCGATGGGTTAGCTACCACAATAAACGTGTGCCGACAGGGGTTCGGCATTTGTTGCCAACTAACAATATAGGCTCTTGCTTTGTTCAAACCTAAACAATGAAAGTGAAATATAATGGAAGAAAGAAAGATAATGAATTTTGTCTCCTAATGAATGATTACGTATATGATGGATGATCACCAAGCTTACAAAATGTATAATTTCTATATCATCAAAACTAGAACTCACTCAGCAACGCTGACTTTTTATATGCATTTTCAGTTGGCAGGCAATGGTGTTGCTGGGAATGGCACGAGGTTGAAGGTACCTGGCAAATAAAGACCGACATCCATGACACGCTAAAAAGTTATTTTTGTTTTGAAATGCAACTAGATGTTTATTTTGTAACTAACAACAACAATGTATTTCTTGGCAAAAGTAATGGTTAATGCATGCTGTGGTTTTTATTAAATTATTCCGATGCAAAGTTTCTTGTTTTGATGAATCTGAATGTGTTTCAATATGAAAAGTGCTATGAATAACCAGCTGTGGGATTTCCCAATAACAGGGCCTTACAACTGGAGGTCAAGTGGGTGCAATATTGTCCTAAACAACTAATAGCGTCACGACCTGGTATGTCGTGGCGGGAGGCAACAAATAAACATAGTCAGCTTCGATCGCGAAATCACTATTGTTATTTACTAATGAAATTAGACTTGCTATCTATTTCAATGCACTTTCTATGTTTTACTAACGCAACTATTTATGATTGATTACAAACTCTTGAACTCACCAACCATCGTATTGACACTTTAGTATGCTTTTCTCAGGTCGATACTAGCAGCTTGCCGTAGGAACACGCACGAGTCATGCATTCCTTGAACAAACATTATACTATTTAGTCATATTGAATACTTTCACATTTTGGTTTGGGCGTATGTTTTGCGCATGTTTTGCGCAGTTTCATTTACAAAATGCTTTCGCAAATGTTTTAAAGATTCAACTCTGAATTATTTTAAATGTTGCATATAGTATCGTTCTGAGTAACTAATGACTGAGATCCTGGTTTGTTCACATGCCTCGCGGTAAAACCCAGCATGTGGAATTTGAGTGTATGACATCACGCTTCCGCCGGGATGTGACAAATTATCATTTTCAATCTCTCAATAATAACAACAAGTTGTTATTGTGTCAATACTCATTAATCATAGTGCGAAAACCCATGATAAATTATATGAGATCTATGTGTGTGTGTTTGATTCTGTGTGTTTATGTGCTTGAATGCTATGAATAATAATAACTGCTTTGTTTGATTGATTGTTCAAAAGCTTACAAAGGATTAGGGTATACTGCTATTTATAACCTATACAAGAATCTATGTACAGTTATAAAAATACCCTTATGTAAAAATTCCTTTTTATCTACAAGCCTGAAAAAGATATTTAAACTTAATTAGTATTTGATATGAATGTAAATGATGTTTGAATGTTAGTCAATGGTTGTTTAAATTTTAGAACATATTATGTTTGATTATGGCAAGTATTATCATTTAATGCACTTGTTGAGTCTAACAGAAACCATAGGCAGAAGAGGAGATTGATAGAACAATCCTATGGAAAAAGTCAAGAAAGTTGAAAACTAGAGATTATGACCCAGATGTTCAAGATGTTGTTTAAAAAATTATAAGTTTTGGATGATATATATACACACACACATACACACACATACACACATATATATACACACACACATACACACACACACACACACACACACACATATATATATATATATATATATATATATATATATATATATATATATATATATATGTATGCTATAGACCTACATAATCATAGTTTCTAATGTCAATTTCTGGATGAGCTACATGATTCAACACCAAATTTAGGAGAGGTTACAGGAATAAATGATTTGCTTACATAGGCCCTAGGTACCGAGGAACAACGTGGACATGTACATGGGATGCGTAAATTTGTAACCACACAAGACTATTTACACATGTCGGGGACCTTTAAGGAGATTTTGGACATTGAGAAGAAGAAGGTAGATCAATATTTTAACAAACTTGAAGAGGAAATAGAGAATCTAAAAAAAGATACAAGTGTTTCTGAAGCCACAAGCTGTTAAGTTGGTGGCCATGAAGAAGATTTTGAACACAAACTGGATGAAGAATCACTTGTAAGTCTAGGGTACAAGTGTCTTCTTATTAAATAATTTCTTTATTTTTATTAAGAAAGAATTCATTTCAAGTCTTGCCTACAACTAACATCCATTATTTGTAGAATAATTCATGTTATCTTGCGGTTGATGTTGCATCTAATATAGTCACCAAAGGAACCATAATGAATTATAATGTATTGGGTACGTATTACAAAATATTTATGTAATAATATTATAGTTAATTATTTTCATTTTCTTACATTTTTATATACATATAATAGGTGAGAACATTGATTTTTTGTTGGAAATATGTTTACAAGAAGATGTTTTACAGCCAATTCAACCAAAAGACGATCCATTCATTGAGAGGATCAAAGATGCAGTTAGGTTTCTACTAAATTGGCAAAGGCATCTAGTCATCTAATGCATTGACTTGGTAATACAATTTAAAGAATTTAAAGATTTTATATATTTTATGTGTAGCAAAAAAGGTTTTGTAGATGATTAGTTCCATTCTAAAGGATTTATATATATTTTTTGTACGATACAATGGCAAAAAACCCAAAGAGAAACATTGTTGAAAAACCATTAAATCAATTTGAAGGAAAAAAAGAAAATAAACTGCTCAAAGGAGCTACAGATGAGGTAAACGACAAAGGAAATAGGGATGGCGAGACAATGGAAAATAAAAAGAAGAAAGAAAAAAAAAACTAAAAAAGAAGGATGCAAAGAAAATTGAAAAGATGGATGGAAAGGCTATGAAGCAAAGAATGATTACCAAAGCATAAAGAAAGGCAGTGATAATATTTAAATACAATGTTGTTTTGAAAATGACTGAAATGATCATTGATGGACAAGTGGAAAAGGTTGGTTCCATAGGAGTGTAGTGTGAGGACAAACTATTTGGGTATGAAAGTTCCACTTACTTAAGTTGGGATGATTTTGAAGCAATTTTTACGTTGGATCGAGACTGTCATGACTACTTCTATGATATATATTTTTAAATTTACTTTTAATATTTGAAAAACACAAGTTATTTTTAATCAATTTGTTTTTCTATGTTAATATATAAATACTCGCTTGAGCAATTCCAGAATGGAAGAAAAAAAGATCGTGGAATTTGTTTTATGTGCCCTTATACGATTTCACCGGTTGAACTTAAAGTGAAATCCAAAGATATTGATGATTCAAGTAGAAGCATTAAAATTGGTTGTCTACAAAAAGGCACAATGACATCATTTTATTGCCCTACAATCCTAGATTTGACTTAATAGATTATCAAATTCTACTACGGTAGTAAATAAGTTGTTTGATTTAATTTTGTTTTTGGTTTTTGTAGAAACCATTGGGTGTTGGTTGTGCTAGACATGAAAATATTCACTTGCTATTATCTTGATTGTCTATGGGTTTGCACTATCAACTCGCTGTTGAAACAAACCATTGATGCGTAAGTAATACAAAATATTAAAACTTTTTGTTATATTCTTGCGTATTTCTTTATTAATCAACTTTTTTGTAGGGCAATGAGCTTATATGTTACACAAAGTGGGATGAATTTGGATACATATGGTGCAGTTTCAATGTAAGAAGATACAGAACATACTAAACATGAAGATTAGAATAAAGACAGAATCAAAAGCATGTGTATCACAAAAGAGAGAGGGTTCGATTGTGAAACCCTAATCTTGGAAGCCATGTATATATACAACAATGATGTTTATCACTTGACACAAACAGTCCTTGAAAGCAGCATCATGATCTTAGCGGCACCCAAACTATGTTTACTTGTCACAAAAAGCCCATTTCTGGAATATACAAATAAACAATAAACACACTTAGATAACTTATCTATCACATGTTTACTATTATAAATGTGCAATTTCAACATCTATCACGACCCAAAGAGGTAGCTTTGAAATTAGCTAAGTGGGATCGACTAATTGAGTAGTTCAGTGTACTCATGAGCTATGACAAGGGTGAGCACTCTTGCCCTTTCACAATAGCTAGATTGTTTCTAATAATAAGACTATTTTTGTATATTATTGAATATCTTGATTACAATGAAATTATTACATACTCTTTATAAAAATTTAATTTACAAGATTTTTATATCATTTGAAAGGTTTTTTTTTATTTATAAAAAAACAACAAAATTATTTATTTCTTATTATAAGCACCTATCATCGGCGGAATAAAACTCCATTATCTCACAATGAAAAGTCCATTACTCGTTATCATCAGTAATATGTCGAGTGAAACACCTGTTAGAAGTCTGCTAGGTGATTCGTGTGACGTTTTTACCCTGCCCTTATATTACCTACGTATGATGTCTGTCACCCACAATTTGATGTCAGTGAACTTCTAAGTGATATTGAATTTGTTGATCTAATTTCACGAAAACATCCTTTTAACATTTATTGAGTTCCATGAGATCTCATTTTGGGTTCAAAATGAGATGAATCTCTTTCGGTTATCGGAACTCTTTCTAAAAAATTTCATCCGCATCTTTATTTAATCTTATAGATAACATCTCGCTTTTTATGATGTGAAATCATTTGCCAGTCTTTTCACTAGAAATTTAGGGCAGAAAACTCACATCCATGACAAACATTAATTTGGAAATATTATAAAAATTATCTTAACTGTATCTTTATATATTTCCTAGAAATCTTCGTAGTGGACAACAAGAGGAATTTCCTTAATGTGTTCAAAAGTAAATAACATTGTGTTTTATAAACCCAAGACATAATAGTCAACTTCTCTTTGTACAAGAAAAGTCAACGTACAGCTGCGTTCACAAAGAAAAGGACACTCACGTTAAAAGAAATTAAACAGAAGAATAATCGTGTTTATGTAGTAATTTAACCTACATAAACACGTAATTTATGTAGTAATTTATCCTACTCCACTTAATCTACACCACAACTAACTTACATAAAATCGTAATAAATAGGACTCGAATCATGGACCTTAAAGAGAGCTTCACTACTCAAAATACAAATGCTTTTATCATTGGACTCAACCCGGCCTCCAACCCCCTCTTGTGACTTACTTGATGACCCCTCGACATTAAACATTGGATACATAAAAAGATACGTTTAATCACATCTGTAAAACTAATAATTGGTTAATTGTTTACGTGTTCCATTATAAGTTAAGTGAAGCTATTCATACATCTTATATTTATTGGGCAAGTCGCCAGTTGATGTAAACGAAGACAATGACTTTCACAAGTTTCATACACTACCAAACTTGTGCTTAGTTTAATCCGAACTTTTACAATATTCAGACATTATATAGCATCTTCCACCTTAGCCCAAATCGCCTCAACATCTCCTTATTACATACATTGAACCACTTGTGTTTGGCTAGCAAAGCATGGGGTCGAACCGCTGTGATCAAGGCTCGGGCAAAGAGCGGTTAAAGTGGACTCAAGAACTCCATGATTTGTTCGAAAAGGCGGTTAATCAGCTCGGTGGTCCGGATAGTAAGTGCATAGATAGTTGGTCATGGATGGTGCTAGCATGTAGATACATGTGAAATAAAACCTTGATTGTTGTTATTTCACAGGGGCAACACCAAAGGGTATATTGAAGGCAATGGGGATATCGGGACTTACTATCTATCATGTTAAAAGTCACTTACAGGTACGTTATATACTTATATTCAATGCCTTTGTTTTATTTTATTCTTAAGTAACACATACATATAAAATTCATCCCAGAATCATCAAGAAGTAAGCTATGAATTAGATTACGAATTCGAGTTCTTTCTTTTGTTTATGTTATGCAGAAATACAGAATGTCGAAATTCATCCCAGAATCATCAAGAAGTAAGCTCCAAGATTTTCAATTTTAACCTAAGAGAGTTCGATCATATCTTTATAATTACTATATTATCTCAGTTTAGAACACAATTACTATACATTGATTAATAATATGATTGCTAAAATAAGAAATGACAACAATGAGAACTAGGGTTTTGTTGGTTTTCAAAACCGGACCAAATATCTGAAATAGATGTTTCACTAGTCGAACCAGTAATACTAGATTTAATAAATGAGTGATGTCACAAGTAATTAATTAAAAGTTAAAACACAAGTGGCTGAGTATTTTTCCAGAAGGGCTTATTCGATCTAATCGTACCACGTAAATTTAACTATATATATGTCTAGTTCTGGTCGAACTAGTAGGGCCGTCCGGCACGATCCGGTTCTGAAAACACTGGTTTTGCATTTGGATGGATAACTTATTTTTTTGTATTTTGGAACTAATGTAAATCCAACAAACAGGAGACAAGTTTGAGAAAAGAAGCATATCGGAAATATTTCCAAATTTCAGTGTAACAGCGTGAGTAATTTTTAAACAGTTCATATTGTCCATCATGCAGTATGTCGTTGACAGCTCATTTAAAAGGGACCTGAAGATTATTTTGTTTCATGTAATAAATCTTTTTTGTTAATTTTTCTTGCAGTGGCGCTCAGCTAAATGAGGCATTACAAATGCAAATGGAAGTTCAAAAGAGATTGAATGATCAACTTGAGGTACACGACTTTTCCACCCATAATCAATATTCTCTTATTAATTTTATTTTTATCCCAACAAAAGAGATCGAAAACATAGTGAAATTTCACCGATAATAACAAGATTCTAGAAAGTTCACTAGTCAATTAATTTTTTTATCTAAAAACCAAAATCACTCAAATCTATGCTGAAATGCACCGATAATAACCAAGTTTTGTTGCTATGAAATTATTTTATAAACTTCAAATTTATTATAATTAAATAAGTTAAATGAAACATTTGTTTGCTATTTAGTAATTATTTTTCAAGTTTAATCAGAATTTTAAGCAATTGTTAACATAAAAATTTCAAACTTTAATTAACAAGTTTCATAATTATTTCATTTCAATCGACCTAAAACAAATAGAAATCAAGATACACACACATATCATTTTAATCAGCTATTTTAAAAAAAAAAAATTAAGTTTCATGACAACGAAACATTAAATGAGAGTTTAGTAGTTTCATTATCAAAAAGTACGATTAATTTCTTTAGCACAATATTAAAACCATATTATTATTTTTTAATATTATTGAATAAAACAATAATAAATCTAGGAAGTTTGTTATTTAATTTGAAACATTGTGGTGACTTTTGTGAGTTGTGATTGTGTACATAGCTCACCTGTGAAATTTATCTAACATAACTCATGCCCTTATAAGGTATACACCCAACAAAGTCCCCCTAGTAATATCATATATAGAAGTGGCAAGTGCAACATGTTTACCTATTAATGAGTAGGTTTGAGTGTCTATTTATGCCATCAACAAATCAAATCACTATAACTTACTTTTGCAAATAAGTGTAATCACATTTAATAGATAAGTTCTTGAAAATACACAGTAAAAGTTTGTCAAAATTGGCAAGTTTAACGTATTACAAGGTAACAAAAAGTTTTGTGTTATAGCTGAATATTTAACATTTCCCATTTGGGTTTAATATAACAGGTACAGAAGAACTTGAAGCTGAAAATTGAAGCACAGTCAAGGTTTCTTGAGAAACTCACAGAGGATCACAAATTCAGGACACATGTGACCAAAATCAACAAGTTGTCTCCAACATCTCTACCATCACTCTGTGATGTGTCTGAATCAATCTTGAAGGACTTCGAATCCGATTCTGAAGTCGACACAAACGAGATGAGATGTAGACAAGATCATCAACGGTTCGCAAAGAGGCCAAGGGTTGATGAAGATGATCTTGCATCCACTCAAATGTTCAAACATCCTTCACTCAACACTCAAGGCATTCTCCTTCCAAAAGCTGGTGATTCATTTCCTTCACAAGACAACATGTTTCCATGGGGTTTAGCCTTTTGCCAATCGCCGCTGATTCCCACTTCATATAATTCTTTTGGATAGAATGAATCGTTCAATGTTTGTTCGTTCATCCTCAAGAATTTGTGCATGATGTATTGTGTACTTTAAATAATCTATCTTCTGGTCTATGTTAATAAGCATGAAATTCAACAAGTGTAACTTAATTGCCTATCAAGATGTGGTTTTTTGGTACTGACAAACACTGAAGGATCTAAGATTTTTTTACGAGGTAGGAAAATTTGAGAGACGTGGACTATAGGCTATAGCTTAATATTTGATCTTTTTTGGTTTGATTCGGGTTGATCGAGAGTACCCAATAAAAAATATAACAAGTTGAGTGTGTCCTTCTATTTTCATCTAGTTCATTTCGAAACAGCTGAATATGGACAATTTGCTTCTTATTTTTGTAATATTATTTGATTTACAAGTTAAGTTAACAGTCAATTGTTTATTTGAGCTTAAATTATTCAATATTTTTTTTTAAATGAGCTTAAATTATCCAAATTAATGGTTTTATATCCGTTAATTTGTTTATAATAGATTTATATTAGATAAAGATTAAAATTAAAAAGAATTTTGTTAGGGGTTGATGTTAAAATTTCGTGAGAGTCGATCTTAAATTTTCAAGAGGGTTGTTGTTGAAATTACATGAAGGACAGTTAGATTAGATTGTATTAGGCTATTAATTTTTTCATGAATTGCGGGTGACTCCATACCCTTCCCCTGATAACAAACCATTTTTAATAAGAAAAATTGTAAAAAACAATAATAAATAATAAAAACCATTTTGAAAATTTTTTTATCAAAATAAACGTTGACTTTAAACTTTTGTAAAAAGAGACATAGCCAAAACGGGCAACGAGGAGAGGACAAATAGGCAAAGCCAGCTAGAAATGAGCCCGCACAAAAAAACCATGGAGAATACATAAGGTCCACGAGAGAGCGAAACAAAAAGAAACATGTGTGTAGCAACATATCCTCAACCTTAGCCGGCTAGCTATCCAAATAAAAACTTCATATACTACGAGATATAAACAGCTAAACCTAGGCGGTCAACATTGCACAAGCTAACCATAAACCGTCCAAGCTCATTTCCAATCACGGACTACCATGTATTAGCGTTGGCTCTCAATGAAATTCTAGGTCTAAGTAACCGAATATCTTCTAGCCGACTTGGTATATACAAGTCAGTGTTCATCGGCTATGTTTTAGCTAGATGATATCTTACAACCATTTAGGCTCTATCATTTGTCCTTGGCAGCAAACTTCTAGTCGCTCAATTAAGTCTTTACCTACTAACTATTTTTCGGATATTAGTAACTTAGTTGCCTATTAGTTATATCCTAGCTAGTCGTGGAATGTAACTCTATTATTATTCTACCATGTTAAAACGTTTGTTGAGTATGACTTTAATTTTAAATTAGGAATCTATCGGTGGCGGAGCTTGAACACTCCCGTAGGTGGGGGGGGGGGTGGCGGGGTGAAATTAATCTTTTTTTTTTAGGGGTAGCGAACTCGATATTTATATAAAAATTTATACTAGAAATAATGCTTTCATAAATGTAGAGATGACAAAGCCATACTACCATCATCAAGTGCATCTACTCTAATTAAGTAATCCAAAAAGAGATTACCATAGAAAAAAAACATGGGAGACAGATGTATGTCCCCTATTATAGACACTTATAATAGTCAATATTGTCGTTTTAAGGCTTAATTGCTTAAGTTGTGGTTTATGCAAGATAAAACGTGACTTAGAAAAGTTTAGTGGAATTAAAGAAAAGAACAAGATTTGGAATCTAGTGAAGGCCCCACATAAGATTAGCCCCACATTGTTGGCTAGGGTTTTTGGGTTCCCAATGGCCTAACCAAGCTTACTCTGCATAGTGCCTGTCTGACCATGCTTTGCAATCTGAGTAAGATCTGATAGCCTGAGTCACAAAGCCTCTTTGTAGTCTAAGCAAATAATATGAAAATGACAACATAAGGAGTGTGTTCGTGCACCAAAAGGTGCCTAACCTTAGCATTTGTCAAACCTAACTTTAGCATCTCTAGTACAAATTCTAGTGATTTTCTCTCAAGTTTCACTTGGATTCCATTTTTGTTAGCATTGCTTTTCAATCTAGTTCTGAATTTGTGTTATAAACATTCGGTTATCATAATTAATTCTAGCTTAATTTCCAATCATTCAAGCTTACATCCATAATTTTATCTTCATAATCATGTTGCCTCGTGTAATCATCTTTAGATCTACTGTTCTAGGTAGTTAACATGATGATGAGCTAAGTTTCTTAATTGCCATTTCTGTGAAGATGTATCTGAGCTAGTAGCTAATAAACATATATGATTATTAGAAAATTTATGTTATTGTTTAGTTGACTTCATGATTATCTTCGAACAAATGTGTGTATTCTGAGCCTTAAATTCTACTCAAACTTGTGATTAACGGAAACCATTGACTGGGTCCGAGAGTAATAATCTCAGTTGATATGACACAACTTAGGATCAAATATGATGATTGAGTCAGAGATTAAATAGCAGAAATACCAAATCACAGAACATTTAATACTGAAAAATGATAATAAATGCTTTGTATAATGATGTGAGTAAACAAGATACAAAGACAGCTGGAGTTACTGTTTAAATGAGTAATATTATCAATGTTGAAAGAAGAACTTACAAACTTAGGTCATACTGTTCTATTTATAGGCATACATATTACCTGTACAAAATGACTAATCTACCCTGATAACTATATATCAGAAACTAGTCTAAGTACAAAATAAGAGCAGTATTTGTAAGTGCTCATCAGCATTTGTTGTTGAAGGTCTTCAGCATTAACTTAATTCATCCGCATTAGTTGACGCGGATGAACAAGTCTTGGCAGCATTTCTTTTGTTCATCCGCATTAGTTATTGCGGATGAACAAACACTTGTTAGCATTTCTTCTTTCTTCATCTGCATTAGTTAATGCGGATGAACAAATACTTGTCAGCATTTGTTCAATGGTCATCCGCATTAACTAATGCGGAGACTTCAACACTTGTCTTTTTCTTGTCTTTGTCTTCTATCTTGTTGATTTCCAGCCAGAACAACCTACAACCACCTCTTGAATTGGCAAGTATGATCCTTCCAGGGTCTAACAATACTCCCCCTAAGGATTATACTGCCAAAGCTCATCAAGAGTGTGATGGTGGAGGAGGTTGTGATGATTCTGGTGATTCTTGTTGTGCTTCCTTTGGTTGGACTGTTGTTGGGGAGAGTGTTGATGTAGTTTCAGCAGGAAGTACAGGTTCTGCCAAAGAAGGATCCAAGATTGCCTTGATCATATTTGAGAAATCCTTAGTATCATTCATCTTTTCTCTGCTCAGGACATGTATCTTCATCTGACTCATAGTGTGTATGGCAGCAATGGGCATTTGTTTCAAAGAGATGGGTTCCCACACAGAAATTATGGAAAGACCATCTCTGTGAATCAGCAGTGATCCATCTGCATCAACTTCCAACTTTACAATGTTGCCTATTTGGAGAGGCACCTTCTTTTTCTTTCTTTGTTCCCTTTTCTTGTTTATTCTGTCATATGCCATCTTCAAAATCTTGATACATTTCAGAAAGAACTCCAAGTCATCTTCTCCCAGTTTGTCGCTAAGAGCTCTAAAGTGTCTTGTGAAAATATAGTGAATATAAGATTCATCCAACAGCCTTACTTCATATCCACTGAACAGTCTGATTTCAGGTGTTTCTTTTCCACCCTATTTCCTCTAAATTACCAACTCAAAAGTTTTCTCATCATAGTACACATTGGAGATTGGCTTATTCTTGTGAGTTCCAGCAACCATCTTACTTTTTAATGACTCAGTTGGCTTTACATTCAATTCAGGAAATACCAACTCTTCTGCTTCTCTCTTTTTCTTTTGTTCCAGAGGATTTCTGAAAGATCTATCCTTTCTCAAGCAAATAGCTTTCAGAGATTTGAAGTTTTTTGTCTTCTTAAACATTTTCAAAATGTCTTCAAATTCATATCCTTTATACATGGCATCATGATTGATCAATTCAAGTTCTGCCAATTCCTTTAGGTCGTGAATCTTCATTAGTTCACCAGAGCAGAGTACTCTGTGAAAAATTGAACAAGCCCAGAGATCCTCTTTACCATAAACATGTTCCAACTGCTGTCATACTTCCAGGCAATGATTTTAACATTAGTTTTGCCATTAGGAGCAGACACACCCTTAATCATCTCAGAGGTGGTTAACCATTCCTGTAGCTTAAGTTGGGAGAGTTCAATGAACCATTCTGGATTCTTGTGAAACATAGGTGCCAAGACATTTTGTTCCTTTGTAGTAAGTTGAACATCTTATGCTGAAGTTCTTGTTCTTGGTTTTCTTCCGGTTACTTCTTCTTCTATGGACTGAAGTCTCTCCTTCGTTTCTTTAATTATCATCAGCATTGCAGCCCTTAGAGAGTTGGTCTTCATATTACCTAGCTTTCTTTTTGTGAACCCTTGCTTGGATAAATAATCCTTCATTTCCTTGTCAGTCATACTGTAGGGATCAGGATATGCATATTGGGTTTCTTGATGCTTTACAGGTTTGGCAGCACTTGTAGTGATTTGGGTAGTTTCAATCTTCTTCTCATAATCAGTGACAAAGGTGGGATCAAGCAGTTTTTCCATTTTTCTCACCTCTTCAACCATGCCCTCATAAGTCATGCTAAACACTTCATCTGCATCATATCCTTGATTGACCAGATACATGGCCTTAATCATGAGATCATCAGATTGTGCTTTTTCAACCATTTCTTCAACTGATGCTTCAAGTATATCTTTTAGCACTTTCTCTGCCTTCTCATGTTCTTCTAAAAATTCAGCTATAGTTGCTAGGCTTCTTGGATCATCTTTTTGTTTCTTAACAGGTTGTTCTTCTTCTACCATTGGCAGTTTGCCTTTGGCTTTCTCTGTTAAGTACTTTCTTTTTCTTGAATATGTATGCAGTCTAGGGCCAGAGGTTGATGGGACTGATGCTTCCACTTCTTGTTTCTTTCTTTCAATCTCAAGCTTTTCAGCTTCTTGATTCTGTTTCTCATCAGCTTCTTTCTGTTTTTCAGCTTCTTCAATCTGTTTTGCAGCCATTTCCTTATCTTTCATTTCTTCACATAAGCTTTTGATCAATTCTTGTTGTTCAACAGTCAAGGTGACTGCTGGAACAAGCTGTAGCTTTAATTCTTCTTGTATAGGAACTGGATTCGTAAGGATTACAACAATTGGCTCTACAGGAGTTCTGCTATCTTTTATGTAGTCCTAAAATTCTTCATCAATAATGAACTAACTAGAGGAGTACATATCCAGATCTTCTATAAGCTCTTTCATGACTGAATCTTCTTCAGTAAAGGGATCAGAATGCACAACCATTGCCAAACTTTCTTCACCCCTAACCTCACTATGTTCTGCTTGTTGTGAGGTTTCAGCCTTTTCTGTTTCCACATCATCTTAATCAGGCACTTCTCTTGCCACTTCATCTTTTAGCTTTACAAGCATCTCTAATTCAGAAACTCTTTTGTTTAGAGTTTCAATTTGTTTATTGAGATCAGCTATGATGTCTGTTTGCATCTCAATGAGGCTTTCTTGTTCTTCCATAGCAATGGTCTGGATAGCTGCAATATCCAAGTGACCAGTTATTTCTTCTCTTGACATCTCCAGTGAGGCTTTGAGTCTTTTAATCTCATCATCTTTCTTTTTCATTTTAGCCTCATGTTTGGTTTTTAAATCTTTCAACTCCTTTTCTTTTTCATCAAGTTTAAGGATTCTATCATTGATGATTCCTGCCCTTCTTTCAAGTGTCTTCTCCATTCTTGCAACCTTCTGTAATATATCTGAGATCATTCTATCTTTCTCATCTGGTCTATTAATCACTGATTCAGCAAACCTTTCTGAAGGGCCTTCCTCTAAGAGTACTTGTCTCTCAGGAAGTTGTGCAACAAAATGATCATCCTCCTCATTAGAAGATGATTCAAAAGAATCTGATGAGCTGGCAGATTCACTAGACTCAATAGATGCAGCAGCAGCATGTGGAGAAGAATCAGAGGGAGATACTTGATGGATTTGGATTGGTGAGTATGGAGGTGAATCAGTGAGAGAAGCTCTAAATAGAGATGAAATTGCTTGTTCATGTACTAAAGGCATAGTGTGAGAATCACCACCTACATCTCCTTATGGTGACACTGTCCTTAGAGTGTGTTCATCCTCCTCAACATGCTCTTCAACAATGTATTGAACAAGAACAACTGGTTGTTCTTCAATGTTTTCTTGTATATCAGCCTGTTCCTCAACAGCTTGTTCCTTAACAACTTGTTCCTCAATAATAGGAACAACATTATCTGCAGCTGCTTCTGGAACTTCTTCTTGGTTTATCTATTGCAACATCCAAGGGAGTAGTGGACAGAAGGTTCCACTATAAAAATTTCTGGGATCTCTCTTCTTGATGTACTTATAAAGACTTGGCATTGTAATGAGGAATATCCATAACATTGCCTTCTGGAACAAGATTGGGAAAAGCATCATTCATGAAGCATTGGATAAACCTCGGATACATAAGTAACATATGCCTTCTCCCTTCCTGAATGTTTGATATAAGTCCAATAAACACATATCCAGACATGATGAAAGGTCTGTTAGTGCACAAGGCACAGATGGCTGATGATATGGTGATAGGGATGTCATTCCAACCTATCTTCCTCTTGGATAAGCAATGTTGGAATAAGTGAATAGGAAATCTCCATTAGAGATCAACTAATCCTTTGACTATTTGCTTCCCTTCAAATCCACCTTCATAGCCAATGTTGGCAAAAAAGGTCATAATATCATCTTCTTCAAGTTCTAGAGGTGAGTTGGCATCATCCTAAAACTGCAGACACTATCTCACAATTTGTTCTGTGATTGCTAATAAATGATCATTAGTAATTCTTCCTGCTATGGTCTTTTCTCCATTAATTTATGTAACAGTAGCAGTTCCCCAAAATGATCTTATCAAGCTTTCATAAATGATTGGTCTGACTGTAATGGCATGTGCCACTCTGGTTGTAGATATAAATTTGATCATATCTCTCAGACCTTCAGCTTTAGGCATATTTGGATCAAGAAATCCACTGACATTATAAAGCTTGCTCCATGTCAGATTAGCCATGATCCTGCAATAGATACAAATGAATTAGCAACACTCTAACACATATATCATATGAACATGATCAGGTTTGACTTTTCATATTTGACATTTTTTCAGGTCAAAATTGAAATTTCAAATGTTACTGTTTTATTGTAATGTTGACCCAATTTTGATTTTGGTGAAAAAAAGTCATTGAAGTTAAGTTTTCTGCTAGATTTTGATCATTTTCATTGTTTCAAATGTCATTTACATTTTAAACATTGGATTTGATTTTCACATTTTAATGGTTTGGTTCCCCTATTCATCGTGGTCAAATTAGGGTTTGAAACTCAACCATTCTTTGTTATTCATAATTATATCAGTCTCAATGAACTTTAGAATTTCATTTAAATCCATTGTTCTTGATTGAGATTAAGAATTTTCTTAAACCTAGGGTTCTTTGTTTCATGACTGGTTCGACATTTGAAAATTTCATATCCATTGAGAATCACCTTGTTTTCGATATTACCTTGGTGAAGAATCAAATAGAGATGTTATGAAGTTTGAATGATCAACAGAAACACTTGATTTGTGAATGTTTGAATGATGATGAAAAACAGTAGAAGAATGCTCGTCGTACTTTAAAAGTTCACTCAAATTTGAAAAGTAATAAATGACTCACAGTAAATGTGTTTAAATAGTACATTTGATAACTTACTCAAATTTTACAAGTGTGAACAAATGTGCAGGTTTTAAATTTACTACTGTAGCAAATACGCATGAACATTTTTCTTTGGGCGCATTTACTGTAGTGAATGTGCATAAACATTTAACATTGGGCGCATTTACTGTAATAAATGCATATAAACAAGTTAACTTGCATGCATTTACTGTATCAAATGCGGAAGAGCAAAATAACTTGACCGCATTTTCTGTAACAAATGCGGATGAACAATTTAACTTAACCGCAGTACTGTAGCAAATGCAGAAGAACAGTTTATAAATGCATATAAATTGTCTGCAAATGCGGAAGAGCATTAAGTTTTCCACATTAGTTACACTTGTGTAAAAAACAGTTACCCGCATTGGTTATGTGTCAGGGTTACCTTCACCCGCATTAACCAATACTCTTACCCGCATTAATTTTTGAACTTGTCAAAAATTAATGTTTTTGCAGTTGATGATTCTGACTGTTTTTGCACAGATGTTCTGATTTTTATGAAGATGGGTCTGTTGTTTTGATTTTATGAAGTTATATTAGTTGCTAGAATGGTCAATTCTTGCTTGGATTCACTTGTATACCCAGTGTGATACAAGTTTCCCAGTTTTGACTGATCTTGGACTTTGTGCTTCCAAATATCTACATACACTAAGATACTTATGGTATAACTTCCACACCGACATAGTCAAACCTTTTTATTTTAATTTTGACATAAACAAAAATTGTTGCAAATTTTATGTTTTTGTGTATATTTTCTTTTAAATTTTTAATAACTCCCCCTAAAGTTTATATCCAGATTGGATAGAAAGTTTAATGAATTTTAAAATTAAAAGGAAAATATTTCTAAATTTTTTTTTCATAATTGTACATGACAAGAAAGTGTACCTTATTTGGGATCATATCAATCTTAACTTTCACAAGTGCAAGCAGTCATAACCCTATTGATTGTAGGTATGTTTGTCCTCTTAAACTCATGCTTGGTTAATATTTTAATGCATGTGATCATTATCATGTTTTAAGTGGATTAAACATTCAACATGTACCTCACACTCAGAAGCATAGCAAGATCAACTACCCTCATGAAATGTATGGTAGAACTTTTTCACAGCTTGCATGACCAGGTCATTTAAATTATGAACTCTCATTTATTTTAGGGTAAGGGGGATCCTCATTGGGATTCTTTTATTTTGATCCTTATATTTATTTGATCCATATTGGGATTCTTTTTGCTCTTCACTTTGGAAGGTGATCCACTTTGGGATTCTTTTTGTTCATTCTCAATGAATGTAATTCATCCAGATTGGATGTGTTCCATATTGGGAATCTTTTTGGATCTTGACATCAGCAATATGTGCTTGTTTCTCCAGATCTTTGCTCAGTAAAACAGAGGAGAAACTAATGTGGGTGAATGAGATTCATAAGGTATCATGACCTGGTGTGTTTAGATTACTACACATACACACATTCGGATAAGTAAAATACTTACACACCGTGAGATGATGGCCTCACAGTTAAATGTGATCTTTAGTTTATCACCGCATTTATCTTCTTTTCCAAGATGAGCCTACCCGCATATCAAGTAAGTCATATCAGTCTTTCAAGATTTTGAAATAAGCACAGTGAATGATATAATGACTGTAATTATATCATTTCCCAAGAGTACATTGCATGTACTACAACAAAATTGACTTCTTTTTGTATTTTAATGATTTTTTTAATGTTTTTGGAAATATTAATTTTACTCAAGGTTAATCATGCCAATTGATTGGACTAAGAATTCAAACCGACTAGGGTCAAATGCCTTAGTACACAAATCAGCTAACTGATAGTCTGTGTGAACCTGAATTAGCGTGATTAACCCCTTTTCAGCATAGTCTCTTAAAAAGTGATATCTAATTTCAATGTGTTTAGTTTTTGAGTGCTGAACTGGATTATTTGTAATAAACATGGCTGCTGTGTTATCAATATGAATTGGTGTGTGCAAGAAGTTAAAACCATAATCAAGCATCTGGTTTTGAATCCAGAGAACTTGAGAGCAACATACAGATGCTGCTATGTATTCAGCTTCTGCTATTGAAACAGATACATTTGTTTGCTTCTTGCACTGCCAGGAGACCAGTTTGGGACCAAGAAATTAACAACCTCCAGAAGTGGACTTCCTATTGAAGTTACATCCCCCGTAGTCACTGTCTGTGTATGCATAGAGATTGAAGTCTCCTTCCTTTGGATACCATAATCCAAGTGCAGGCTTGCCCTTGAGATATCTGAATATCCTCTTCACAGCATTCACATGAGATTCTTTGGGATCAGCCTGATATCTAGCACAAACACAAACACCAAACATAATGTCAGGTCTACTAGCTATAAGATACATAAATGAATCTATCATTGATCAATACAGAGTCTGATCCACTGATTTGCCATCCGAGTCTGGACTAATCTTCACTTTAGTATCCACAGGAGTTCTGATGGACTGACAGTCTGCTAAATGAAATTTCTTCAACATAGATTCCACATATTTTGATTGATTGATGAAAATTCCATTTGTTGTCTGTTGAACTTGTAAACCCAGGAAGAAAGTGAGCTCTCCCATAGCGCTTATTTAAAACTTAGAGGGCATCAGGTTTTCAAAGTCTTTATAGAGTTGTTTGTTTGTTGAGCCAAAAATGATATCATCCATATAGATCTGGACAAGAAACAGTTCATGTCCCTTCTTCTTTCTGAATAAAGTCTGATCAATCTTTCCACTTTCATATCCATGATCAAGGAGAAAAGATGATAGAGTCTCATACCACTTTTGAGGGGCTTGATGTAAACCATACAGGGCTTTGTTAAGCTTGTATACTCTGTGAGGGAAATCAGGATCCTCAAAACCTGGTGGTTGACTCACATAGACTTCTTCTGAGATTTTTCCATACAAAAATGCGCACTTTACATCCATTTGATACACAGTGAATTTCATAGATGCAGAGTAGGCAAGAAAGAGTCTTATGGCTTCCAATCTCGCAACAGGAGCAAACACTTTATCATAGTCTATTCCTTCTTCTTGAGTGTAGCCCTGTGCAACTAATCTTGCTTTGTTTCTGATGACAACGCCCCTGTCATCTGTCTTGTTTCTATATAGCCATCTGGTACCGATAGGGTATTGTCTTTCGAGAAGGTCTACTAGTTGCCATACTTCTTGTTTCTTGAACTGTAGCAATTCTTTCTGCATTGCCTCAATCCAGCTGTTGTTCTGAAGAGCCTCTTTAATATTCTTAGGTACTGTTTGACACAGAAAGCAAGAAAACAAACAGATGTTTGCAATACTTGACCTGCTTCTGGTCACCCGCTCATCTAGATCACCAATGATGTTGGACACTGGATGATTCTTATGTGTCCTGGTAATTGAAATCAAATCACCAATAATGGACACATCAAGATTGGAGACATTCAGATCATCTTGGTCAGAGGCATCTTCAGGTTGTGTTGTAAGAGAATGATGAAAGTAGTCAGATGCTTCATCAGCTTCATCAGCTTCAGCAGCACTTTGAAGACTTTCATCGTTTACATTTCCTTCAGTTTCAACTGGAATAGATGCTGATTCTGGATTTCTCACTTTAGTGGATGGATCTGCTAAATGAGTGGGCATTGAACTAGGACCAGCTTCAATTGAAACACTCTGATGTTGTGCAGCTTGTCTGATAGGATCGGCTTGTAGTGGGACTTCTTTATTAAGTTGATCAGCAGAAGAAGGTGGAATCATAGGAAAATCAGTTCTTCTATCCACTGTTCCCAGAGATCCTGCATTTGACAAGTGAAACTGATCAAAAGATCTAGTAAATGAGTTAATATCAAACAACCAATCAGGACCATTTCTTGACTTGGGAAAAGAGTGCTCATTGAATTGAACATTGGTAGATTCATCAATAATGTTTAATCTAGGATTAAACACTCTAAAAGCCTTTGACATAGAGGAATTCCCCATAAAGAATCCTTCGTTAGACTTAGGAGCAAACTTTCCTAAATGGTCTCGGGTGTTTAATATTGAGACAGGACAACCAAATGACTTCAAAAATTCAATAAATGGTTTTCTATGAAAAAGAAGTTCATATGGTATTTTGTTGCTTTCTTTAATTATCAAAGTTCTATTTTGCATAAAGCACGATGTGTTGACAGCTTCTGCCCAAAAGGTAATTGGCAGTTTCAGCTACTCCATTTTGTTGAGGAGTCCGAGCTGCACTGAATTGATAAGCAATGCCTTTTTGTGTGCAAAATCAACTTAGATCTTCATTTTTAAATTCTATCCCATTATCACTTCTGATTGATTTTACCTTTAAATCCAGTTGATTTTCTATTTTTGTGATAAAATATTTTATTATTTGGGATGCCTAGTTTTTATGAAGTAAAAAAAACACCCATGTAAATCGTGTAAAGTCATCTATGATCACCAAACAATAATGCTTCTTTCCAATACTCATGACATGAGTTGGACCAAATAGATCCATATGAAGCAACTTCAATGGAGAATTGTTTGTGTTCACCAGCTTTGGCTTATGGGAGAACTTATGTTGTTTTCCTTTAAGACATGCAGAATAGTGGTCAATGAAATTAAATTCTTTTTGAGGTAAACGAAGTACATGATTTCCTTTGACCAATTTGTTCATGTTTTTGAAATTCGTGTGTCCTAAGCGTCTATGCCAAAGCTGAGACTCATCAAAAGATGCTTTAGACAAAAGACATGTCTCTTCTGATGGATAAGCAGAATTAAGGTTTAAGACATAAGTATTATTCTTTCTCATTGTCTTCAAGACAACCCATTCTTTAGGAATTTGAAATCCTGGTTTCAGAATGTAGCAATGAGTGTCTGTGAAGTGAGTAGAATATTTCTTGTCATAGATCTGAGACATGCTAAGCAGATTGAAGTTTAGTTGTTCGCAGTAGTTCATTTTATCAAAACTCAGCAATCCATTCGTCACAGATCCTTCCCCTGTAATTTACCACCTTGTGAATCTCCACCAAATGCCATAGTAGTTCCTTGAATATGCTTGAAGTCATGAAGGAGGGAACTGTCTCCAGTCATGTGTCGGGAGCATCCACTGTCCACATACCATAATCTATTGGACCTGTATGGATGACCCTACAAGCATAAATGAACTAGTTAGATTGAGGAACCCAAGCCATGATGGTCTTGGGTTGTCCGTTTTTATCCATCACTGTGACCTCCTGATATTTTCCTCTAATTTGTGTTTTAGAGGAAGATGCTTTGACCAATTTTTGTGGATTTCTTTTTGGCTTGATTTCATCTATTTCAACTGAACTGTTAGAAGAGTATGCAAATCTTTGATCTCAATTTCTATGAAGAAATTGAGTACGTTTTTTTTTTCAGAAATCACTTTAGTTTTAGATCTTGAATGAGAACTCAGTGATTGTTTCATATGATCATTAAGGTTCTTTTTGGTACTCTTTGTCTGCCATTGATCATAGAAATCTTTATCAGTGTTTGAAACTCGTGAATGTTTAAGGTCTTTTGGACTTCTAATGTTGACCTTGTCAGATGAAATTGGTAAAATAGGCTTGTTTTGAGGAATTCTCAAGCCTTTTTGTTTAAAGTAACAATCAGATGTGTTGTGATTAGTCATATCACATACAGAACAACATTTGTTAAAATAATAGTTATTGGTTGAATGATTGTTCATGTCACAGATAGAGCAATACTGATTAAAGTAGCACTCCTCTGTATTGTGATTAGTCATGGCACAAATGTCGGAATACATTTGTTTGTTCTTTGACTTTGATGAAGAAGCAAAATCAGTTTTCTGGGTGGTAGCAGGTTGTTTCACAATTCTGCTTTGCATAAGTTTTGCTAACTGATTTTGCTTCTTTTTGCTCTTTTTCAACTCTCTTTCAAATTGTTCCACATGTTGTTTATTGAAAATGTCAAAACCTATCCCTTGTATATTTTTAGATGATGATGATGAAGCAGGTTTTACATTTGGTTTTTGAATCAAGGTGGATTTCCCTTTGGACACTGAGGGAACTGTAGCTTTTTCTTTGAAGTTTAATGAAACCTTTTCTGATTTGCTGGAAGTTTTAGGAGATTTGATCTCACTATCAGATCTGCTTTCAGCAGTGGGTTTCATAGAACATTCAGCAGTGTTATTCATCTTGAGTTTTTCAGGAACAAATTTTACAAAAGGCACAATGGCTTTGACTTGTCTCTTTGGTTTCTGGACAACTACAGGTTTGTCAAAGCACTCTTTGATTTTGATAGGATGACCCAATTTGATTTTATCCTCATTTGTTTCAATGTAAACATTTGGTTTATTTTGAGGGCTCGTTATTTGTGAAACAATTGTTTTGGTTTCAGTAACTTTAGATTCAGTTGAATCAGATTGGGTGAGTGACTCGGGCATAACTGTGTAGTTGTCATTATATGGAGGAGGACAAGTTTTGTAACCTATCCCAGTCATATCCTTGGCCTCCTTTTGAGAATCAAGCAACTCTTGCAGCTTGACAGATGAGAGTTGTAACTTTTCAAGTTTCACTTTAGTAGCCGATTGTTCAGCCTTTGATTTGGTTAACAGTTCAGTTAACCTCTCATTCTCAGCTGCAAGGGTAAACTTTTCACCATGGAGTGTTTCCATGTCAGATAAAAGTGATTTGATTTTGACTTCAAAAATTCTCATTTCTTGTTTTAGCATCTCAAATTTCACCTTTTCTTCTTTTAGTTTATTAGCCAATTTGTGATTGTGTTCTCTATAAGCCTGTACTTCTAGAACACATTTATCAAAACATAAATTAGATTTTACCTCTGATAGCATTGGAACTAGACCATCATTACTGTGTGCCATTAGTGCATGATTCTAAAATTGAGGTTGAACTTCCTCTGCATATAGGATCCAATCACACACTCTATCTTGTCTGATGACAAGAGCATTAGATGTTGGTTGGCTACTTCCTTGAGCTTGATAAGCCAATAGAGGTTGTCTTTGATGAATTGGCTGTTGCTGATTATGATGCTGATTTTGAAGCTGATTTGATGCTGATTTTAATGAAGAGAACTTGACTGAGAGCTTGAATTGGGTTGAGATGAATGTTGTTCATGTGAGGCTCTTTGATAGTTGTTGTTGCTTCTTCTGGGTGTATTACATTCCCTAGAGAAATGGCCAGTTATTCCACTATTAAAAAACTTAACTTTGGATTTGTCATATCCAAGCTTTGTGTTTTCATTTAGACCCAGTTTCTTCCCTTTTCGGAAGAATTTCTTTGCTCTCATAGCAATCATGGCCATTTGCCATTGTAAGTCCATTTCTTCAACATCATCAGGATCCATTTCTTTAAGATCCTCCTGAATTAAATGGGCTGAAGTGAGTCTGCCCCCAAGATAAGCCTCAAAGCTAGCAACAAAGGCATTGTAAGTTGCCTTTTGCTCTTCAGATCTTTGCTCAGTGGCCATACTTGTGGGTGTTACTGTTGGTTGAGTAGAAAATGGTGGTTTATGTTGTTGTGGAGCAGCATAGAATCCAGTTGTCTTTGCTTGATCTCTTGATGAGAGAAAATCATCTTCTTCAGTCATGAAAGCATTCTCAATAGAATGAGTTTCAGATGGAAACTTGTAATCCTCAATGACTTGAGGTCCACTGAGATTTCTGCTTCGTTCATCCAACTCTAGAGCTTCAATTTGGGCAATCATAATATCTAGGCTGATACTCTCCAAATCAAGAGTGTTCTTCAACATAGTGACATTTTGTTTCCAACTTTTTGGTAAGCTGTGCAGCATTTTCTTGTTCATTTCCTTTTCTTTGTAAGTAACCCCCATAATCTCAAGATCATTCACTAGTTGTACAAATCTATGAAGCTTCCTTGAGATTGACTCTCCTTTGGTGTGGTGAAATGTCTCATATTGATTTATCAGTTTATCCTTATTAATTTCAGTAACTTCACTGCTTCCTTCACACATTATCTGCAGTGCATCCCAAACCCCTTTGGCTATTCCATATTTTTCCAGCCTCTTAAGAACATCCATTTTTAAAGCCTGAGTTAGAATGGAGTAGGCTTTAAGGTCAATCTTGATTTTCTTATATTCTTCATCATCAAGATTTAAGTTTGGATCCTCAATCGGTATTCTAGCAGTCTTGTAATGAGCAGCTTGATCAGCAGTGAGTGACAAAGGAATGTATAGCCCTTTGCAAATCGAGATCCGGTAATCAGGATCTACACCTGTAATGTAGTTTCTAAACCTGATTTTCCACTGCTTAAACTCAGATTTGTGTTTAAGCATTGGAGGTTTAGATGCATGACCAAGTTCAGAATAATTAGTAGAATCCATTTTAATTTTACTAAATTTAATTGGTTTTGAGTATGATTATGTTGATTTTATGTCTTGAATGTTCAGAGAGTCTACAGTCCTGGTGTTCTTGATTATCAGTTCTCAGCAGGGTTGCGATAAGGTTGATTTGGTGTTGATTCCTGAGGAGTTGAAAATACAGAACAAGTAGACGAAGTTTCTTTGCGATTTCAGTATGTATATTTATTAGCAGAGTAGATCTGGCTAATAAATAACTTAATCACCAGATCAATCGATTTTCATTCAAAATCCATGCTAATTTTGAGACGAATTCAAGAGCCGAGGATCTGATACGAATTGACTAGGTCCGAGAATAATGATCTCAGTTGATATGACACAACTTAGGATCGAATATGATGATTGGGTCAATGATTAAGTAGCGGAAATACCAAACCACAGAACATTTAATACTGAAAAATGATAATAAATGCTTTGTATAATGATGTGAGTAAACAAGATACAAAGACAGCTGGGGTTACTAGTTAAATGAGTAATATTATCAATGTTGAAAGAAGAACTTACAAACTTAGGTCATATTATTCTATTTATAGGCATACACATTGCCTATACAAAATGACTAATCTACCCTGATAACTATACATTAGAAACTAGTCTAAGTACAAAATAAGAGCAGCATATGTAAGTGGTCATCAACATTTGTTGTTGAAGGTCTTCATCATTAACTCAATTCATCCGCATTAGTTGACGCAGATGAACAAGTCTTGGCAGCATTTCTTTTGTTCATCCGCATTAGTTAATGCGGATGAACAAACACTTGTCAGCATTTCTTCTTTCTTCATCCGCATTAGTTAATGCGGATGAACAAATACTTGTCAGCATTTGTTCAATGGTCATCCGTATTAACTAAAGCGGAGACTTCAACACTTGTCTTTTTCTTATCTTTTTCTTCTGTCTTGTTAATTTCCAACCAGAGCAACCTACAACCACCTCTTGAACTAGCAAGTATGATCTTTTCAGGGTCTAACAACCATTAATCTTCCATTAACTATCGATGAACATGTATGTCTATGGGCATCATTAAAACATTTGGACCAAGAAATAAGTAAATGAAGTCATTATAAGGAAGGACTAGGACATGCACACCCATGTACATATACTTTCATAAGTCATTCTGATTGTTATGATCTTGACATATTATTGCCTATGTTTACCTAAGGTTTACTTATGTAAGTTAGTTTAAATAATCATGGTACGAATGTCACAAGATATAAGAATGCATGACACATATTTAATTAAATCAACTTGAGGTGGTTATGTTTTCATATTAACTTTCCAAACGATTGTTAGATTGATGATTCCTCGTGAATTAAGAGCTAATCTAAACCTTTTAAATAATTCAATAAGAATTATCACTTGGTTTGTAAAAAAATGATCCTCATGGTTATATTATATTCATTTATTATAAATTTCTAAAGAATTAGACTTCATGCTTGTGACAAGAACCAAATCAATACTTATGTTTAGGTAATCTTGTCTACCATTTTCATACGTGTTATTAGGTAATAGTTTGAAGGATTTTGAACCAAAATCCTTTATTAATTGAATTTTATCCAAGTTATTTTAACGGTTATCTATTTACCTTAATTATTGTCATAATCATCTCACACCTATATTAACTGCTAGACATTAATAACAGACCACCACCAACATTATTGGTGGTCCGTTATGAGGTCAGCCTCCAAACCAAGATACGTGTCATTCCCCTTTGTGTCAAAAGATTTAGCGGACCACCACCACTAAGTATAGTGGTCCACACAGATCAAACACTTTAATGAGTTGACTTTGACTCGTGTGTTCGGAGATGCTTGCGAACCACCATGACCTATCTTAGCGGTCCGCCATCCAATTATCGAGCTGGAAATCTTAAAATCACCTACTTAAGCTATTTTGATGGGTCTTTTCGTTACAATTGGACTGGAGATGATTGCGATAGAGAGGATACAAATTAGAATTTCCTCCACCACTTTAATGATTTTGTTATTAGGTACTAGTTTGATGGGTCTTTTCATTATAGTTGGACTGCACCACAAGTTCAACCTCCACCACCCCAACCTGAATCCTCTAAACTAGAATTTCCAAAGGCTGAATCTTTCTATGATCCTCAAGTGAAGAGAAAGATCACTACTAAAGAGCTTGTAGAGGAGGAAAGGTTGGAGAAGCTAAAGAAGAAATAAAGACTTGATACTGAGAAGTTGTTTCCTGCAAGCAGGAAAGCAGCAGCAGCCGCTCAAGAAAATATCAACAATCAAAAAAGGGTGGAGGTTATTGACAGGCTCATCAAACTGGGAGTAGACGATGAACAAATTCTTCTACTCCCACTTGATGAGCTTGTGAAGCTGGAGAAGGAAACCTTGCTGCAGAAGGAAAGAGAGGAAGTAGTAAGGTTGGCTATAGAGGAGGAGAAAAGGAAAAAGAAGGAGGAGTCAAAGGCAGTAGATAAAAGGGAAAAGATAGCCCTTCTTTGCTCAAGAGGTTATAAGGAGGAAGAGCTAGCCCCTTATGATCATGATATGATCTTGTTCTTATTCTATAAAGAACAAGATCACATCAACAAAGAGAGAAAAAAGGTTGCCAGGGAAAAGATGAGGGAAAAGAAAAAGAAGGAGGAACAGGCACAACTTGCTGCTGCCAAGAAGGTAGGAGATAAGGATTGGATGAAAGCTTATCTTAAAGCCCACGGCTTCACTGGCAGGCAGGTGGGACCCATGTCTGAAAAGACCCTACAATGACATGTTAGAGATATCAAGGCTGACATTTGCTTAGGAAGAAGGCAGGGGGTACCTCAAAGACAAAGTTTTCAAAAGATGGCACCCAAACCAACTCCCAAACCCAAACCACGACCTACAAAACCTATGCCCACACTTTTTCCGTTCCCTATCAAAACTGAGCCAACTAGTGAACGTTACACTCCTAAACCAACACCATCAGCCATTCTTACACCTTCAAATCCTGTTTCTTAACAACCACCACCACCACCTATCCTTAAACCTAAAACACAACCCAAAACCCAATCTCAACCCAAACCATCTTCTAAACCTTACAAGCCCCTGACCTTAGAAGAATTCAAGGAATTAAAAAGAAAGCTCACCAACTGAAGTACCTTGAGCAAGATCTCTTATGAGGAAGAGTCAATTAAACTGAAATACATTGATGGCTCTTTAGTTCCCTTATAAGAGATGCATTCCTTGATCTGCCAAGGGGAAGACTGGACCAAGCTTTCTAAATTCTTGCCACCAACTCTGATGTACTTGGAAAAGAAGAGAAGAAGTTAAGGAGAAAATTGATGACTCTGCTGGAGACAAGAAAAGGAGACAAGCTGCCATCTAATCCCCTAACTCACAGAAGCTCAAATGTCCAGTGGAGGTTGTCTAGTGGAGGTTCGATGAACCCATGCACAGCTTTGTTGTGCAAAGGCAGAATGGTCAAGTAAACAAACTTGACACATCTGCTCTGCTACACTCTAGCGGATTTGATATTACTGAGTTAGCAGAGATACCATTCTTCTATCCCTTAAACTCTCAGATTACTGCTCACATAAGGAATCATCTAAGCAACCTTCATGTTAACGAGCTTACAACAAAAGCCAAAACTGAAGAAGAGCTAAAAAAGAGATCAAAGGAAGAAGAAGAAGGAGCAACCAGAAAAGGCAGTTCATTCTGCATATAGTTGAGGGACCAACTGTCGAAACTATAGTTAGTTGGGAATATGACTATAATTCCCGTCAACTAACTCTCTTCAGAGGGACATAACAAAGAGTACATGTCATCCAAAGAAATAGACTAGATCTACTATCAACAGATGACTTGTACAAACTCCTCACAACCACATCAGGAAAGAACAAAGGGACAGACAAATATCTTCTTTCCTTTTTGTTGAAGACCTTGAGGAGTAGGAAGAAGTGAAGTTTTGGTAGCATCATCCTAGAGGGAGTTTGTTGGATCATATGAGCATGGTGCAACCAAAACAACACTTAGAAAAATTGATGTGCTAAATGAAGTGGTCTTCCAAAGATAAAGCTGCTCTTTCGAAGACAAGTTAGAGAACTTCCGAAGCTTAAAGAATAGAGAACTTTCAAAGGAAGAACTCAGTTTTCCGAAACTAAGTTGTTCTCCTTCCGAAGTATACAACTTAGAAGATCAAAGGAAAAGTCTTCCAAAGAATAAAGTCCTGAAGACTTGCAGAAGTTTAGAAGAAATTGTTTCTTCCGAAGCCAAAATGACCTCGTAAGAATTTATTCCTCCGAAGTCATTTAGCTTCGGAAGAACTAACTATGAACCAATGGAGTTAAGTATGGTCTGTCTGACAGTCCGCTGCCACTCTATTATACTGCATGGCACTTTCCTATGCCCATGTAGTTGACCATAGTTTATCCCCTGTTCACCCATTATCAGATTAATACAGTTGCCACTTTTAGTTGGTAACAAAAGGTAACTCATGAACCTATCTTGACTACCTTATCTAGGATACTATACTATCTTAGATGCTTTACTTCTAGCAATGTAGTATTTGTCTAGTTGTAGATTCCATCTGGTTTTGCTTATATAACTGGCTGTAGATAGTAGTATATATAGTTTCTCCATGTAACTTAGTAACCATGCTTGTAAGAATCTTGTAAAATTGAGTTGAGAAGTAATATATACAAGTACCTTGAAAAACCATTCTTATGTTCTTGTGTTTTCATTAACTTATTATATTACTTGTGAAATTAGTTAAGGTTCTGCTTCATCAACCCGAGTGACATTAAGTGAGTTTGTGTGATTATCCTGTGTTGTGAGACAAACACCGATCCTGCAATTGGTATCAAAGTTTTTTTAGCTCTTGATTATGAGATCTTACCATCCCAAATCACCCTTTTTTCTTCACACACACTCACATCACTCAAATGGCTCTCAACCAGAAGTTATCTGAATCTGAGATGGGAACTAAGACCAAGGCTCCCATCTTGACTCCTGATGATTTTGGGACTTCATGCAAACATATTGATGGCTTCATCAAGTATTAAGACAGTCGCATATGGAGATAAGTTACTCATGGTCCATACCAACCAAAGGTGGAATCCCCAGCTGGTAATGGTGCCATGATTAAGAAGGCTGTTAAAGACTACTTAGATAAAAACTTCAAGAAAAAGGACATTGACTGCAAAGCTATGAATGTTTTGCTTACTGCTATACAAAACTCCATAATGGTAGGCTTTAAGCAATACGAGTCTGCCAAAGAACTCTTTGATGCTTTGAAGCTGATGTACTCTGGTTCTACTAAATCCAAGGAGTCAAAGAAATATGTGCTAAAGCAAAAGTTTGAGAACTTCACATATATTGTTGGTGAGACCTTGAGCCAATAATACTTCAGGTACATGGACTTGATCATCTCTTTTCAGTCTATGGGAGTGGTTTTTGAGAAGAGAGACATAGTAAGAAAATTCATGAGTGCATTTTCTCATGAGTGGACTTTCTATTGTGTCTCAATCAAGAGAACTGAGAATCTCAACACTCTCACCATGACTGAACTATATGGAATCCTTGATGGATACCGTATGGAGATGGAATCTCAGAAAAGGCATAAGATGAACAGACCCTCAAACCTTCCAGTCAAAAATGCATTACATGTTGCTTAAGGCTTAAGAACTCCCCAGCCTTCATTGTACCTGAACTACCCCCAACAACCATCATCTTCCTCTGGGCCATACATCATATTCCCTGAGACACCCAGGTCTCAACAGGCTTAACAAAATCCTTTCTAGGATAGTTGTGCTTTTGTTTCAGTGAGTGAGCACTTTGGAGATTTTCAATTTTGTTTTGATGATCTAGAGTGTTTTAGCCCAGATGATGTTGAATACATGGACATTGTCCAATAGATGGCTCTCCTGACCTACAGAGCAAAGAAGTTCTTCAAAAGAACTGGAAGGAAATTCCCTCAGAGCCCAACCAACAACAAATATGGGTTTGACAAGACAAAGGCCAAGTGCTACAACTACAACTAGCTTGGTCACTTTGCAAGGGAATGCAAAGCTCCTAGATCTAATCCTGGAGCAACTCAAGCCTCCAAACATCCTACTACCCCTAAAGCTGCAACTAAACCCACTAAGCAACAAACTATAGCTGTTGCTCAAGAAGTTGATTGGAGATTCATGGTGCAAGATGTCACTCCTGCTGAAGCTCTCATGGCTGGAACTGAAGACACTAAGGTATATGAGCATCTCTGTGCTCCAGCCTGTATTGTTAAGGTCAAATTGTATCAGGAATATAAGATAGAAATTAAATCTAATATTGAGTCTTTAAATATACTAAAATTTGATTTTAAGAGAGTAGAATCTAACTACAAACTCAAAATAGAAGAGTTAGAGAAAACTGTGTCCTCTTTAAAACATAAACATTCAAATTATAGGGCTCAAATAAAAGATTTAATCTCCAAGTTGACTAAGGCTCAGGCCTAGCTAGTGATAGCTGAGGCTAAAGCTAAGAAGTATGCCATTGAAGAGCATAACTTCAACACCATTATTGCATCATCCTCCCACTCAAAGGTGTGTTATCAAAACAAAAGTAGGTTGGGAACCAATGAAATTACTCCACCATACTTCTTTGTGTCTATTAGACAGCCAAGATATGAACTGATGAGCAAGAGGTTCCAACTACTGACCCACTACCCAAAGAGCAGAAGGATGATGTAATAATGGAAACCACCACAGGGAAGGATAAGGTAGAAAACCTCATCCCCATAGCTGATGATCAAACCTTAACCAACAAAGCCAGAAAGAACAAAATCAGGGCAGCAAAAAAAACTCCCATGAAGGTGGCTAAGACTAAGTTGAAGATAGACTCAAGGCAAAAGGGTGTATTCATATCCGCTGGATTTCAAGTGGTTGGAAATCCTGATTCAGGAAAAGAGTGTAGTACCAGCACTCCTATCCAGATGAAGGATCAAAAAATAAAGGGGAAGGTTGTTGAAGAAGAAAAGAAGTGCACAAAACAATAGTTAACATGCCCCATCAAAATTACATTGAAAGCATAATCTGTGGTCTGCATAACCACATGGCTAAAGATTGTTACTACAATCTAGCAAGCACACATTATGCATCTAATGTTAAGAAAGAAGGAGTCAAGGATGGTTTCATATTTGGAACTTTCCATATGGTCCAAGTGTTAAGGAAAGGAAAGTTTGTTTCCGAAACCAAGTTGCTTTCGGAAGAAACTCATTCTTCCGAAAGGAAAATAGCTTTGGAAGACAATCTAAAGAACAAACAAAGTAACAAAAAGAATCCCTTGAAACCTTCCGAGAAGAAGACTGCTTCGAAAGAAAAGGTGGTGACAAATTCTTACGAGAAGAAAGAAGCCTGAGAAGCAAGTTATGCTGCATAAGCCTCTTCAGGCTCATCAACACTGATCAATAATAGGATGGAATGGAAGATCAGAAAAGATGTTGCAGCCTAACCCTCTTCTTCACAAACCATAATTGAACCTCCATGCATACATTTTGGTTCAATTATATCATCCTCTTTGGAAGAGCTCAAGACCAACAAGGCTTGGGTTTCCAATAGTAACTAATCATTTCACCTTATATGCAGGGACATCCACATGACTAGAATGGAAATGTTTGGATTATGGATAGTGGATGCTCCAGGCACATGACAGGAAACAAATCTCTCCTATAACAGTTTGAACACTTTGATGGAGGTCCTGTTCAGTTTGGAGGTGAAGCCGGAGGATACATTTCTAGTAAAGGTAGTGTATCCAATGATAAGTTAAAATTTGACAAAGTAAACTTTTTCAAACAGCTTGAACATAATCTCTTAAGTGTTTCTCAATTCTATGATCAAAAGAACCAAATGCTTTTCACAGAACCTGAGTGCATTATTCTCAAACCTGGGATGATAATTCCTCAGGAATTGGTGCTTCTTAGATCTCCCAAAAGCAAGGATATGTATAAGCTAGATATGAACAATGCTTCCCCACTTGGAGAAGTATCATGCTTTCTTTCCAAAGCAAATGGTGACGAGTCAACTCTTTGGCATAAAAGAATGTGTCATGTTAATTTTAAAACCATGAATAAATTGGTTAAAAATAATTTGGTACATGGTGTGCCTAAAAATGAATTTTTCTATAAGGACAACTGTGTTGCTTGCCTGAAAGGAAAGCAACACAAGGTTTCTCACAAATCCAAAGAAGTTAACTCTATCACCATCCCATTACACTTATTGCACATGGATCATTTTAGTCCTAGAAGTGTAATGAGCATTTGAAGGAAATCATACTACCTTGTGATTATTGATGATTTCAATTACATGGTTTTTTTTTTAAATAACGATGAAACTGCTGAAACTTTAAATTTTTTTATTCTTAAAATAGAAAACCAGAAAGATCACAAGATAAAGATCATTAGAAGTGATCAAGGGACTGAGTTTAAGAATCAAGTTCTTGACACATTCTATAACTCAAAAGGAATTGCCAGACAATATAGTGCTCCTAGAACTCCTCAACAGAATGGTGTTGCTGAGAGGAGGGACATGACACTTATTGAGGCTGTAAGAACTATGTTAGCTGATTCAAAACTACCTCTAACTTTCTGGGCAGAGGCAGTCAGCACTGCATGTTATGTGTAGAACAAGGTTCTCATTGTTAAGCCCCATGGAAAGAACCCTTATGAGCTATGGAACAAGAGGCCACCATTCATTGTCTTTCTTAGGTCCTTTGGCAGCAGATGTGCCATACTTAACACAAAAGGCAATTTAGCAAAATTTGTTGAAAACTCTGATGATGCTATCTTTATTGGATATTCCTCAACCTATATTGGATATAGAGTGTATAATATCAAAAATTAACAATTTGAGGAATCATCCAACATTGTTGTCAATGAGCACACACCTTGTGTTAAGGGCAATGGTCCAGAATATATCTTCAATTTAGAATTATTTCCAAACTATTCTAAACCATCTTGAGAAAATGTTTTAGTTGAAATAGGAACTCAAAGTGACTCCTATGAAGATCAAATGTTTAAGTTACCAAGACCTATTCCAAGTTCTCTAAGAAGAAATAAAGATCAAGCTCCTTCAACTGAAAGTCCTGAAAGCTTGAATATCTCAGGAAACAATAGAGCTTCAATAAGTTATCAGCCAACTAGCTGATGAAGATAATGATCTGGAGGAACAGGCAACTGTTGATGTTGCTTCTCAGCAAAATACCATAAATGCTGTCACACATTCATTAAATCAGTCCTCATTGAATGAGTGCGAGACATCAGCTGGTGATGGTGTTCAAAATCCTAAGCAAAACTTTTCAAACTTGGATCTATCTATGCAACTAGATGTGATTCTTAGGCTTAGGATACACAACACTTATCCAGCTGAGAAAATCATTGGGGATGTCTCAAAAGGTGTGAAAACAAGAAGTCAGACCCACAATGGGAATGTTTGCTTGCACTCATGCTTTCTTTCTCAAATGGAACCAAAGAAGGTAAAAGAAGCCCTCAACGACAACAATTGGACAGAAGCAATGCAAAAGGAGTTGCTAGAATTCAAGAGGCAAAAGGTATGGAACTTGTGTCCATTACCACCTGGTCAAGGTCCTACTGGCATTATGTGGGTATACAGAAACAAAAGAGAAGATAGATGTTTGATCATCAAGAACAAAGCAAAACTTGTTGTTCAAGGATACACATAGGAGGAAGGCATAGATTACACAGATATCTTTGCACCTGTTACGAGACTTGAGGCTGTGCGAATCTTTATTGCTTTTGTTGCATCCAAGAACTTTACAGTGTATCAACTAGATGTGAAATGTGGATTTCTGTATGGGGATATCGGCAGAGAAGTTTATGTGTGCCAGCCACCTGGATTTGAAGACCCACAGCTTATTTGATATTGGTGAGTTAGCAGAGATACCATTCTCCTATCCCTTAAACTCTCAGATTGCTGCTGACATAAGGAATCATCCGAGTAGCCTTCATGTTAACGAGCTTACAACAAAAGCCAAAATAGAAGAAGAGCTGAAAAAGAGAGCAAAGGAAGAAGAAGAAGGAGCAACCAGAAAAAGCAATTCATTTCTGCAAATGGTTGAGGGAACAACCTCCGAACCTATAGTTAGATGGGAATATGACTATAATTCCCATCAACTAACTCTCTTTAGAGGGACACAATAAAGAGTACATGTCAACCAAAGGAACAAACTAGATCTACTATCAACAGATGACTTGTACAAACTCCTCACAACCACATCAGGAAAGAAGACAGAGACAGACAAATATTTTCTTTCCTTATTGTTGAAGACCTTGAGGAGTAGAAAGAAGTGAAGTTTTGGTAGCATCAGCCTACGAGGAGTTTGTTGGATTATATGAGGCTGGTGCAATCAAAACAACACTTAGAAAAATTTTGATGTGCTAAGTTAAGTGGTCTTCCAAAGATAAAGCTGCTCTTTCGAAGACAAGTTAGAGAACTTCCAAAGCTTAAAGAATGACAAACTTTCAAAGGAAGAACTCAGTCTTCCGAAACTAAGTTGTTCTCCTTCCGAAGTATACAATTAGAAGATCAAAAGAAATGTCTTCCGAAGAATAAAGTCCTGAAGACTTGTAGAAGTTCTAAAGAAGTTGTTTCTTCCCAAGCCAAAATGACCTCGGAAGAATTTATTCCTCCGAAGTCATTTAGCTTCTGAAAGAACTAACTATGAACCAGTGGACATACGTATGGCCTATCTGATAGTCTGCTGCCACTCTAATATACTGCATGGCACTTTACGATGCCCATGTAGTTGATCATACATTATCCACTATTCACCCATTATCATATTAGTATAGTTGCCACTTTTAGTTGGTAACAAAACATAAGTCATGAACCTGTCATGACTACCTAATCTAGGATATTATTTTATCTTAGATGCTTTACTTCTAGCAAAGTAGTATTTGTCTAGTTGTAGATTCCAGCTGGTTTTCCGAGTATAACTGGCTGTAGATAGTAGTATATATAGTTTCTCCAGGTAACTTAGTAACCATGGTTGTAATAGTATTGTAAAACTGAGTTGAGAAGTAATATATACAAGTAACTTGAAAAACCATTCTTATGTTCTTGTGTTTTCATTAACTTATTATATTACTTTTGAACTTAGATGAGGTTTTGCTTTATCAACCGGAGTGACATTAAGTGAGTTTGTGTGATTATCCTGTGTTGTGAGACAAACACCGATCCAGCATAGATGATTGTTGACTTTTGACTACTTTTGGTGTGTTAATCTTATAGCTTGAATGGTATTGAATGAATCTATTTAATTATGATCATTTATTGAATACAAATATTGTTTATGAAATAAATTTGCATGCTTGTTTCTCTTGCTCTTTTATTTTGATTAACTTTATATTCTTTTTGGTTAAAATTGTGTGTTTAGGTCATTTACTTTATGTTTGTAATCTACTGTGGTTAAGCTAGGAATTTGTTAATAGTAATAGGAGTGTGCATTTGTCTAAATTCAGTGTCCTACTAATCTTGAGAGTGAGAGGTGATAGTTTGTTGATTTTATCTTATGTCATTATTTGGTTAGGCTAGGGATGCACTGAAGTGAGTGCTACCTTTTTGTCTTTGATTATTGTAATTTCAAGCCACCCATCACCACCTTCACAACCACCCATCACTATCACCACCTTCACTGCCACCCATCACCACCTTCACAGCCACCCGTCACTATCACCACTACAGCCACCCATCACTGTAGCCACCCATCACCACCACCGCAGCCCCCATCACCACAACCACCGCAGGCACCCATCATCACCTTCATAGCCACCCATCACCATCACCACCAATCACCACCACCATAGCCCCCATCACCACCACTACCGCAGACACCCATCACCATAACCGTAGCCACTATCACCGCCACTACAGACCCTATCACAACCACCCATCACCACCACCGAAACCCCTATCTCCACCACCATAGCCGCCCATCACTACTAGATCTGCAATTTTTTCCAAAACACCTTTGGCCGCCACCATGTTTCACCCTTCCACCACTGAATCTACTTATCTATAACATCAATATCATATCTTGGTGGTTGTGGAGTACCGATCACAGACACACACAAAGAAGAGAAGAGAAGAGAAGAGATAGGGGTGGCGGTGGTTCTTCTGGTTGTGGAGGTGGCAGGGTGGTACGGCGACGTCAGCGGTGGTGTGGCGACGGCGGTGGTGCGACGACTACGGTGATTGTAGTGGTAATGGTGGTGGGCATAAAAAGGGAGAAAATAGAGATAGTGAGAGAAGACGAAAGGGGTGGGGTGTGGATGGGGGTATTTTTTTAATAAATAAGGGTATTTTTGTTATTTTATAAAAATTAATGGAAAAATCTAACGGCGTTAGTGTGTTGGACTCAAATGGAAATAAAATGAAACGTCAGGGGGCGAATGGCAATTTTGAAGCTGTAGGGATGCAAGTGGTTATGTAAGGATCATCACAATACAAATATGATCGATCTCGTGATGAGAATGTGGAATGTTAACATCACGGAATAAGATTGAATAGTAATTGAAGAACACAAATGTAAATAAACTTCTCGATTCTATTGCTCTCTGATTTTGAATATTTACAAGTGAGCGTAAAATCAAGAAAAATGAGAAAAGCTCTCTAAATTACATAACAAAACATCTATTTATACTAAACTAAGAAGTTCTCGCATAGTTCTCGTGCGACTTCCAAGTTCTCGCGAGAGATGTAGTTTTCACGCGGCAACTTTAGGTTCTCGCGTGACTTGATCTTTATAATCTTGATTTTATTTTCGAAGCCTCTAGGTTCAATCCCAACAATCTCCCCCTAGGCTCGGAGAATCAATGTCTTTCGAAGTCCACATCTGCAACCTTATAACTGCCCCCATATGTATACATCTTGTTGTCAAGGCCTTCATAATCAACCAACCATACTGTGCTGCTATGAAATGAGCAGATTCATCAGCTGCAATTGGACATGCCTGCAACCTCATCAAATCTTCTTTTTCAAATTTAAGCAAATCCACAGGGTCGATGATACGGTATTCTCTTTCAACATGGTGTATCAATGTGTGTCTCGTCTCCTTTTCACAACTCCACCACATTAGTATAGACAAACTATTAAATGTCACAGGAGCATGTATAGGGATCTTCCTTGCGTATCTTGGATGCTTATAGACCCTTATCTTTATTGGCCTGTTCGTATTAGAATCTATTCGCGTCTCATCTTCTATCACGTTGGATTTGGCAGTCTTGAAATCTTTGAAGTTAGTCTTACTCTGCCTCCAAATCATATTTCTAATCCAATTTCCTTTACCATAGTTACTTGGGTTAATGAACGGTATACGGCCCATTGCATATAAATCTGACGCTTTGAGTGTATGGAAATCGTGTTCGTCTTTATAATACTCTATTGCCCCACCCTATCTCTTGATAACATACATCTTTTCCTTGTCATACACCCAACTAATAATATGTTCTGAGTTTCTATACCTTGTGAAAGGCTTGGAATGTCTCAGCATGTGAATGTAAGCTGGTGGAGGTGTAACGTTCCGAAAGTCGAAGCGAGCCATTTAATAATAATGGGCTTAATTAAGGATTATTTAATATAAATAAGAGGAAAAATAGATTATGGGCCAAATTAACCTTATGGGTTTAAGGGCCCATAAGCACCCATTAAACAACACTAATTAGCCATCTTTCTCCTTATTTGCAACCTAAACCTAGCATTTCTAGAGAGAGAGTAGAGAGAGAAAGTAAAGGAATCAAAGGTTCGAAGCTTTGTTGGTGGGAGGATTGAAGATCTAGTGGTTTGTGCTTTAAAACAACAAGGAAAGAGCAAGAAATCCAGGTATGAATCATAATCCAAACACCTCTTTAGATCATATCTGGATTCTAGGATTTTGGGTTTTGAAAAGTTGCAAAGAATCACATAAAGGTCATATTTTTATGTATGAAATCATGTAAGAAGCTTAGATATACTTTCATGGATGAAAAGCTAAGCGTTTGGATGTAAAAAGTTGAGATTTTGGAGTAAAAACGAGTTGGTTTGTCATTTTTATATGTCCAGCAAAGCTGACAGTTATTCCTGTGAAATTGAGAGTTCATCCTGCGAAACTAAGGCAATCTCCTTCTTGCGAAAATATAGTTTCGCAGGTAATTTCGCAAGTGCATAGGTAGGTCGGTATATTTAGCGAATCTAGGAAATTCCAACGAAAGTTGGGAGATTTTGGCAGCGAAACTGCCATGCGAAACTGCCATGTGAAACTGGTAGCAAAACTATGTGCAAAACTGCTGCCGAAACTGTGTAGAAAATGACATTTTTGTGTGTTAACTTATATGCAAACTGTGTGCCATGATCATAGCTTAAGTAACTTAGACGTGAAGTTACTTACTGAGCAAGTGAGTTCTATATCCCCCTTATTTACACATTTTCAATGTTTTTGGGTGATATGCATACTAAATATACAATTTTTATGGCTAATATTTCAGGAGGTTTTTTTAAAGAAAATAAAATTTTCATTAACAAATTATGATATATAAAGTCTTCAAAATAAAATTTCTTCCCGCTGACCTGGCAACCCAGCCCCAGCCAGGGTCGTTGCCCCTTGGACCCCACTTGAGGCTGCTGCCCCTAGAACCCCGCTATCAGGGGCTGCCGCCCCCGAACCCCTGCTGTTCCGCGGAGGCGGTTATACTGTTTGTATTCTTTTGTTAAAGAATGTGAATATATGGACTATGAATTGATTCTTAGCATGTATGAGTATATGTATAACTAAAGATGGAAGTGAAACCTAAAGTAATGTTATTGAGCTCATAACAATGTACCATTGCTAAAGTAAACTCTTGCAAGCAAAGGATAGAGGAGAGTTGCATTTGTTGTGCTCTTATGGATAAAGTAAAGTCTAATGTTCATCAAAAGCATGGATAAAGTAAAGTCTTGTATTCATCATAAGCAGGGGTCTAGCCCTTCGGCAGATCCCAAGACATAGTAACTAGGAATCGACGAATAAAGAAGAGTAATAGAAAATGAATAAGAGAAAGCCTTAATGATAAAGTATTGATAAAGTGACAGTCTGTGTATAGTAAATATGTTTGTTCATGTAATGACTATTTTTTTAGAATAATAAAGTTAACATACCTCGCTAAATGATTATCTGATAAAATAAACCTAGAACTCACTCAGCGAAGCAGACTTCTGTATGCATATCAGTTGACAGGTGAGCTGTTGGGCTTAGATGGATTGGGGCATAGATCCAAAGCTTCTTGGCAACTAAAGGCAGTCATCCCAGATTAAAAAGATTATTAAACACTATTTTATGACTTGTTTGATGTATTTAAGACAAAGTTAATATTTCCTTTGATTTATTTCATGATGAAATTGAATTAAAGTAGTTTCCGCTACAAATGTTATTTAGATGAATGTTTTAAATACTTGTTTTGCTGTGAAAGACCAACTGTGAGGCTCCTAGGATCAGGGCATTATAAGTTGGTATCAGAGCCAATGTTTAAGAGATTTGGGAAAACTATTTTATAAACCTAAAGGTAAATAGAAAATGGGACCAAGTGAAAGGATGCCAGTCCAAGAAGCTCCATGCCAAGAGGTAATAATGTATGTTGTAATATAATTCAGATATGTAGTGCCTTGTTACTGATGTTAGACTCGAGGATAGAGTAAGATAACATTAACTGTTGTGCCTATCTAAATTTATGATCTATTCGCGTATCTTGGATGCTTATAGACCCTTATCTTCATTGGGTTGTTCGTATTAGGATTTATTCGCGTCTCATCTTCTATCACTTTGGATTTGGCAGTCTTGAAATCTTTGAATTTAGTCTTACTCTACCTCCAAATCATATTTCTAATCCAATATCCTTTACCATAATTGCTTAGGTTAATGAACGGTACACGACCCATTGTATATAAATCTGACGCTCTGAGTCTATCGAAATCATGCTCGCTTGATAATACTCTATTGCTCCACCCCATCTCTTGATAACATACATCTTCTTTTCCCTATCATACGCCCAACTAATAATAGGTTCTGAGTTTCCATACGTTGTGAAAGGCTTGAAATGTCTCAGCTTGTGAATGTAAGCTGGTGTAGAAGGAGCAGCAACTGTAAGATTTCTGACCTGACGCACAACACTTTGACCTGTTACATTAGCTGTCTTGTCAGTCGTTTATTGAGTGCTCGACTCTCCCACGATCTCCCCTTCTTCAACCAAGATATTTAAGAATAAGTCCTTAAGACTATTCCTAAATATGTCAGTGTAATCTATGGTCTTATCCAAATCTTCAAATGTACCAAAATCCTCATTAGTCTCCTCAGCAATAATCTTTTTACAGAAAGTATAGAATTCTCTCTCATACGTTTCTTCAGTAGCGGGATCCAAAGGTGTATAGTCAACTGAGTCATCGGGACTTGATCCGGAGACATTATTAGTACCTGACGAACCAGAAGGACCGGCAGCTAAACCCATATCTTCACCCTGATCATCATTCTTATTATCCTTCTTATCATCTTTATCATCACCCTCATTATCATCACCATCATCTCCATCATCATCATCATCAACAACCTCTTCTTTATCACTGAAGTCATAATCAACCAAATCTAAATCAGTATCATCATTAGCAGGCTTAGGGATTGGTAAATCATGTTCAGGCTCTCCAAAGGCTTCTCCAGTAAAAACCATAGGTTGATCCTTAATAGCCATACTATGATCAGTGACAAATGGCTCTTGATCAACATCAGCAGTTTTTGTTGTCCTTTATGTAACAACAATATCAACATCATGCTCTGTAGTATCCACAGGATCTTGAGCAACTTCGGGATTAGCAGATTGCTATCCACTTGATTCTCCAACTTCCATGGTATGCTTTTGTGTAAACGAAAAAGGCACACAGGAAGTGATATCTCTTAAGTTTTGCTCTAATCTAAACATAGCTAAATATGAAGTGTTGTTGAGGTTCAAGATTCTTGATCCTTTCATCTTTATCAAACATCTGTCTCTACATCTTATTAATAATTTGAGTCTTCTCTAACATCTCCTTCTATAGATTATTTACTTTCTGCTTAAGAGTAACAGATGTAGGTGAACTAGTTGAAGAACTAGCACCTTGTCGTTGCGCAGGAGGAGTACTTAGAAAATCTTCCATCCCAACAGACTCATCAAATCCTTGATCTCTGGGATGAGTGCTCAACACATCATTAGTAGTAGGCATGGCAAATGATGTTACAATAGTTGATTTTGTAACAATCACTGGAGTCTCTATCGGTGTAGCCTCACTAACTGTGAATGGAGTCTCTGATATATGCACATCTTCATCTGTTGATATAGTGGTCACTTGGGGTCCGACGCTTTCTCAACACACCTCGTCCTATACCCCTTCCACATGGAGTTTCAGCTGTCTTCCTTGCATTCTCTTCTTTCTTCATCAAGTGATCGGTGAATCTTCAGGAACAAAATTAGCATCACATTCCTCAACAGTGCGTTTGGCAGGTGTTTCTTGCACTCTGGGACATTCTTGCAAAACATAAGGTACGTTCCCAATCTGATCACTGTATGTTTCACTCACCGAACTAAACCAAGAATCGATCTCAGCATCTATTGACATGCCAGTTGGTTAAGAACTACCAGGTGCATCTTCAGGAGTACTAGATGATAGGCCTGCTTTGCTCAGTCTGAGGAGCAACTTCTTCAGCTTGTTGTGCCTCTCCCTGATAACCCTCTACAAATCTCCCAACTTTAGCAAAATGAGTGCCATCCCATGCATTCCCCCTTGCTCCTAGTAAGTAAGTGAATGTATCTTTCTTCATCACCATAACAACATAGGTAGATGAATCAGATATGGCTAGCTCAGGATGAGCAGCATTCACTATCAGCTGAATGAATCGGGGATACATAATGAACTTCTTCCCCACAGTGGCTATCATATTCTTCTGCATCTTTGAGAAGACAGCTTTAGATATGCTATAATGTAGATCATCAACTATGGATATTAGCATGGATCCGAATATGGCACTGAGACTATCCATTCCAGAATAGAGGTAAATATTTCTTCTCCAAAGAAGGGTACCAGTGATCATATCCTATTTTCTTCAAACAATCTCATGCCACATCATCATCTAACTTGACTAGCATATTGAGTTGATCTTCCAATAATAAGACACTGTTAATCACTTCAGCAGTGATAACAATCCTCTTGCCTTTAACTGTGACAGATATACATGGTTCACCATTTTCGTCTCTCTTATTTACTGTAGTTATCCAAAACTGATCAACCACATCTGAGTAGATAATGGGATTAGCAGTAATAGCATGATGAATCTTGGAAGACTTTAATCCATCAATCAACGATCTGAACAATGCTTTATCTTCTGGAACTTCTCCAAGATAAGAACTGCATTATGGTTTTTATTAAAAACCATTGGTCTCGCCATCTTAAAAATTACATAAACATGGATAAGTACACAATGAAATTTTCAGAATTTCAGAATTAGAAAAATTTTTAAAAGTTAAACTTCTCATGCGAAAACATTAAGTACTCGCACGAAAACATTAATTTTTCAGATGCAACTTTTTGCGTGACAAGATGGACTTTCACATGAAACTAAAGTTGACCAGAAGTCAACTTCTCGCGTGACAAGTCTGCTTTTCACGCAAGTAGTTCTTTCTGGATTTCAAAGTTCAGGGACTTTTCGCACGCGACATGTCCAATTTTTCAGATTTCAAATTAACCATTTTCAGGGTGTTTTAACCACTAATATATGTTCATTAAGTGTCAGTTTGGCTATTATTATGATTACATATGTTTAATTTTGTTCAATTTTAGGTTTATTTGTCCTTAAACATTTGGTCATGAATCGAACACACATAAAACCAATCTAAAACATGTAACCTACCTTTTCAAACACTAAATAATCAATGGACGACCACAATGAGCAATAATATCAAGTATGATAATGTTTGAACACTTTGAATTTTTAAGGGTGAAAATCAGGAAGGTCTGGCACACAATGACTTTTCGCTTCTGTGTACTTGTCGCATGCGAATAGTTCAACTAGTCGCATCACATTTCGCACCATTTGAACTTCTCGCACGCGAGAAGTTCAATTCCATTGAACTTTTAAAACTTTTAAAAATTTTCAACTTTTTCAAATTTATTTATTCTGTTCGACTATTTGATTTGTTATGAATAAAATATGATTAACTAAGAGTTTACAATTATCCAAGAACCCTTAATTTTTGCAAAATCTTTGTGAAATTTTGTAAAATCAAAACAAGTGTAAAAGCAAATTTTAACCTAAAAACAAACTCATATTTTTCTTTATATTTTTAACTTAAATGATTTCGATAAATTTTCAAGTATAGGATCATATTTCCTATGAAATCGATCATAAACATCATCCAGCTTTTTTCAAATAAAACTGGTTATGTTGATTGTCAATATATTTTGTCCATTTTAAACTTAGACTTCAATATTTTTACTTGGACACATGTTTTGTGATTTTATCATGTTTAGATTGAGTTATATGAAATCTGTGAATCTCACAACCAAGAATTCTGTAGAACTTTTATCCAGCTTCAAGACACTTTTGAGAATTCAAGTCACCCCAATTTGACTTAAACCTTTTACCTCTGATCAGCCTTTGCAGAATTATTTTTCTCTATTATAATATATATTTAGAGCATAACTATCCTGAGAAACGTTTCTGAACACAGAATATTAACAAGTTTTAGGACTTATTAACTGCCAGTCAGACTTATGTTTTGCCCTCGCAAGACGTTTAGGACTTACATGCCAAATCGGACTTACATGCCCCATCTTTTGATTTTGCCTCCTATGTCAGAACATATTCTCAAAAAGAAAATATTTATCATATAGTATGTATGTCTATGACATATCTTTATTATTGTGCACATTGGCATCTTTATTCCTATATGGTTTTTTGGCATCTTTTTGCTCTCTTTGATAATATTCAGTTTCTCCTTTTTTCTTTGCTTGTCATATCCTTTTCATCTTTTGATATATATATACATATTTCATATTTCTTCTGAAAGACACTAAATCAGATAGTAACTAGCTTGAGTATGTCTAGACTGTAACTCTCAGTCTGTTTTAGCTTGGAATCAGTGTTACCACAAAACCTTGATTGAGTTTACTTTAAGTGTATCACAGACCATAGTGCTTTTCTGTCTTGGAAGTCAAGCCTATCAACATATCAAACATAATCAAAGTTAGTTTCTTTTATGCCTTAAGATGTAATGAATAAAAATTAAGAAATGTACTATCATATCCTATATATCCTTAAAACTTTTAATTTTCTTAATATGTAAAACAAAATATGTATGTAATTTTCTTTTACTCCCCCTAAGAACAAAAATCTTTTTCGAGACTTTTTCAAATTTTTAAGAACAAAATTCTTTTTCGAGACATTTTCAAATTTTCTCACCCTAAAATTATGATTATCTGCAAAGAAAATTACAATTTTAACCAAAATGACTGAAAATGTTTTTGAAAAGGTTTATGGAAAATTGTTAACCAAAGTTAATCATTCCCAAAGATTAGACTAAGAAGTCAAATCTAGAATGATCAAATACCTTAGTAAACAAATCAGCAATGTTGTCATCTGATGAAACTAATTCGAAATGAATAAGTTTTTGATCAAAATAGTCATGGATAAAGTGCATGCAGATGTCGATGTGTTTTGTCTTTGAATGTTGAAGTGGATTCTTCACAATATCTAACAATGAAATGTTGTCACACAAAATTTTGGTGTCATAAAATTAAGGCCATAATCAAGTTGTTGTTGAATCCAAACAATCTGACAACAACAACTTGATGCAGCCACATACTCAATCTCTACAGTGGATGTGGATACCGTCTACTGTTTCTTGCATTGCCAAGAAATTAACCTGTTGCCAAGAAATTGACATCCATCGGTGGTTGATTTTCTATACAAGTTATATCCTGCATAATCACTGGCAGTATAAGCATATAAATTGAAATCAGAATTTTTAGGATACAAAAGGCGGAGTGTTGGTTGACTCTTGAGATACTTAAAAATCCGCTTGACAACTTTCATGTGAGATTCCTTTGGACTACTTTGATAACGTGCACACTAACAAATAGGAAACATGTTGTCTGGTCTACTAGCAGTAGGATACATCAGAGATCTAATCATTGATCGATACAGATGCTGATCAACGTCATTTCCCGTGAGATTAGGAGTTAAAGTAGGACGAGAAGTCATTGGAGTGGGAGTTGTCTTGGAGTCCTGAAATTTGTATTTGTCTAGGATACTGTGAATATATTTTTCTTGATGTATCAGTATTCCTTTATCATCTTGTTTAACTTTGATAGCCAAGAAAAATGACATTTCTCCAAGTGAACTCATCTTAAATTTCTTCTTCATCACAACTTTAAATTCCTTGCACAAATCATCATTGGTAGATCCAAAAATAATGTCGTCAACATATACTTGAACAAGAATAAGATCATCACTAGTCTTTCGTAAGAATAAATTTTGATCAATCGTACCCCGTGTGTAATCATTTGCAAGAAAATATTTAGTGAGGGTGGCATACCAAGCTCAAGGTGCTTGATGTAAGCCATACAGTCCTTTGTCTAACTTATAAACATATTTCGGATGAGCTGGATCTTCAAAACCAGGTGATGGACAAACATAACTTTCTTCTTTCATCTCGCCATACAAGAAAGCAGTTTTGACATCCATTTGATACACTTTGAAGTTCTTGTATGATGCATATGCCAGAAAAATACGCATAGCTTCTAGTCTTGCAACAGGAGTGTAAACTTCTTCTTAATCAAGACCTTCAATCTGATAGAATCCTTGAACAACAAGTTTGTCCTTGTTATGAACAATCGCATCCTTTTCATCTGCTTTGTTCGTGGAAATCCATTTAGTACCAATCAGCAACTTACCTTTTCGTAGTTCACACAGATGCCACACATTTAGCTTCTTGAATTGCATCAGTTCGTCTTGCATAGCCTCAACCTAACTGTTTTCTTTTAATGCCATCTTAATGTTCTTTGGCATAATTTGAGACATAAAACAAGAATACAAACATGTATTTATTGTGCCCGATTGGCTTCGAGTTCGGACACCCTGTGATAAAGGACTAATGATTGCTTCAGTTGGATGGTTTTTATGAATTCTCAGCTGAGGAATGGTATCCTCATAAATTACTTCATCTAAATTAGACATCTGACCAACTTTTTCTTTAGCTCCCTCCTTCAGGTTGATAAACAATATCTTCCTCTTGAAGAATATCATTATCAACAGATAAATCTTCAAATGGAACTTGAATTGTATCAATCGAATCAATTTGAGTAGATGATGAACTCTAATCACAAACCTGTGGAGCTTATTCAACAACAGGATCAGAATGAGATAGATCAAATTTAGAAACAGAGTGTGGAACAGTTGTTACATTTGAAGAAGAAGGTATATCTGAAAATTTTCATGTCGCTGAAGATGAGATAGATCCAACATCATCAGTGAATATATCTTGAATTGATGAAGTCAAGGATTAGCTATAGAAACAACAGATGATGGATTAAATGTTTCAAATAATGAAGCATAATCATATACCCATGAAGGTGCTGAACCTGCATCTGTTTTGTTAGATTCGTGCCAATCAATATCAAACGACTCAAATTATTTGTTTAGATCTTTTATTATAAACCCGGTATGCGACTTTGTTGGCTGAATATCCAACACAATAACATTCATCAGCTTTTTCATCAAATTTTGATTTAGAATCAGATGTGTTTAACAAAGTACAACAACATCCAAAAGTTTTGAAATATTTGACTTTAGGTTTATGTTTGAAAAAGATTTCAAGGGAGTCATGTTTTGTTGTTTGTTGATTAATACACGATTATGAACATAACATGCGGTGTTAACAGCTTCAGCATAAAAGAATGACGGTAATTTGGCTACTGATAACATTGTTCTTGCAGCATAAATTAAAGTTCTGTTACGTCTTTCAGCAACTCCATTTTGTTATGGAGTCCCTACAGAACTAAATTGTCTTGCTATCCCGTTTGAATCACAAAATTCATTTAGTGTATGATTGTAAAATTTCCATTATCACTTCGAATGCACTTGATGGTTTCATCAGTCTGATTCTCCATTAGGGTCATGAATTTTATCAGCAAGTGAGGTGTCTCATCTTTGGTTTCTAAAAAGAAAACCCATGTAAATATGGAAAAATCATCAGTAATAATCAAGCAATATGCACGACATCCTAAACTCAAAATACAAACTGGACCAAATAAATCCATGTGTAACAGTTATAGAACAGAGTCAACTTTGGTATGAATAACAGGTTTATGAGGAAGTTTGTGTTGTTTTCCTTTTGAACTTGACAAACAATGTTCAATAAGTTGAAATTCTTTCAAAGGTAGGCCTACAACATGATTTCCTCTAACCAACTTTTTCATATTTTTAATGTTTACTTGGCCAAGACGACGATGCCATAACAATGAATCACTTTCCAAGGCTTTAGATAACAAACACCACGCAGTTACAAATGAATATGAACCATTCATGTCAAGTAAATACGTATCTTTATCTCTCGCTATTCTTAATAAAATCCATTCACTAGGAATTACAAAGCCAGGTTTCAAAATAAGACATTCTTTATGAGTGAAATGTGTTGAATACTTTTTGCCACAAATTTGAGAGACACTTAGCAAATTATGTTTAAGTGCTTCTACAAAATTAACATCTTCAAAACTTAACACACCATTTAACACTGTACCTTTCTTTGTAATCTTACCACCTTTATCTTCCGCAAATATAATATATCCTTCGTTATAAGGTTGTATGTTGTTTAACAGAGATATTTTTCTAGTCATACGCCTTGAACAACCACTGTCAATATGCCAAACACTATTGATAACTTGCCTTGGTTGTTCCTGCACATATGAATGAATTTATTCAAGTTTAGAAACCCAATCCATGGGTGACTTGAGTACTTTGTTTTTATCCAAATATGATACAAACTATAATATCATATCTCTTTTGTCATCGAAAGCACATTGTTCAGGAATATCATATCATATCTCAATAAAATCCATTCATCAGGAATTACAAAACCAGGTTTCAAAATAAGACATTCTTTATGAATGAAATGTGTTGAATACTTTTTGTCACAAATTTGAGAGACACTTAGCAAATTATGTTTAAGTGCTTTTACAAAATTGACATCTTCAAAACTTAACGAACCATTTGACATTGTTCCTTTCTTTGTAATCTTACCACCTTTATCTCCCGTAAATATAACATATCCTCTGTTGTAAGGTTGTATGTTGTTTAACAGAGATATATTTCCAGTCATGCGCGTTGAACAACCACTGTCAACATGCCAAAGTGTTGATAACTTGCCTTTGTTGTTCCTGCACATATGAATGAATTTATTCATGTTTAGGAACCCAAACCATGGTTAACTTGAGTAATTTTTTTTTTATCCAAATATGATACAGACTATAATATCATATCTCTTTTGTCATTGAAAGCACATTGTTCTATAATATCAGGCTTAGATGGTTTTTCTTTAATTTTCCACCTTTCAATTGGTTTGATCATATGTGTAACCATTTTCTTTAAAGTAGTCTGAATTGAAGTAGAAGTGTTATCATCAACTTATACAGATTTCATATTTGACTTTTCTTTATTCAAATCATTACAGTTATTAACAAACTAGTTTGACTGATTTGAAATCTTTTTGAATTTGGCATTTAAAAAGAAATGTTTTCTATTATTTGAAATTGAGTTGTGAAATCTTTGTTTGCTTGTCAATTGATGTTGATGATGATAGTTTCTAGCCTTATGATTTGGCTTGCCACATGTATAACAACACATTTTATGATATGTATTTGATGCTTGTGTATTTTGCACAAACTGTTTATGATAACTTCCATAGTTATCATAGAATCTGGCCTTAGTATTTCTTCGGGCTTTGTGATTCTTTAATAGTCTCTCTTTTCTCTCTTTTATTATGAATTGTTCGAGATAATTCTAAAAGAATTGAGGTATCTTTTCTAGCTTTTTGATTCTTATCTGAAGCCAATGAGGCATGAAATGTAGCTTTAGCCTTTTGAGTCGTTGTTACTGGAATGGGACCAGTGTCTTCGATACCTGATCTACAAACATCTTGTTTCATAAAATTAGCCATAGTAGAAGATTTATTTATAAAGAAACTGACATTGGTTTCTTTAAAAATATGATCTTCCTTATCAATGTTGCCTTTTGAAACAAATCTGTTCTTGAAATTAGTTTTCAAGTCAGATATGGATGTTGTGACTCGTTTTCTTTCATTGGCCTTAAAATCTATTTTTGATTTTAGTTTCCTTGCTTTGTTAGACATTTTTTATAAACATTTGTAGCACTAAAATCATGTGAAATTTCATTAACAACTGATGATGAATTACATGAAGATTTTTCATTACAATTTTTATTTTCCTAAAAATCTAATTCATCATCACTTTCCCAATCTTCAACCAACCCTTCCTTCTTCACAATTTCTACAAAAGAAAATTGTAATGATTGAATTTAATTTCAGTTTTTATGACAGGGTCAACAGTTAATGAAACATTGACTGAAGGTATTAAGTCTGACTTTAGTTGAAAACCTTATCCATAGGTCTCTTAATTAGAAGTGGTAATTGATGAAGGCAAACATGTATAATCATGATTAATAGGTGGTACAATGTTAGAATAACCAACACCACCTTTTCCACCATTAATTTTTTATGTCATTTGAGACTTGATTATACCTTCAACCATGTTTAAGGATAACTCAAATTTTTCAACAATCAATTTAGCAGATAAGAGTTCACTGTTAAGTTTATTAATTTCTAAAGATAGTTCATTGTTATGTGTTATCAAATCTTTTATGTTACAATCTTTATCATGAAAATTCAATTTTGATTGATAAATCGATTTGTTTAATCCATCCCTTTTTTCTTTAAAAAATTTTCTTATCAGTTTTATATTTACGAGCTTGATATAGAAGTTTTCAACTTCTAAAATCAAGCATTCGTTGTAAACTCTATATCTTTGTATATTTTCTAAACATGTATTTGAATAAAGATTAGAAAGTACCTCTTCAGTCTCTTCTTCCTTTTTCTTCTCTTGGGGTAAGATATTTACCATGAAGGCTTTCAACACAACCTTTTCTTCTGCTTTTGTTGCCAGAGTGGTCTCAACAGTATTTTCACTTTTGTCACAAGCAGATGCCGGAGTAAACTCAACAGTATTTTTAGTTTCCTCAATCTTGGCCGGAGTGAACTCAACAGCCTCTACTTTCTTTTCTTCATTCTTCTTCCCTTCATTGATGTTTGATTGAGCTAGAGTAGTCTCAATAGCTGTTTCATTAAGCTCCTTATCATCCTGCATTTCTTCAACTTTTACCTCTTCAACCTTTTTCTCCTCAACTTGCTCAATTTCAACCTTCTTCTCTTTGTCAAACACACCATTTATCAGATCATCAGATACAAACTCAGCTAGTAAATTGTCATCAACATGTCCTTCAACGGTTTGAATTTCTGCCAACAAAGCAGTAGAAAGCTTGATATCTAGAATCTCCATCTGATCTAACCAATCGTACTCTCCATCAGTCTGAGAAACTAGGGCTTTGTTGTGTAAGGATCAACAATATAACAAGATCAATCTCGTGATGAGAATGTGAAATGTAATCGCTCACGGTTGTAAGTTTGAATAAGTAGAAGACATGGTCAAATGAACTTGAACACAAATGTAAATAATATTTAGTGTATTGCTCTCTGATTTGAAACTATTACAATGAGTGTGAAATCAGGAAAATGAGAAAAGCTTTTTAAGTTACATTACAAAAGATCTATTTATACTAAACTCTAAAGTTCTAGCGCGACTAGCAGGTTCTCGCGCGACTTCCATGTTTTCACGCAAGAAGCAAGTTATCGCGCAGCAACTATAACTTTTCGCGCGACTTTATCTTCTTCGTCTTGAATTGATTTCCCGAGCCTCTAGGTCAACCCCTACATGTTGTTTGATGAACTAGCTTTTTCTCCTTTTGATTCTACCTCCACTGTTACCATTTTCTTTCCACTTTCTGCTTGATTAGATCTGCCTTCAGTACATTCTCTAGCAAATTGACTAGGTTTGTCACAGTTATAACATCTCACGCTTGATTTGTCAAACCGTATCTTGCTTGAGTTGTTCCAACCAAACACTTTTCTCCCAATTCTTCTTGCAAAATTCTTTACCCGGTACACCACCATAGCCATTTGATATTTAATATCATTTTCTTCTACATCATTGGGATTGACTTGTTGCAAGGCATCAACCAAGATGTTGGGTGCACTGAGTCTATTGGCAGAGAAAGCTTCATAGCTGTTCATAAATGAGGTAAATAGAGCCAGATGCTCTTCCACTATCTGAATGGTTTGCCTATTAGGTTGAGAATTTACAATAAATGCTTGTTGTGAAGGTTGAGTGGATTGACTTTATGGGTAGATCGGGGGTTGTGGTTAAGTTTGAGCTTGACTATAAAGGTTCTAATAAGTAGCTTGGAATTGAGGCAAGGATGGATCTTTGATGTTTGGATGAGTAGGAGTTACTGATTGTTTTTGTTGACACAATTGGGAGTAGCTGACATAAAAATTTGGATTACTAGCCATCTTAGCATATAATGCTCATGCTTTAGCTCCTATCGTGTTGATGTAATTAGCAGCTCTCTGCTTGTCATCCATATCATAAGATTTAATGGTGGTGATCAGATCGTTGAGGGATAAGATGAACAAATCCTTGGTTCTCTTAATAGTAGTGCAATTCTTATTCCAGATGTAAGGTAGTGAGTTTAACAGCTTCTTGTTCACTAAGATGTTTTCCAGTGTGATTCATGCACTTTTCATCTTGGTTATCAGCTTCACGAACCTTGACATTTGAGCCTCTAAGGTTTCACCAAGTATATGATTAAAAATATTAAACTCTTAGTTTAACATGTCTTTCTGGCTTTCTCTCATATCCTTGTTCCCCATAATCTGCTCCTCTATGGCATCCCATAAATCTTTGGCTTTCCTGTAATTCTTGAACTTCTGAGCGATTTCAGTGGTAAGTGCCATAGTGATGGCAGCATACACCTTATCATCGAGCTCTATTTTCTTCATATCCTCCTCATCCTAGAGGTGTTCAGGCTTAGGCACCAAGTCTTCTTTCTGTGAACCCATGGATCGAAACAGTAATTATCAGTTTGATTGAACAAATAATGATCGCGGAATTATCATAACTCGTTGTTTAGTTAATTGTTTAAGAAATTGTAGTTGTAACGTAAATCAATGAACAACAGATGAGAGAAATGGAAAACAAGCTAAACTAATATGATAAAAAAATTTGCTTCAAATGATTTCTATAAATACTAAACTGATTACAATCAGTTTTGATCTTTGTTGATATGATAATTGTTGGTGTAATGATGATATTGATTTCCGTTGCTAATGATGCTAGGGTACCCTAAAAGCGTGCACCCATGCCATCTATTTATAGGCAGAGGGATTCACTTTTTACATGGGTAAAAGTAACTTTCTTATTGTGATAAAAAACTTACACAAATAAAATTCTTAACGTGACACGCAATATTCGATTCTGACAGAAGTGCAGTCTTCCGCAGATGTTGACTTGATGACGTCACTCCAGAGAATTTGACTTGTTGACTTTATGAGACTTCCTTGATGAATGGAGTTCATGCAAGTATTTTTTTCTTTCGTAGGAGATAGCCTTCCCTAGGAGTTGGTCTTCCATAGGAGTGGCCTTCCATAGGAGTTGGTTCTTTAATCTTCAAGTTGAACTTCATCCGCAGGAGCAAGCTTTCTTCTTTCGCAGGAGCAGCAGTGACTTGTTCTTTCGAAGATGTTACAACGCTTCCCCAGGAGATCCACGGATACATATTCCTTGACTTGTTCTTCCAGAGATGTTCTTGTACTTGGTCAAATTTCAAAATTGACCAAGTATGATGTTTTCCTGTAATTACACATATCATCAACACAAATAATAATTTGGGTTAACATATATATATCTTGCATACAAAAAGATCAATATGTACAAGAGTTCATTACAAGCGATGAATAATCTTCTAAACCTATACAATCAATCTAGACCTAACAGTACTCCCCCTTAGGTTTAGACACTTGTAATCAGTTTTTCACTGCTTTCAACTCCTGAACTCTTTCCAAAATCTTTTTGTTGAAGTATGCAACAGCATCCTTCTGATCTTGATACGTATACTTGATCTTCATTCTGCTCTTATTCTTCAAAGTCTTGAGACTTAGACCAGGGACACCTTCTTTAGTGGTCAATGTTGCAACTACTTTGTTGTTGAGACAACTTCCAACTCATCTTGCTCAGAAATTCGAAGATCAGTGATAGAAGGGATTTCAGTTCCCATGAGTTGACCAGACTCAATTTTTCTTCTTTTGTAAGCTTTGGCATGAAGTTTGTCTATCACTTGTATAATGTGCACATATAAACATATGTCACCTTGAGCAATGTTATCAGACAATTTTGGAAAATACTTATCATGCAAGTATGAGGTGTAACCTGGATGAAGAAGCTTTATTTCCATGGGATCAAATAGTCTGATAGTTGAAGCTTTCTTGTTTGGATCATTTCTTTGCAGCACCAATTGTTTTGTTCTTTCAACATATCCCCATCCAGTAATGGGATATGAATATTGATTTCCTTCAATGGTCTTGATGGATGCTGCACTCTTGTCTGCATATCCAATTCTTCTCAAAAATTCATCATCAACAAGTTGAGAGGAGCTGGATTGTGACCTCTTTTATTTTGTTTTCTCCTTTTGTGATATGCATCATCTCTTTTTGCTTCCTTCATAACATCTCTTATAAATTTGTTTCTTAATTTTTCAATGAACATAGAGAAGTCTCTCCCTCTTAGATTGATTGGGTAGTTGGTGATTGGGATGTTTTGTAGATCAGAGATCTCTGCATCTGGGAGTGAAATGAGAGTCTCCATATATGGAAAGTATTGAATCATCCCAGATGCTCTTTTGATTACTGTACAATCCCGATCTGGGTCAAACTTCCAAGTAATGATTTAGTTCTCTTCAACAGATCTTGGAGTTGTCAGATGATCATACAACTGAATCAAAGTTGATTTTTGCTCTGTTATCTCCCTTACAATTGTTCCCAAAGGCCAAATTATGTTAGGAATTACATCATTTGGCTCCTTGATCAGCTTTTCTTTCCCTTTGTGCATATCATTACTTTCAACTACAATTGGCACAATAGGGGATGGTTTTGTTTGTTGTTTATATGCAGGATTAGGTGCCCTAGTTTTGAATCTAACACCAGTTTCCAATTCAACCTTCATCACATACTGCATCATGCTTCTAAGCTCAACCACTATTCTTCCCTTCAATTCATGAGACTCATAATTGTGGCTTTGTAGCCAATATTTCATGTTGTATTTGGAGAGCTTTTGGGTGTCATAATGAACTAATTCTTGCTTTATCTTCTAAATTGATTGAAACTTTATGAAGGTTTCATAGTTACACACATGTAACACAAACCGTGCTACCTCAAACTCTTTCAAAACTTGCTTCATCTCATTCATGTTCATCCTTTCCACCATGTCATAAGGAAAACCATTGTTGATCAGATCCATGAACATGGAGGATTGGTCTCTTTCTTGAAATATGTCTTCAGTAGGCAAGTCATCAAACCTTGCTTCTTCAGTAGCCTTGGGAAACTCATCCTTGGTTAAATCCTCCCACTCAGCATCAGTTTCTTCTTAATTGTATTGAATTGGTTTGAGAGTAGATAGATCTGCTGATGGAGTGTGCTCAGGAGACATTGTTTCTATTTTCTTTGGAGAATCTTCAATCATAATTACTTCAGCTCGTGTTCCTCCCATATACTTTCTCTTTCTATTATACTTGATGGTTGGTTCTTTTGGCTTCACCAATGGAAGATTAGCTTCAAGTGCTGATGTTGGTTGAGCAACTTCTTGGATTTGTTCTTGTGCAGGCACCTCCCATATACTATCTCTTCATCTTTTGCTTTTAGCAAATCTGATTGTTCAGAGATAGTTTTCAAAGCCTTGTTCAGCTCAGCATAAAATTCTCCTTTTCTTTTCTTTCTTTATCAGCAGAATCAAGGGACTCAGTTACCAACTGATCCATAGTGTCAAACACTTCATTATTTGTTTGAATTTCTTCTCTTAACTGCTTGATGGTTGCTTCTTAAGTTGCAATGGTTTCATCTTTCTCCTTCAACTTCCTTTTCAACTCTCTCAACTTCTCTAACTTTTGATAATTAGATTGTTATATTTAGCAACAAGGAATCTTTTGCTCACATTAATCTCCTTTTCTCTTAGATCATCTTCATCAAGAGCAGTGATATCAACAAAGTGAGTATCACTCTCATCTTGTTGTTCTACACAAGCAGCTTCAATTAGTTGTTCAACTTTCTTGTCATTTTTCCCTTCAGCTTCTAAATAGATTTCTTCTGTTGCACCATCTTTCATTTCATTATCATCATCATCTTCAAGATAGATAATTTCAGTAAGTGTAGGGCTTTAAGTTGGTGAGGTGAGTACAGGAAGTGGGGGTAAGGAAGTTTGTTGTGTTGTTGGATGCGCAGGTCTTTGATGGTGATCGGGTGAGAATGGTTCTGTTGTAGCAATATTGAGTGAGGATTGGGATTGGGAAGGGGAGGAAGATTGGTTGTGTTCACTTGATGGTGAATTCAATTGAGCAGGAGGTGATTCTGGTAGATTTAATATAGGAGTTGGTTGTGGAGAATGTGTTTCTTGTTGTGGTGATAGATGTGGTGGTGATTGTTGAAAGTGATCAGGTGAGAATGGTTCAGTTGCAGTAGTATTTAATGATGATTGGGAATGGGAAGGAGAGAAGGGTTGTGTGTGTTCACTTTTTGGTGAATTGAGATGAATAGGTGGTGTTTCTAGTTGGTTTATCAAAGATGTTGGTGGTGGAGAATATGGTTCTTGTTGTATTGGTTCAGGGGACTCAGCAGGTGATGCTTGTTGTTGTTCAGTGTATATAAGTTCTTAGGGAATGTTTGCATTTTCATCTATTACATGTGCAAACATCTCCATATCTCTTCCTTGATATTGCCCACCAAATTTATTAAGCACACACCTCCCAAGGTGAGAGTAAATAAAAACTCCACCTTCTACTTGAATGTTGGGCATAACATCATTGATGATTAGTTGGAGAAATCTAGGGAACATGTACATCTTATCTTCTTTTTCAACCCTGATGTGGTCACATAAGCATCCAAAGGTGTATTTAGCATAATTGTATCTTCTTCCCTCAAACACATCAATTATCCCAGATGATATATTCCTTGAAAATATATTAAGCCAAGATTTTCTGTTTGACATACACTTTAGATAAGTGTGGCACAGAAACCTATAAGGTTTGCACAACCTTCCTTTCTTGATCTCTCCACTCTTGTAATCTCCATCATATCCCATCAGACGAAAGATTCTTTCAATGTAGTCATGCTCAAACACGTCTGGATGATTATCTTCTTGTTCTCCCAGCTGCAACACCCTTCTGATGATTCTTTCATCAACCCTTAGCTCTTCATTTCTTACGGTTGAATAAATCACCTTTTTACTATCCTCCTCATCTATTCTTGCTGTGCTCCAGAAATCTATCATATCGGATTGATAGATGATTGCTTCCATAGATAATGTATGAGATATTCTTGATCTTCTCAAATAATTGATTATATCTCTGCATCCTTTGGTCACTAGGTCTTCGGCGTTAAGAATAGCACAAACATTTTATCCTTTTGCAAATCTGTTAGCCATCTTGAAAATGTTGTTTGTTCGATGCTATGATGTTGAAATTTAAGTATGGATGGTTTTGTGGAGTGGGTAAGTTAAATGTTGGCGGAAAGATGGTTTATGGGATGAGAACGATTTTCTAGGTCTGAAAAAGTGAATAAGAATGACAACAGTCAAGAACATCATTTATACTCCCTTAGAATATTTAAATCCTTTTATTTAATGTTATGGGACCCTCAATCCTCATTACCCTTCTGTGGTTGTTTCGAATTAATTCTTCTGCAGAACCACAAGTTAATTCTTCCACAGAACCACAAAATTAATTCTTTTGCAGAACATCTACGGAAGGCAAACTTGTTATGTTTTTGCTGTATGATCCTAACATTTTGTTAGATCATTTGTTGATTGTTGTTGGACCTTGTTGACTTTGCTTCATGGCAAATGTGCAAGAGATTGATTTAGTTAAAAACTTCAGATATCCTGCAGCCAAGTTAGTGCTCAAGCTCTAATTTTCTTCATTTGAAAAAGATAAACTCATTTTTCATGTTGATGACTACTCCCCCTAAATTTGTGATAAATCATGAACTTATGCATTTAGTAGAAATTTATGAAGAGAATAGCATAAAAAACAATTATCTGTCCATCTTATTAGCAAAGAAAAGAACATAAACAAAATCTTTTTGTATTTTTATTTATAAGCAGACACTACACATAACATATTTACAAGCAATTTAACCATAACATGGGATCATACTATGACACTAAGCAACTTCCTGAATCATTTTGTATAAAGATAGTAGACATAGATCTAGTGCTGATTGCAAGTATTATGATCCATATAAATTCAAGCAAGAGTATACCTTCAACTTGTCATGTTGTTTATCATGTTTTGGTATTGATTGAAGTTAGACAAATATGGACTCCACATTCAATTCACATTAGAGTTTGTCCTTCGTTTATGAGTCAATTCATCACTTTTTCACACTTGAAAACTATGTTCCTTAAGTCATAAGCTCTATCTTAAGATTTCTTTGAAATCTTATTAATGTTGTTGATATAATTTTTTATGCTCTTTAAGATAATATACAATTGATCACATTGGATTCTTTTACAGCTGTTCCTTTGTGGAACTTATGATGATCAACATCAGGTCACTAGGTCTTTACTCATGTAAAAAAAAGGTGCCTAAGAACCCAGGTCTTTGCCCACGTAAAACAGAGGGTCCTATGAACCCAGGTCTTTTCTCACGCAAAACAGAAGGTCCATGATGCACAAAGATAGAGGTTGTAAAGTGTCGGAACATAGTGTGCTTGGGTGACTAAGTTGATCACAACAGGTTAAGACTTACTTGCTTGCTCCTCATAATGGAATTACCTACAATTAGTCACCTTGTCATTATGTTAAGCATCGACTTGTATATTTTCCACTCAAGCTGAACCTACTCACATATAAAATCACATCTGATCAGTCTTTATTGTTTGTTTTAAACCAGGCATGTAAACAAAGGTATAGTGTGTTATCATTTCCCATTATATGTATTGCTTTTTCAAGAAAACATATTAAAAAGACAATATTTTTGGAGTTTTATATGTTTTATGGAGGTTTTTGGATTTTTTATATTGAGAATTATAAAGGACAGATCATGCTTTTCTTTGTGATGAAGACTAATCTAAGTTGATCATGCCTAAAGACTCAATTAAGAAATTAAATCTCATTGAGTCAAAGGCTTTAGTGAATAAATCAGCAAGCTGATTTGTTGTATCGACTTTGATCAACTTGATTAAACCTTTTTCTGAGCAGTCTCTCAGAAAATGATATCTAATTTCTATATGTTTTGTTTTACTATGTTGCACTGGATTAGCAGTTATAAACATAGCATCTGAGTTATCTATGTGAATTGGTGTTTGAAGAAAATTATAGCCATAATCAAGTAGTTGGTTTTGCAACCACAAAACTTGAGAGCAACCAACTGAAGCGGTAATGTACTGAGCCTCAGCTGTGGACACTGACACATTTGTTTGCTTTTTGCACTGCCAAGAAGCTAGTCTTGGTCCAATGAATTGACAGCCACCAGTTGTTGATATTATGTTGTTGTTGCAACCTCCAAAGTCACTATCAGAATATGAATAGAGGTTGAAATCTCCTTCGTTGGGATACCAAAGTCCAAGAGCTCACTTCCCTTTGAGGTATTTGAAGATCCTCTTAACAACATTCATATGTGACTCCTTGGGGTCTGATTGGTACCTTGCACAAACACACATAGCAAACATTATAGCAGGTCTGCTGGCAGTTAAGTACATCAAAGATCCTGTCATAGATCTATACAATCTTTGATCAACTGATTTCCCTTTAGGATCAGGTACAATCTTATCTATTGTTGATGCTGGTGTTTTGCATGAAGAAGAGTCCGCAAGGTTGTACTTCTTCAAGATTTGGTGCACAAACTTCTCCTGATTGATGAAAATTTCATTTGATTTTTGATGAACTCGTAAACCAAGGAAAAATGTTAATTCTCCCATGAAACTCATTTAGAACTCAGATTTCATTAAAGATTCAAAGTCTTCACACAATCTCTTGTTTGTTGATCAAAAAATGATATCATCCACATAGATTTGGACAACCAAGAGGTCTTGATGATCATGTTTGAGGAAGAGAGTCTGATCTATGGTTCCCCTTTTGTAACCATGCTTGAGCAAGAAAGATGACAATGTTTCATACCACTTTCTTAGTGCCTGATGAAGACCATACAAAGCTTTGTCAAGCTTGTATACCCTGTGTGGGTAATCAGGATCTTCAAAGCATGGAGGTTGGGCAACATCAACTTCTTCGTCAATTTTACCATATAAGAAGGCACATTTTACATCCATCTGGTAAACTGTGAACTTGTTATGTGAAGCATTGGCTAGGAAGACTCTAATAGCTTCAATCCTTGCAACTGGGGCAAAAACTTCATCATAGTCTATCCCTTCTTCTTGAGTATACCCTTGTGCTATCAGCCTTGCTTTGTTTCTGACAATAATACCTCTGTCATCTAGTTTGTACTTGAAAAGCCACCTTGTAGCAATTGGATATTGGCCTTCAGGAAGATCAACTAGATTCCAAACTTTTTGCTTTCTGAATTACTACAGTTCTTCTTACATTGCTTCAATCCAGCTATTGTCTTTTAATGCAGCAGTGATGTTGGGAGGAACCACTTATGAAAGAAAACAAGAGAAAATACAAATATTGGCCGCTCCCCCTTGGCTTCTTGTGGTTCTTTCATTAAGATCACTAATAATGTTTTCTATTTGGTGATACTTATGAATTCTTGATGTTGGAATTGATTCAACTGAAATGGATGATTCCAAGTTTGTGATTTTGGTTAATGACGATGGAGATGGATCCAGCTGAGATGGAGAATCAACAAAGTGGTCGAAATCCTCATTATTTTGTTCTTCTGATGCTGAATGAAAACCATCTTCATGAGTTTGTGTTTCTGCAGATGTAGGAATAACTTCCACGGGAGTTACAGGAACAACTACGGATGTTGTAGTTTGCTGTTCTGTAGATGTGAATGTTGGAATATCTCTTGATGGATTGGGAACTTTAGTTGAAGGCAATGAATCATCTTTGGAAGTAGAGGGGACATCTATAGATGCAGAAGGAACTGCTGCTGATGCATTGTTCACTACTCCAGATGCATTAGTAACTTCTGCGGATGCATGGTTAACTTCTGCTAATGTATTAGTTGCTTCTACGGAAGTTGAATTTTCATTTCCATCAGAATTTCCATTACTTATTTGAGATGAAGGGCCAGGATCAGTAATACTTGAAGTGTTTGAATGAGATGATCTTGGAGGATCAGTCAATGGCACTTCACTCATACTTGAAGGTACATAAGGATAGCATGTATCTGAAGGACCTGCAACATTCAAATAACTAGAGTTAAATGAATTTGTTAATGCATCTATATCAAAAAGCCAAGATGATCCTTTTACAGATTTTTGAAATAAGGATTCATCAAATGATACATTTGGAGTTTCCTCCACAATGTTTTGATGTGGAATGTAGACTCTATATGATTTAGATTTTGATGACTAACCAATAAAGAAACCATCATAGGCTTTTTCAGAAAACTTTCCTAATTGATCTTTAGTGTTTAAAATAGACACATAACACCAAATGCTCTGAGATATCCTATAAAATGTTTTCTTTTAAACAAAAGTTCATAGGGTAACAAAAGTTCATAGGGTGTTTTATTATGTTCTTTGACAATTAAGGTTCTATTTTGAACATTGCATGCTATGTTCACTGCTTCGGCCCAAAATGTGATTGGCAAATGTGAATCAGCTAGCATTGTTCTTGCTGCTTCTATGAGAGTTATGTTTCTTCTTTCAGCAACTCCATTTTGTTGTGGAGTTCTTGGAGCACTGAATTATGTGGCTATGCCTTTGTTCCTGCAAAAGGAGTCTAAAGCATAGTTAACAAATTCATATCCATTATCACTTCTTAAGATTTTGATTTTTAAATCAAGTTGATTTTAAATCTTAGTGATAAACTCCATTAATATTTCGGATGTTTCACTTTTATGTTTTAAGAAAAAGACCCAAGTGAATCTAGTGAAATCATCAACAATCACCAAATAGTATTGCCTTTTTCCAATGTTCATCATATTGGTTGGACCAAAAAGATCCATGTGTAGCATTTTGAGTGGTTGTTTTTGTGTTGATTGTTTTGGACTTATGTGACACCTTATGTTGTTTTCCTTTATAACATACTAAACAAAGATTAGAACAGTAAAATTCTTTCTTAGGAAGGCTAATGACTAAGTCATTTTTGACCAGCTTGTTCATGTTCTTCATGTTTGAATGAACCATCCTTCTATGCCACAGTTGAGCTTCATCTTCTGATGAATTAGAAATTAGGCAGGTTTCATTGCTTGTTATGGAGGTGTTGTTCATGTCCAAAACATATGTGTTTCCTTTTCTTGGTGCTTTAAGAAGGATCCAATCTGCTGGGATTTGAAAACCTGGCTTAAGAATGTAACAGTAAGTGTTATCAAAAAAGTGGCATAATTTTGATCACAAATTTGAGATACACTCAGCAAGTTGTATTGTAAATTTACAAAAAAATTTACTTTCTCAAATTTGAGTACACCATTTGTTACCATTCCTTCACCAACAATTTTGCCTCCCTTCTTATCCCCACCAAATGCCATATATGAAGCATTTTTGTGTTTGAAATCATGGAAGAGAGAACCATTTCCTATCATATGCCTGGAACAACCACTGTCAACATACCACTTGTTATCAGCCCTCTATGGATGTTCCTTCACAAATAATGAAATCAGTTAGAGCATGGAGCCCAAGCCTTAATGGTCTTGGGCTTGCCATTAGTATCTAAAATTGTTACTCCCTCATGGATGAGCCTAGATGTCTCAGGGTTGCTTTTAGACTCATTTGATTCATTATGTTTTGTTTGGGGTGAGGATGATTTTATTGATGATGAACTTGAATCACTTTGTTCTTGATCCACAATCACTTCCTCTATCACCTCTTCTTTGGTAATATTTTTCTTTGAACTTGATGATGATACTTGATTAAGGAAAGTGTTTGTATCTTTTGTCTCTGATTGTGGTACTTGATTACCTTTTTCAAAGTGATCATAGAAGGCTTCATCTTCCTGCAAATCTACTTTCTTGTGAGGTGTCTTTCTTTGAAAATGTTGCTTCTCCTTCTTCCTATTTGGTTGATCATCAGCAGATGTTGGCTTCTTTGCCTTTGGAACCTTTTTTGGTTGCTGCTTCTTTTGCTTTGAACTTGCCTTGCTTTCAGTGGATTATGAGTCTGATTCAACAATCTCAGACTGTTACTTCTTTGGAACTTTTGATTTGTTCTTCTTGTTGACGTAGCATTCTTGAGTAGAATGATTGTTCTTGTTGCAAATAGCATAGTGTTTGTTGAAATAAGAATCATCAGTCATGTAATTGTTCATGCTGCATATGGAGCAATAGCTACTGAAGTAACAATCATCTGTGTTGTGGTTCATATCACAGCACTTGTAGCATTTTTCTTCAACTTCACTCCTAGACTCCACCACTTTCTTCTTCTGCTTCTTCAATTCTCTCTCAATCTTTACGGCTGAAGAATCTTCTTGTTGCTGAGGATTCACAATTCTTTGTTGCTTACCTTTCTTGTTGGCATTGTGTGATTCAGTAGATGATTGCTTCCTCCGTAGATCTCATCATCTTGGGTTCAATGTATATAGCGTGGTTCTCAAAGCGATAGACCCAATCGGTGTAGTCTTCTTCGCTGAGAAGTCGAGGGGACTTTATGCTCGTGTCGATCTCATTGTCGAGATTAAGAGTAGCAGTGATGTGCTTCAAGTTTGCCATTGAGAAATCTTGGGTTCAAACTTTTTCAAAACTCTTCAAAGTTGGAGTTCTCGCGCGAAAGATAAACTTGTAAGGGTTGAACCTAGAGGCTCGGGAAATCAAATCAAGATGATGAAGATCAAGACAAACGACAAGTCCAAGTTGTCGCGCGATAACTTGCTTCTCACACGAAAACATCAAGTCACGCGGGAACAAGTTATTCACGCGAGAACTTCTAGATTAGTATATATAGAAGTTTTGTAATGTAATTAGTAAGCTTTTGTCATTTTCCTGATTTTCAATCCCATTGTAATCATTTCAAAATCAGATAGCAATACAATTGGAAGTTATTTATATTTGTTTCTTCTTCAATCTTTTAATTCCACAATGATAATATTTCGCGTTATTGTTGTGAGATCGATCTTATAATTGTTGACCTTACAATTGGTATTAGAGCCTTGTTGCTTTAGATCGATTGATTTAAAGATTGAAGTTAGTGATTTGAAGAGTTTGTGAGCCTTGAATTGCTTGATATTTGAAGATTTATTTGTTTTCTCCTGAATTTGATCTGATTTGAAGATGGTGAAACTGATTTGTGTGTTGTTCGAAGAATTGATGATGCTTTTGAGCTTAATCGAGCTTAATTGAATCAATTAGAGACAATTAAGATCTTAAGTGAACCTAAATCACTAACTGAACACTTAATTAATGAAATGTTAAACAATTTGGTGAAAGATTGAAGCTGGAAACATTCGAAATTGAACAAATGAATCAGGCGAAAAGTTGGTGATTCCCTGCAAAAAGTTTGTTTTCGCGCGAGAAGTATTTTTTCGCAAAAGTTTGTTGAAAAGTTTGTTACAAAAGATTCCTTTCGCACGAGAAGTTGTTGCTTTTGCAAAAGTTAGTTTCAGAACTTACCAAGCGAAAAGTTTGTGTGATTTCACGCGAGAACTTGGTCATTCGCGCGAAAACTACAAGTTTGAAGAATTTTCGAGAAATTTGTTTTCCAAGTAAGAAAAATGGCAAATCTGAAACATATCACTGCCACTCTTAATCTTGATAATGAGATTGGAACAAGCAGGAAACCTCCAAGACTTCTTAGAGAAGAAGACTACCCAGATTGGGTATACAGATTTGAGAATCATGTTATCTACACCAAACCTCGGATGATGCGGTCTATCAAGCAAGGACCATACATTCCAGTGTATAACAATGAAAAGGGGGAGCTATTGCCTAAACCTGAACAGCTCTGGGATGAGGAAGATATGAAGAAATTGGAACTTGATGACAAGGCGTAAGCTGCCATCACTATGGCACTTACGACTAAAATTGCTCAAAAGTTTAAAGATTACAGAAAGGAAAAAGATTTGTGGGATGCTATGGAGGAGCAGATTATGGAAAACAAAGACATGAGAGAAAGCCGCAAAGATATGTTAAATAAAGTGTTTAATATGTTTAATCATGTTCTTGGAGAAACTCTTAAGACTCAAATGTCAAGATTTGTGAAGTTGATAACAAAGATGAAGAGTGCTGGGATCACCTTGGAGAATATCTTAGCAAACAAGAAGCTGCTGAATTCTTTGCCATACAGCTGGAACAACAACTCCACTACTATCAAGAGAACCAAGGATTTGTTCACCTTATCCCTCAGTAATCTGATCTCCACCATCAAATCTTATGACATGGATGACAAACAGAGAGCTGCTAACTACATCAACACAATGGGAGCTGAAGCATCGGCATTGTATGCCAAGATAGCTAGTAATCCAAATTACTATGTCAACTACTCTCAGTTATGTTAGCAACAACAATCTAGAACTCCAGCTTATCAAACTGTCAAAGATCCATCCTTGCCTCAATTTCAAGTTCCTCATCAGAATTCCTACAATCAAACTCAAGTTCAAACACAATCTCTAATTAACTCTCAAAGTCAAGTCACTCAACCTACACAACAAGCCTTTGTTGTAAACTCCCAACCCAACAGACAAACCATTCAGATTGCAGAAGAACACCTGGCTTTGTTTACATCCTTCATGAACAGTTACGAAGCATTTTCTGCCGGAAGACTTAATGCACCAAACGTCTTGGTCGATGACTTACAACAAGTTAATCCCGATGATGTGGAAGAAAACGATATCAAGTATCGAATAGCTATGGTAGTGTATCGTGCTAAGAACTTTGCAAGAAGAGCTGGAAGAAAGGTTTTTGGGCTGAACAACTCAAGCAAAATTGGATTTGATAAGTCAAGTTTAAGATGTTACAACTATGACAAGCCTGGTCATTTTGCCAGAGAATGTACTGAAGTGAGAACAAACCAGAATGATAATGGAAAGAAAATGGTCATTGTGGAGGTAGAAACCAAGAATGATAAAACCAGTTCATCCAACAACAAAGCTATAGTGTCACAAACCAATGAAGATTATGATTGGTCTGATCAGACGGAAATTCTTGATATTAGCTAAGATTCAAACCACTAAAGAAAATGATGATAATAACATACTTAATGAGTTTGTGTCTAATGATTTGTTGAAAGGGGTATTTGCTGAAGAAGACAATGAGAATTAAAATTTGGTGGTTGTTGAAAAGGCTGTTAAGATTACTCCAGCCCAATCACAAAAGACTGAAGAGAGAAAGGAAAAATCTGAAGGAAAAGCTGTTGAGTTAACTCTAGCTAAAGAAAGAAAGATAAAGAATGCTGTTGAGGAAACTCCGGCAACTGCTCGTACTGAAAATGTCAAAGCTGTTGAGATTACTCCGACATTTGTAGCAGAAGGAAAAGAAGATCTAAAGGCCTTCATGGTAAAGGTTGTACCTAAAGAGACAAAGAAGCAAGAAGGAACTGAAGAGGTATACACTAATCTTTGTTCAGATAATTGCATAGAAAAGGTTAATAGGTATAGAGTTCACAACGAACGCTTGATTCTAGAAGTTGAAAAACTTCAATATCAAGCTCATAAATATAAAACTGATGAGAAAATTTTTAGAGAAAAGATACATGGTTTAAACCAATGGATTTATCAATCAAAATTAAATCTTCATGATAAAGATTGTAATATAAAAGATTTGACAACACGTAACAATGAACTATCTTTAGAAGTTTACAAACTTAACAGTGAACTCTTATCTGCTAAATTGATTGTTGAAAATTTGAGTTGTCATCAAACATGGTTGAAGGTATAATCAAGTCCTAAATGACACAAAAAATTAATGGTGGTAAAAGTTGAGTTAGTAATGCTAACACTGCACCACCCATTAATCATGATTATACTTGTTTGCCTTCATCAAATACAACTCATGATGAGGAGACCTATGGATTAGGTTTTCAACCAAAGTCAGACTTAACACCTCCTATGAATGTTTCACTGGCTGTTGACCCTGTTATAAAAACTGAAATTAATGTTAATCATGACAATTTTTCTGCAGAAAGTGTGAAGAAGGAAGGGTTGGTTGAAGAATGGGATAGTGATGATGAAATAGAATTTCACAAAAATAAAATTTGTAATGCAAAATATTTATGTAATTCATCATCAATTATTAATGAAAGATCTGAAGTTTTTAGTGATACAAATGTTTGTTCAAAAATGTCAAACAAAGAAAAGAAATTGAAATCGAAAATAGATTTTAAGGCCAAAGAAAGAAAACGAGTTGCAACATCTGTATCTGACTTGAAAACTGATTTCACGAACAGATTTGTTTCAATAGGCAACATTGATAAGAAAGATCATATTTTTAAAGAAACCACTGCCATTTTCTATAAAAATAAATCTTCTATTATTGCTAACTCTGTGAAACAAGATGTTTGCAGAATAGGTATCAAAGACACTGGTCCAATTCCAGTAACTACAACTCAAAAGGCTAATGTTACAGTTTATGCCACATCGGTTTCAAATATGAATGAAAAGGCTAAAACATATACCTCAACTCTTCCGGCATCATCTCAAAAAATTCATAACGAGAGAAATAATAGAGAGACTGTCAAAGAATCATAAGGCCAAGGACACTCTAAGGCCAGATTCTATGATAACTATGGAAGTTATCATAAACAGTTTGTGCAAAATACTTGTAAGGATCTATCTGAAGATTATGAGGCTGATGCTACCAAAGATCTTCCAACATGCACTAAGGAACAAGGATGAACTTGCTGCGGAAGCTTTACACTCTCTAAAACTCTAAGTGTAAAGTCTTTCGAAGCCAAAAGTTCAGAAGAAATTATTTCGGAAGCTTTACACTTAACAGAAAATATTCCAAGTGTAAAAACTTCCGAAGCCAGAGGCCAAGTTCTTCTGAAGCCAAAGATGAAGTCTTCCGAAGCTTCAAAGACAAAGTCTTCTGAAGCCATTTTGCTATGAAGACTGATTTCTTTGGAAGACAGAGAAAAGATGCTTTCTCTGATCTACTTTTGATAAAGCTGACCAACTTTCTGCTGCAACTCTGATAACTCACCAACTTGTATGAGTTGGTGAAACTTCCATGCTTTAGTGAATAGTAGATAAAGTCTTTGTCTGTAATTTTCTTCTTTTGTTCCTTTAGACTTTTTTATACTAGGAAAAGTCAGTGAGCTATGGCATGTCATAGTCACTAGTCAAAAGGCAATCTGCCTTTTGACTCCAGATTGATCTTGTTGTCTAGATCAGTCAATTCCAACTGTCCTTCCAAGTATTGATGGTTGTAGGTTGTAGTATAAAAGAGCCTCTGGTCCTTGTATTTTAGATTATGCTTTGAACACTTGTAATAGAACTTGAGATCAATATACAACATCCTTGAAAACTAATACTTGTGTTATTGTTCTAAGTTCTGTCTTATTGTTACTTGTGTTCCTTGTATCTTCAAAGTTTCCTGTTCCTTATTTGAACTGTTAAGTGATCTAAGATCACTCATCTTGTGAAACTAATTGTAGTTAACACCCTAACCCGATCCTACAATTGGTATCAGAGCATTCCAGGCTCTTGATTGTAAGATCTCACCATCTTAAATCCTCTTAGTTTTACACTTCACTTAACTTTTCAAATGGCAGCTATCTCAAAGGCTGATATGGAAACTGGAACTATGACAAAGTCCCCACTAATCACTCCTGAGGATTTTGATACTTGGTGCCAAAGAATGGAAGGCTTCATCAAGTCTCAAGATTCCAGGATGTGGGAGTCTGTTATCAATGGACCTTATGTACCATACACCACTTCAGCTGCTGCTGGTGGTGGTATGATACCAAAGGAAAGGGATGATTTTTCTGAAGAAGATTGGAAGAAAATTGATGTTGATCAGAAAGCTATGACAACCCTGCTCTTCCTAACTCCATCTACAGAGGTTTCAAGAAGTGCAAGACCGCCAAACAGCTATGGGATGCACTGAAGCTGATGTATGAGGGGTCCAATGAAGCCAAAGAGAACAAGAAGGACCTCTTGAAGCAGTAGTTTGAAAATTTCACCTTCAAGACAAGTGAAACCATGACTCAACAATACTTCAGGTACGTTGAGATTGTGGATACTCTAGCTGATGTTGGAGAAACCATTGAGAATAGAGATATTGTTAGGAAGTTCATATCCTCTCTTCCCTAACAATGGACACACTACTGTGTGGTCATTAAGAGGACTGAAAACCTCAAGACTCTTACTCTCACTGAGTTATATGGAATACTCAGTGGATACCAGATGGAGATGAACATGCAGAACTCATCTTGCAACTCCAACACTCATCAGAGTTCAACCCTTCATGTGGTTGAAAAGGATTGCAGAGAACCATAGCACCATCTCATCTGCTACCCGGACAAATCATAAAAGGGTCCTTTCGTCACCTTTCCAGAGACACCAAGGGAAGGCTACATCCTTGGAAGCCCATTCCAGGAGACAAGTTCTTCACAAGCTTTTGTGTCTTCTGATGAAAGTTCAGGCAACTTTCTCTTCACTTTTGAAGACCTGGACTGTATCCATCCAGATGATCAAGAATATATGGAAATAGTCCAACAAATGGCTCTACTCACTCATAGAGCCCAGAAGTTCTACAAAAGGACTGGGAGAAGGTTTCCCAGCAATACAGTCAGTGGAAAGTTTGGGCTAGACAAAAGCAAGGTGAAGTGTTACAACTGTAACCAAATGGGACACTTTGCAAGGGAGTGCAAGGCACCAAAGTCAAATGGTGGCCAAGCACAATCCAGGCCAAACTACGCTGAGGGAGCTCACCAGAATAAGAAGCCAAGATAGCAAGCTGCAGTTGCTGTTGAAGAAGGAGGCTTTAACTGGAGCTTTCAGGTTGAGGATGCTTCTCCAAACCAAGCACTAATGGCAGACCATGATGAAGCCAAGGTATTGGAACATCTTTGTACTCCTGAATGCATTGCTAAACTTAATAGATACAGGTCCTATAACTTAGAGATGAGATCTGATCTTGAGTTCTTAAATATCTTAAAAGCTGACTTTAAAAGAGCTGAAAATGATTATAAACTTAAGATAGAAGATCTAGAGAAAACCATTTTAACTCTTAAGCATGATCACACTAACTACAGGACTCAAATCAAAGATCTCATCTCAAAGTTAACTGAATGCCAGGCTGAGCTTATGATCAGCAAAGCCAGGGCAGAAAAATATGTTCTTGAAGAATAGACCTTCAAGAACATAATATCCTCATCCCTACATGCAAAAGTTTGTTATCAGAATAAGCAAGGACTGGGATCTACTGAGATTGCTCCTTCACAAATCTATTGTCTGTAAAATCTCCAAGGTGTGGAACTTGTGAAGATGAGCTTCCCCTTATAGCCCCCATTGTTGAAGAAGATGAAGAGGAGATACTGAAAGATGACTTTGAGAAGAGTGAAGAAGATCATCCTAAGAAGGGTCACTATTCTCTTGAGGAGAGGAAAGAGTCTAGAATGACCAAGTCAAAGAGAAAGAACTTGACTAGAAGAGCTAAGAGAAGATCAAAGAAGGCTCAAGAAATCAAGGCCACTTTTGACTCAAAGCAAAAACAAGTGTTTATTGCTGCAGGTTTTGAAGTGGTAAAGACTGAAGACTCAACTAAGAACTCTAGTACCAGGAGTTCTAGTTTAGTTCCTAATCATTCCAGCAAGAAGAAGAAGACTGGCCAGCTGTGTACCACTGCTACACAGACAGAACCATCCAGTTCCAAGAGCAAGCCTCTTCCTAAGAAGCTTGTTGCATTATCTGTAAAGATGAAGATGGAGAAGGAAAGTGATCAAACTCAGTCTTGCTCTCAAAATAAGACTCTCAAAAGGAAGGAACTCAACTGCATCATGTGTGGTAGTACTTCTCATCTGGCTAAGGATTGCAAGTACAATCCCAAAAGTACCATCTACATGACCAAGAAGAACACTTCTGAGAAGAAGAAGGAACAAACAGCTTCGGATGGAAAATCTGTTTCCTTTGGAAGATCCAAAATGAAGAAGAAGATAAGTGAAAAATTGCCTTCGGAAGAAAAGTTGGTCTCGGAAGAAAGAAATGCTTCCGAAGTACTGAAGCTTGCTGCAGTGAAAGCAAGATCTTTTGAAGGTCCACTCTCCAAAACTTCTGAAGCTTTGAAGGTCAGGCCCAATCTTCCAAAGGTGGTGTGGAAGATGAAGGAAGACTATATGACTGAAAATTCTTCATCAATAACAGCAAATGATCCTCAAAGCTTGAATATAGGATCACTTACTGTTACATTGTCTTCAACTCATTTTAATAAGCCCAAGACCAATAAGGATTAGGTTTCTAAGTGTAACTAATCACCTCTTTTTAAGCACGAATAGTTAAAGACCAAGAAGAATGTTTGGATTATTGATAGTGGTTGTTCTAGGCACATGACTGGCAATGGTTATCTGCTTCAAAATTTTGAGAAAATTGATGGAGGACCAGTTGCTTTTGGAGGGGATTCTGGTGGTTATATTTCTGGAAGGGGTAGAGTCACAAATGGTAAGCTCAACATTAAGAAGGTAAACTTTGTCAAGGAGCTTGGATACAATCTTCTGAATGTATCCTAATTTTGTGATCAGAAACACCATATGCTCTTCATTGAGCATGAGTGCATTGTTCTCAAGCCCAGGGTGGTCATTCCTTAAGAGCATATCCTGCTCAGAGCCCCCAGGAGAGGGAACATGTACAAGATGGATTTACATGAAACATCTCCCTCAGGAGAAGTTTTTTGCTTTCTGTCTAAAGCAAATAGTGATGAGTCTTTTCTTTGGCATAAAAGAATGTTCCATGTAAACTTTAAGAACATGAATAATTGATTAAGAATAATTTGGTAACTGGAATGCCAAAGAAAGAGTTTACAAGTGATGACCACTGTGTTGCATGCCTAAAAGGGAAGCAGCACAAAGTGTCTCACAAACCAAAGGAAATGAACTCCATCACTACTCCCCTACATCTACTACATATGGATTTGTTTGGCCCCACCAGTGTAATGAGTTTAGGAAGGACCTCTTACTGCTTAGTGATCACAGATGATTTCACAAGATTCACTTGGGTCTTTTTCGTTAAAACTAAGGATGAGACCCCTGAGATCTAGAAGAATTTCATTCTGAAAATTAAGAATCAATCTGATCACAAGGTCAAGACCATAAGATGTGATCAAGGAACAAAATTTAAAAACCAAATCCTTGATACATTTTGTGATAAAAAGGGTATTACAAGACAATATAATGCTCCCAGGACTCCTCAGCAAAATGGTGTTGCTGAGAGGAGAAACAGGACACTTATTGAAGCTGTAAGAACCATATTGTCTAACTCTAAACTGCCTATCACCTTCTGAGCAGAGGCAGTTAACACAGCCTGCTATGTGCAGAACAGAGTTTTAGTGGTTAAGACTCATGGTAAGACTCCTTATGAGCTGTGGCACAAATGGAGACCATTTATTGGTTTCCTCAGGTCATTTGGATGTCCTTACACCATCTTGAATACCAAATATCAAGTAGCCAAATTTTATGAGAAGTCAGATGATGGACACTTTATTGGATATTCTTCCCAAGCTAAGGCTTATAGAGTATACAATCTCAGAACTAGAGTAGTTGAGGAGTCAGCCAATGTGACCTTTAATGAGCACACTCCTAGTGTGAAAGGTTCTGGTCTGAATTGGCTATTTGATCTTGACTTAGTTACTAACTATTTTAACAAGTCTTGTGAGAATGTTTCAGGATCTACAAATAATATATCAACAGGAGATTCTGACCCAAGATTTGAGCTGAGAACACCAAGCAAGATTACTACTTCAGCTCCTTTGGTGACTAACCCTACAAATGAAGATCCTATCAGCACAAACATGACAAATTCAGCTGATACATTTGAGGTGCCTTCAAATTCTAGCTCAGAGGTTCAAAACTCAGGTGAAAGAGCTTCAAATGTAGGAGGGAATGGAGGTGGTGATAGTGATCAAGAATTTCTTGATGCTGATAAACACTCCATAGAGGACAATATAAATGATGTCACATATTCATTGGATCAAGTCTCAATTGATAAGTGTGCTGATATGGTGGGTGAGACTCCATTGCCAGATCTAAATTTCTCTAATTTGGATCTGTCCAATCAACTTGTTGTGATCCCTCAACTAAGGATCCACAAGTCACACCCCACCACAAACATCATTGGAAATGTTAAGACTGGGGTAAGAACAAGAGGACAAACCCATGACCAAAATCTTTGTCTGCCCTCTTGTTTCTTGTCCCAGATTAAGCCAAAAAAAGTTGATGAGGCTCTAAAGGATGGAAGCTGGGTTGAAGCTATGCAAGAAGAGCTACTTCAAATCAGAAGACAGAAGGTTTGGAACCTATATCCTCTTCCTTAAGGGAAGACTGTCATAGAAACCAAATGGGTTTTTAGGAACAAGAAGGATGATAATCAAGAACAAGGCAAGACTAGTTGTTTGAGGCTACACACAAGAAGAGGGAATTAATTACACAGATGTTTTTGCTCTTGTTGAAATACTTGAAGCTGTAAGAATATTCCTGGCTTTTGCTGAATCCAAGGATTTCAAGGTCTACCAACTTGATGTCAAGTGTGCTTTTTTGTATGGGGTGATTGATGAATAGATATATGTCAACAACCACCTAGCTTTGCAGACCCAGATCATCATGATTATGTCTACAAGCTTGATAAAGCTCTTTATGGGCTGCACCAAGCTCCAAGGAAATAGTATGAAACACTATCTCACTATCTCTACCAACATGGTTACAAGAGGGGTACTATAGACGGAACTCTCTTCACCAAAGGGACAGGGAATGACTTAATGATGGTTTAATTATTTGTGGATGACATTATCTTTAGGTCAACTAATCCAAAGCTCTGCAAAGACTTCGAGAGGCTGATGAAGAACAGATTTGAAATGAGTTCCATGGGGGAACTAAATTTCTTTCTACGAATTCAAGTGAAGCAAGTTGACAATAGCATCTTCATAAGTCAGTCAAACTATGTGCAAGACATACTTACAAGATTCAACATGACTGAATGTAAGGTTGCTAAGACACCCATAGCTAGAAACCACTCCCTAGGACCTGATCTTGAAGGGGAATGTGTGGATGAACATCTTTACAAGGCTATGATTGGGTCTCTTATGTACCTAATAGCTAGTAGGCATGATATCATGTTTGCCACATGCATTTGTGCATGATATCAAGCCAACCCCAAGATGTCATACCTGGTTGCTATCAAGAGGATTCTTAGATATCTCAAAGGTGCTACCAAGCTTGGCCTTTGGTATCCAAAGAGTTCTGACTTCAATCTGTATGCTTATACAGATAGTGACTATGGTGGTTGCAACATCACTGCAAAGTCTACATCTGGGGGATGTCAATTCCTTGGTGGAAGGATAGTCTCATGGCAATGCAAGAAACAATCCTATGTCACTGCATCAACTGCTAAGGCTGAATACATTGCTGCTGCAATTTGTTGTGCTTAAGTGCTTTGGATTTAGAATCAGATGCTGGACTATGGATTCAACTTCAAAGAGACTCCCATCTACATAAACAACAACAGTGCTATCTCCATTACTGAGAATCCTGTGCATCACTGAAGGACCAAACACATCAACATCAGGTATCATTTGATTAGAGATAATTTTGAGAAGGGATTAATCAAATTAGTCAAAGTTAACACAAATGAACAATATGCTGATCTACTCACTAAACCTTTTGATGAACAGAGATTCAAATATCTTGTATCAGCTATTGGGATGATTACTTTAAGTAATTTTTTCTTAAAAACTTAAATCAACTTTATTTCTAAGACCTGTGGTTCCTAAGTTATCTATTTTATCACCTTCATAAGCCTAGTTTATTTTGGAAGAAAATTTTGATTGATATTCCTTAGAGTTTTTGAAAATTTTTCAAAGCATATTTTCCTTCGGAAGATTTCAGGTTCCCTCCGGAAGAAATTTATGTCTTCAAATCAAAAGCTACTTATAAGAAATTTACCTTCGAAAGAAATTCTGAGAATATCTTCCGAAGCTTAAGTATGCTTCTAAGTACTTGCATGTATTTGAAGGACAAATATCTTCTGAAAGCAATTAAGTCTCGAAAGATTTATTCTCTTTAGAATAAAACTCCCAAGACTTAATATCTTCCGAAATCAAATATGTGTCGGAAGAAAAACTCTCTAAGTATTTTTCTTCCAAAACCAAATTTTTACATTTCTTAAGAATATCTTTTGAAGCCAAATTGGCTTCGGAAGCTTTTTCTCAAAACTTCCGAAGCAAAAATTACCTTCGAAAGATTTTCAACTTCCAGGAAAACTACCTTTTTGGGTGTTTTTTCAGAAGGGGGACCTACTTTTGGATTTCAAATTTTATCATTTTGCATTAACTCTATCTTAAATCCATTCTATATATATTCTTAACGGTTCCCCTTCTTCTCCCTCTTTTCTTCTTCCACAAATTCTTGACCTAAAATTCTCCTAAATTGACCTTCTTCTTCACCAACAAAATTCTCCCAAGTGTGCTTTTCTGTATGGGGTGATTGATGAAGAGGTGTATGTCAAACAACCACATGGCTTTGCAGACCCAAATCATCCTGATTATGTCTACAAGCTTGATAAAGCTCTTTATGGGCTGCACCAAGCTCCAAGAAAGTGGTATGAGACACTATCTCAGGATCTTTGTCAACATGGCTACAAGAGGGGTACTATAGATGGAAAGCTCTTCAACAAAGGAACAGGGAATGACTTAATACTGGTTCAAGTATATCTAGATGACATTATCTTCGGATCAACTAATCCAAGGCTTTACAAAGACTTTGAGAGGCTGATGAAGAATAGATTTGAAATGAGTGCCATGGGGGAACTCAATTTCTTTCTAGGAAGTCAAGTGAAGCAAGTTGAAAATGGCATCTTGATAAGTCAGTCAAAGTATGTACAAGACATCCTTACAAGATTCAACATGACTGAGTGCAAGGTTGCAAAGACTCCCAAAGCCAAAAACCACTCCCTTGGACCTGATCTTGAGGGGGAGTGTGTGGATGAACATCTCTACAGGGCTATGATTTGGTCTCTTATGTATCTCACAGCCAGCAGGCCTCATGTTTGCCACATGCATCTATGCAAGATATCAAGCCAACCCCAAGATGTCACACCTGGTTGCTGTCAAGAGAATTCTTAGATATCTCAAAGGTGCTCCTAAGCTTAACCTTTGGTATCCAAAGAATTCTGACTTCAATTTGTATGCCTATATAGATAGTGACCATGGTGTCTGCAATGAAATGCAAAGTCTACATCTGGTAGATGTCAATTCCTTGGTGGAAGGATTGTCTTATGGCAATGCAATAAACAATCCTGTATGTCTACATCAACTACTGAAGCTGAATACATTCCTACTACAAGCTGTTGTGCTCAAGTGCTTTGAATTCAGAATCAGATGTTGGATTATGGATTCAACTTCAAAAAGACTTCCATCCACATAGACAACAACAGTGCTATCTCTATTACGGAGAATCATGTGCAGCACTCAAGGACAAAACACATCAACATCAGGTATCATTTGATTAGAGATAATTTTGAAAAATGATCAATCAAACTAGTCAAAGTTAACACAAGTGAACAATATGCTGATCTGTTAACTAAAGCTTTTGATGAACAAAGATTCAAATATCTTGTATCAGCTATTGGGATGATTAACTTTGAATAGATTTTTGTTAAACTTAAATCAATTCTATTTCTAAAACCTTTGTGTCCTAAGTTGTCTATTTTATCATCTTCATAAGCTTAGTTTCCTTTAGAATAAATTTTTTCAAAAGATATTCCTTAGATTTTTGAAAATTTTAAACATATTTTCTTTCAGAAGATATCAAGTTGCCTTCAGAAGAACATTATGTCTTCAAATCAAATAACTACTTAAAAGACATTTACCTTCGGAAGAAATTCTGATATATCTTCCGAAGCATAAATATGCTTTTAAGTACTTACATGTATTTGAAAGACAATTTTCTTCCAAAAACAATGAAGTCTCGGAAGATTTATTCTCTTAAGAATAAAACTTCCAAGTCCTAATTTCTTTCGAAACCAAACATGTCTCGGAAGCAAAATTCTCTAAGTATTTTCCTTCCAAAGCAAAATTTTCACAAATCTTAAGAATATCTTCCAAAGCCAATTTGGCTTCGGAAGCTTTTCTTAAAACTTCCGAAGACAAAAATACCTTCAGAAGATTTTCGACATCCAAGAAAACTACCTTTTGGGAACTTTTAAAGGTGGGACTGACATTCGGATTTCAAAGTTTATCCTTTTGCGTTAACTTTGTCTCAAATCCATTTCATATATATTCTCTCTTAACGGTTTCCCTCTTTCACTACCTTCTTCATCTGAAAATCTTCTAACCTAAATTCACCCACAAACCGCCCTTGTTCTTATCTTCCTTCACAACAAAGCTACCTCAAAATGGCCAACCGTCATCGTAGAAACCAACCCGATTTCTTCATGCAACTTCAAAGGCAACATAATCAAGTTGCTTTGTTGAACTCTGAGAAAGATCCTGGTTTCTTAGAGGTTTGTCGCTTTCTTACCCTATCAAACTACTTCACCTCCCTCACCATCGATCCTCCACTCTATGAGGATCAGCCGCTGGAATTTTGGAGGACCTGTCAAGAGGTCACCATGGATAGGGAGAAGGCACTATCTGCCATAGTGCAGGGGAGGACAATCTTCATCACTCCAGCATCCATAAACTCACATCTAAGGCTGGATGATGTCAAAGGTGATTTGTCCTTCCCCAAGTCTGCTGTTAACCATACCCTTGGTCAGATGGGCTATGAAGGCGATTTCTCTGTCAAGACCTTCAGGAAAGAGAAGGTTTCCTCTCAATGGAAATAGCTCCTCCATATCATCATTCATAGTCTATCAAACAAGCATGGAGGATGGGACCAAGTTCTAGAAGACCTTTCCTAGATAGTCCATGGGATGGTTTAGGGAGTCAAGTTCAGGTATTCACATTTTGTGTATATTAATTTACTTGCAAACTTGGACTCCTTAAAATATTACATGTTCCATAGATATGTCCAGCACATTCTTAACTGTGAACTGGGCTCACAGTTGAGGGGAACATGTAATGTTCTAAAATTGGGACAGATGAAGCCCGACATCTTCAAGACTATAAGAAAGCCAACTGTTGGCTTCTCAGGGGTAGAAACAGCTCTTGTCCTAAAAATGTTAGAGCTCATTGCTCAAGGTGACAACCTAGCAGCACCAGCTAGTGTTGAACCCACACCTACTTCTCAACCCCCTATACAGTCACAAATAACCATCACCTACCAAAGAAAATCCAAACAAACCCATGCACATGCTACTCAGTTTGTGCAGGCCCCTATAAGTGGACACTAGAGCTTCCACTTCTCCTGAGGAGCAAACCACTCCCATCTCACAAATGATCAGTGCTGAGATTCCTCATGCTCAGCCTAATGAGCTCAAAACCCCTCAAGCCTTAAGCCTTCACTCAGAGTCTCAACACTCTAGTGAACAACCTTCAGAGGACAGTTACCATCCCCAGCCTCTTGATCTAAACCAACCCATTCCAAACCTTGAATTCTATGATGATGAAGATATGGGATTCAATGAATATCATGAGTCTCTCTTCTCCTCGCCTGCTCAAGGAGAGATGAGTACACCTGTTTCTCCTATTTCTAGCCCATATCATCCACCTACTACTGAGGTGGATCTTCCTGAACTTGTTTGGGAGGTCCATATGGAAGAGGCTCTTACATCAACAAGTGATTACATCATTAAGACCTCGACCATGGCAACCCAGCCCATTGACACTTCACTTGAAGCTGTCATGATGCAGGGGAAATCCAACGGCCAAGAACAAAGTGCTGGTGATAAGGAAGAAGACTTAGGTCCTATTCTCTCATCCCCTCGTGATTCTTCTGATGAAGATGAGGGGAATATGAGACTAAAGGTGTGAAAGCTGACTCAAACATGCACCAATTTAGTCTCCAAGGTTAGTTACTTGGAATCTCAGGTGACTACCTTGCTAAAACAGGTCAATGATTAGCAACTTGAGATTTCTGATCTCAAGGAACAACTAGCGGGAAGACCTTTAAGGAGGACTCAACCAGGAACACAAGAACCTGTGGATGTGACAAACCTAACCCTTAGCTCACCTTAGCAAGTGGGTGATGCTACCAAAAGGGGGAGAAAGTCCAAGCAATCACAGAACCTAGGAGTTCTTCACAAAGTATGGACAATAAGGATTCACCAACCTCACTTACAACTGTCCATACTCAACAACCTCCTCACATCCATATTGATGTGGACTCACTCATTCAAAGTCTGTTTGAGGATGGTATTCCAAGAGCTATGTCTACCCCACCCCATGATGCTGAGAATGAAATACTTGGGTGGAGGTATGAAGCTGACAGGTTAGCTCTAATTTTACATAGACTTCAGGGGCAGCAAGAGGTCTTTAATTTTCAAACCCTGAAGTTCTATGATTGTCTTCCTCTAGTCCACATGCCACTTTCCAATCCTAGTCAAAACAGGCAAGCTGGCAGACTGGCTGAGAGGATTCAAGACAGGATTATTGAAGATTTCAGACAAAGAAGAAGACAAAGGCTAACAGGCAATGTCATTGGTCAACTGGATATTGAGGTGGAACCTAAGATTAGCTTCGAAGGGGAAACCTAGACTGAAGGCCCAGTGATAGACCCTGTGAACCTTGTTACAAGAACTGCTTCAACATCATCAACCCTCAGTGAGGCACCAGCTGGTGAAGGTGCTTCCTAACCTCGCTCTAGCCAAAGCTCATTCCACCCTGAGTCACCAAGGCATGTGCGTGACAAAGGAAAGAGGAAGATGACCTCTGAGGAGATCGAGGAGGAGGAGAGATAGAGGAAGAGGAAGCTAAGGGGAGATAGTTCAAGTAGGTCTCCAGGGTTCATGGAAGCTGCTATCAGGGTTGCCCCCAGGCCAAACACTCAGGATGATGAGTTGAGGGCAGCCAGATTAAACTACCTGGGGACCAGGAACTACAACATAGATGAAATCATCTCTCTTCCCTTAGAGCAACTAAATGAACTGGTAGACATAGAGCTGTTAAAGGAGAGGAAGGAGGCAGAGGATTTAGAATTGCTCCTAAAAATCAAGAAAGAAAGGAGACAAAAAAGGCTCTACAAGTATGCTCCTATCCTCTCCCCAGTTTAGGAAAGTCCTGAGAAAGAGGCTGTGGCAACTTAAGAATCTCAGGAAGAAAAGGAAGCTGATAGACAAAACATGATTTGCTACCTGAAGGCCATAGGTCTCTATCAGGCATCTGCACTTCTTCCCTTATCATATGAACATGTTGAATTTGAGTATTTTAAGCAGCTGGAGCAACAAGTTACCAAAGAACAAAAGGCTGCTAAGAGAAAAATGAAGGAAGAAGCTTCAAAGTCAAGAGCCATCATCCAAAAGAGTCAAAAGAAATCTGCTGATAGGCAGAGGATGATAAGCTTCTTGAAGCTGTACAGATTCTTCGGAAGGAGGCTTGGTCCAATGTCTCTATCCACTATAGATGTGCACATTAGAGTGATCAAGCAGAAGATTAAAAAAAGAGAGCTTGTTGACTTGCATTCTCTACCAAGTCAAGCTCAACCTAAAGTTGAGGTAAAGGTTGAACCCACTGAGACAACACAACCTGAGCCTAGAGCTGCATCTCAGCCAACTTCATCTTCTAATCCATAACAGAGTCTAAATCCCTTTACTTCTGACCTTGTAAGGGAAGAGGACCCAACTAAGAAAGACACAACAAGTCAACCTGGTGCTGAAGGCCAGTCTTCTTAGAAAAAGACTTCAAAGAGGAGGAAAAGGATGGCCAGAAAGAGTGTTTCTAAGAAGAAGTCAAAGGCATCCACCTCTACACCACAGGATGAGTCAGAGCATATTAAGGTAGTACAAAAATAGGCTGCTCAACCAACTTCAATTCAAGTACAGCCTCTTGCAATTGGAAGACCCATCCTGTTGTGGACTTATGCTACTAATCCAGACAAGTGTCCTCAGAGATCAAGGAGGTCAAGATGTCTATTTCTGGCAAGACATGCTTGAGCTTTCTCTATATGATCTCCATGACATGAGAAGATATTATAAGAGTCTGAGGGATCCTGACCAGATAATGAAGAAAGGTATGGTCTTGATCCTAGTGAGGACTGTCAACATCTGAATAACTTCTCTGTTTTGGTAGCATCAGCCTAGCAGGAGTTTGTAAGGTTATATTAAAAGGCTGATGCAACCAAAGAAGCCAAGACAACCAAGGAGCTTCCTGCATGCATGCACTGATGTACAAGGTAGAAGTTACTTCTGAAGTTTTACACTCATCACAGAAATTATTCTAAGTGTAAAATCTTTCGAAGCCAAAGACCAAATCTTTTGAAGCCAAAGATGAAGTCTTCCGAAGCTTCAAAGACAAAGTCTTTCAAAGCCAATGAAGTGAAGACTGATTTCTTCCGAATACAGTGAAGACATGCTTTCTCTGATGTACTTTTACATAAAGCTGACTTACTTTTTGCTGCCACTCTAAAGACTCACCTACTTATACAAGTTGGTGAAAAGGTCCATGCTTTAGTAAATTGTAGATTATGGTTTTGAATCTATAACTTCCTACTTTGTACCTTTTATCCTTTTTGTAAAATATTAGGATGTGAGCTATGGCATGTCATAGTCACTAGTCAAAAGGCAATCTGCCATTTCATTTTACATTGATCTTGTTGTCTGGATTAGTGTTTCTAGCTGGCCTTCAAAGTATGGCTGGCTGTAGGATGTAGTATAAAGTATCTCAGGTCCTTGTATTTCTTTTCTATGCTTTGTAACCCTTGTAAAAGAACTTCAGAGCAATATACATCATCCTTGAAAACTATACATATCTTGTTCTTGTTCTTAGTTCTATTTTATTGTTTACTTGTGTTCTTAGTATCATTTATATAAATCTGATTCCCTATTTGATCTATTAAGTGTTCTAACACTCTCCTTATTATGAGATTGATTGTATTGACCATCCCTTAACCGGTCCTGCAGAAGGTTTGTAAAGGGTTATCAGGGAGAGTCACGAGAGACAGAGGAAGTGGCCACCCAAGCTGAACAAGCTGGCCCTTCAACTACTATACCTGAAGATGTCCCTGGGAGTTCTCAGCCAGCAGGTACATTTATACAGGCAGAGATTGACTCGTGGTTTAGTTCTGGGAGCGAAACTGACATTGATCAGATTGGAAATGTCCCTTATGTTCTTCAGGAACGTCCCATAGTGCGTGAAACACCTGCAAAATGCACTAACAAGGAACGTGATGCGGACTTTGTTCCTGAGGAGACTATTGTTAGTAGGTGGAGAAGGAAGTGGATGTCGAGGAGAGCTGGAGATAGTCCACGTGGTAGGGGTAGAGGACGTGGTGTGTTGAGGAAACGTCGGACCCCAGTGACCACTGTGTCAACAGAAGAAGAAGCTCCTATATCTGAGACTCCTGCTACAATTAGCGAGGCTGCTACATTTGTTACATCATCTCCTATGCCCGCTACTAAGGATGTGTTAAGTACTCCACCAAGAGAGCATGGCTTTGAGGAGACAGTTGGTATGGAAGACTTTCTTAACACCCCTCCCATGCATACACATGGTGCTAGTACTTCTAATAGTTCACCTACATATGTTACTTTGGAGCAAAGAGTTAACATTTTAGAGAGGGAGATGTTAGAGAAGATGCAATTTATTGATGATTTACAGAGGCAGCTGATAGAGAAGGATGAGAGGATTAAGGGTCTTGAACATCAGCAAAACTTTATATTCAGCTATGTTTAGATCCTTGAGCAGAACCTAAGAGATCTCACTTCACGTGTGTCTTTTCAGTTTACACAGCAACAGACCACTGAAGTTGGAGAATCTAGCGGATAGCAACCTGCTGATCCCATAGTTGCTGAAGATCCTGCTGATACTACAAAGCATGACGTTGATCCTGTTGTTGTAAAAAGGACAACAGAGACTGTCGATGTTGATCAAGAGTCACCTATCACTGATATTCCTATGACTGATATTCCTATGACTACTGAGGATCAACCTGTAGTTTATACTGGAGAGGCATTTGTAGAGCTTGAACATGACTTTCCTATTCCAAACCTAGTAGATGATGATGATGGTTTAGACTTGGTTGATTATGCTTCGAGTGATGATGATGAGGATGATGATGATGATGATGATGATGATGATGATGATGATGATGATGATGGTGATGATGGTCATGAAGGTGATGTCAGTAAAAAGGATGATGGTGGTGATGATGATGATGATGATGATAATCAAGGAGGTGATGTGGGTTCTGCTGGTGCTTCTAAGTCATCGGGTGCTGACAATGTCTCCGGACCAAGTCCTGATGATACCACTGAGTATACACCTTTAGACCCTGCTATAGAAGAAGCTTATGAGAGGGAATTTTACACTTTCCAGCAAAAGATTATTGCTGAGGAGATTGAAGAAGAATTTGGAGATTTTAATGATCTGGATGAAGGAGTAGAGTACACAGATATATTTGGAAATAGTTTTAAGGACTTGTTTTCAGATACATTGATCGAAGAGGGTGAAATCGTTGGAGAATCGAGCAATCAGCAAATGACTGACGAGACAGCGAATGTTACTGGTCGAAGTGTTGTGCGTCAGGTCGGAAATCTAACAGTTTCTGCTCCTCCTCTATCAGCTTACATTCATATGCTGAGACATTCCAAACCTTTCATAAGGTATGGGAACTCAAAACCTATCATTAGTTGGGCATATGATGCGGAGAAGAATATGTATGTAGTTAAAAGAAAGGGTGGAGCTATCGAGTACTTTCAAGATGAACACGATTTCCATACACTCAGAGCATTGAATTTATATGCTATGGTTCGTGTTCCATTCATTAACCCTAGTAACTATAGTAAGGCCAATTGGATAAAGAATATGATATGGAGGCATAGTAAAACCAACTTCAAGGACTTCAAAACTGCCAAATCTAAAGTCATTGAAGATGAGACCCGGATTGACCCAAACATGAACAAGCCAATGAAGATAAGGGTTTATAAGCATCCAAGATATGTCAGGAAGATCCCTATTCACGCTCATGTGCAAGTTAACAGCTTGTCCAAGTTAATGTGGTGGAGTTGTGAAAAGGAGACAGGACACGCGTTGATTCAGTGCTAAATAAAGAATACCGTGTCATCGACCCTGTGGATTTTCTAAAGTTTGGAAAGGAAGATTTGATGAAGTTGTAGGCTTGTCCAATTGCAACTGATGAATCTATTCACTTCATAGCAGCACAGTTTGGTTGGATGATCACAAAGGCCTTAGCGAACAAGATGTATGCTTACGGAGGCAGTTACAAGGTTGATGATGTGGGCTTCAAAATGCATTGATTTACCAAGCCTAGGGGGATATTGTAAGGGTTGAATCTAGAGGCACGGGAAATCAAATCATGATGATGAAGATCAAGACAAGCAACAAGTCTAATTTGCCGCGATAACTTGCTTCTCACGCGAAAACATCAAGTCGCGCGAGAACAAGTTATTCGCGCGAGAACTTCTAGATTAATATATATAAAAGTTTTGTAATGTAATTAGTAAGCTTTTGTCATTTTCCTAATTTTTAATGCTATTGTAATCATTTAAAAATCAGAGAGCAATACAATTGCAAGTTATTTACATTTGTTTCTTCTTCAATCTTTTAATTCCACAATAATAATATTCCGCGTTATTGTTGTGAGATCGATCTCATAATTGTTGATCCTTACAAAAGTTCTTGGGCGAATAGTCTTAAGCAAAACTAATTCGCACAAATTTTTCACGTGGAAACTTTTATAACTGATTTTTGCGAAATGTTCAACTTTTCATGCGAAAGGAATCTTTCTGTAACAGATTTTCAACAAACTTTTGCAAAAATCACACTTTTCGAGCGAACAATTACTTTTCACGTGTGAAACTTAAGATCTTCAAAAATGATCAAATATAGCATAAATCCAATAAATTTTTAAGGAACTTCAAATCGGATCTTAAGAACACTTCAACAAATACTTATCAATGTTGAATTCAATCGATCTAGAACAAACCTTGCTCTGATACCAATTTTAAGGATCATCACAATACAAATAACGTCGATCTCATGACGAGAATGCGGAATGTTAACATCACGGAATAAGATTGAATAGTAAATGAAGAACACAAATGTAAATAAACTTCTCGATTCTATTGCTCTCTGATTTTGAATGTTTACAAGTGAGTATGAAATTAGAAAAATTGAGAAAAGCTCTCTAAATTACATAACAAAACATCTATTTATAGTAAACTAAGAAGTTCTCGCACAGTTCTCGCGTGACTTTCTAGTTCTCGCACGAGTTGTAGTTTTCGTGCGGCAACTTCAGATTCTCGCGTGACTTGATCTTGATAATCTTGATTTGATTTTCCGAGCCTCTAGGTTCAATCCCAACAGGTTAAAATGGGTAAATGTCAGGGATGCAAATGGTAATTTACTCTATTAAAAATTTGTTTTTTGTTTGTCGTTTAATCATTGATAATAACATTTCTATTGAATTTGATCTTTTTGCTTTTTATGTGACAGATTTCCAAAACACAGACGCCTACCCTCTCATGAAATGCATCTATAATTTGTACCATCTCACTTTCACATCTTCATCTAAGTTGATAAGTCCATCTACCTTTGCTGCCATCTCTCAAGATCTTTCACTACAAAAATTTTGAACATTAGTAGCGACAAAAGTCGTCTTTAATACTTTTAGCAGCGACATGTCACCGTTAATAAGTCGTCACTAATTATTGATGACTGGGTTTGAGAATAATATTCTTGGTTGATGTGACTCAACCTAGGATCGAATATGCAGACTGAGTCAGTAATATAGTTGCGGAATCACTATATTACAGAAAAGATGAACCTGAAATAAATGTTTGAGTAAATGCAGTGCATGAACACCGAAGTCACTGATGTATAATATTGATGTTATAACTGTTGAAGACCAAAAACTTACAAAGTTAGGGTATGTGACCCTATTTATAGGTGTATATATTGCCTGTACAAAAGACTAAACTAACCCTGATCTATATAAGAGAATCTAGTCTAAGTACAAAATAAATATAAAACAGTGTAAGTTGTTCATCCGCATTAGTTCATGCGGATGAACAAGTCTTCATCAGCATTAGTTATCTTGTGATCCGCATTAACTTAGTTCATTCGCATTAGTTTATGCGGGTGAACAAGTCATTAGTAGCATTTGATCAGCATGTGTTTGCTCACCCGTATTAGTTTATGCGGATGAACAAGTCTTGGCCGCATTTCCTGTTGTTCATCTGGATGGACTAATGCGGGTGAACAATCTTTGTCAGCATTTCTATAGTTCATCCGCATGGACAAATACGGGTGAACACTTCTTGTTCAGCATTTCTTCAGTTCATCCGCATGGACAAATGCGGATGAACACATCTGTTCAGCATTAGTTGTCTTGACCCGCATTTGTTAATGCCGGTGAACAAACACTTGTCAGCATTTGTTCACTAGTCATCCGCATTAACAAATGCAGGTGCTCTATACTTATCTTTTCTTGTCTTCTGTTGTCTTCTGTTGGCGATGTCTTCTGTGTTCTTCTATTGTTTTCTGTAACTAATGTTCTCCAACCAGAACAACCTCCAACCACTTCTTGGGTTGGCAAGAATGATCCTTTCAGGATCTAACAATACTCCCTCTAAGGATTATACTGCCTAGGTTCCTCAAGATTGTGATGGAGTTGGTGGTTGTGAAGATTTTGGTTGGTTTGTAGAGCTGCTTCTGATTTTATGAAGATGAGTCTGCATTTTTGTTGTTTTATGAAGATTTTGCAGATTCTGAGATTGTCAATTCTTGCTTGGATTGTCATGTATCTTGATGTGACATAGATTCCCAACTTGACTGATTTTGGAACATATGCATCTTCTGAAGCTGATTGACACAATCAATTTGACAAAGTTGTTAATTTAATGTTTGCAAATTTCATGTTTTTGTAAATATTTCCTTTTAAAATTTTATTACTCCCCCTAAAGTTTATATCCATGCGGGATAAAAACTTTAGATAAAATTTATAAAATTTTAGGACAATATTTCTGAACTGTTTAATTTTTTTGCACTTTTGTTTGAAATTTTGGGATCATATCAATCTTATCTTTCATAAGTGCAAGTTGTCATGAGCTTATTGATTGAAGGTATATTTGTCATTTTAAACTCAAACTTGATCAATATTGTAATGCATGTGATAATTATCATCTTTTGATTGAATTAAACATTCAACATGAACCTCACACTCACAAGCATAGAAAGATCAACTATCCTCATGTACTGTATGGAAGAACTTTTTCACAACTTTCAGTGCCTGGTCATTTAAATTGTGAAGTCTTATTCATTTTGGTAAGGGGGATCCACTTTGGGATTCTTTTACCTGATCCTTATTTAATGTGATCCATATTGGGATTCTTTTTGCTCTTTACTTTGGAAGGTGATCCACTTTGGGATTCTTTTTGTTATATTCTGTTTTATTTGTCATCCGTATTAGTTGTGTTCCTCATTGGGAATCTTTTTGGAACTAGACATCATCACTATGTGCTTGTTTCCCCAGGTCTTTGCTCAGCAAAACAAAGGAGAAACTGATGGTTGAATGAGATTCATAAAGTATCATGACCCGGTGTGTTTAGGTTGCTACACATACACACACTTGGATAAGTTAGATACTTACATGCTCTGAGATGATGCATTCACAGTTGAATGTGATCTTTAGTTTATCACAGCATTTATCTTCTGTTCCAAGTTGAGCCTACCCTCATATCAGGTAAGTCATGTCAGCCTTTCAATATATTGAATTAATCACAGTGAATGATATAACGACTATAATTATAACATTTCCCATGAGAAGTACAAATCAAGGACTTCAACAAAAATTGATTTCTTTTTGTAATTTTGTGAATATATTTTTGTCAAAGCTCAGAATCCCATTCCTCACTGAACCTACTCCTGTAATTCTACCGCCCTGTGAATCTCCGCCGAATGCCACAGTAGTTCCTTGAATGTGCTTGAAATCATGAAGGAGGGAACTGTCTCCTGTCATGTGTCGGGAGCATCCACTGTCCACATACCACAAACTGTGGACCTGTATGAATGACCCTACATGCACCAAGAACTAGTTAGACGGAGGAACCCAAGCCATGATGGTCTTGGGTTGACCTTTTGCATCGATCACTGTAACCTCTCGATACTTACCTTTCGTTTGATTTTTTGAAGAAGAGGATTTTAGTGATTTTCTATTGTTCTTTTGATGTTTGATTTCATCAATTTCCTCTGACGAGTCAGAAGAGTAAACAAACATTTCCTTTTGATTCTTGTGAACATGATGATTATGTTTTTGGTTTTCTGAAATCATTTTGATGTTGTTCTTTTGAAGAGATTTCAGAGTTTTGTTTTGTTTTGTCGGAATTTTATGTCTGACTTTATCAGTTGAGATTGATGAAATTGGCTTGTTTAGTGTTGTTTTCAAGCCTTTCTGATTGAAGTAACAATCAGTTGTGTTGTGATTTGTCATATCACACAATGAACACTATTTATTAAAATGACAATTTCTTGTAGAATGGTTGTTCATGTTATAGACAGAACAGTACTCGGGGAAGTAGCATTCATCTGTGGTGTGATTTGACATATCACAATAGGGTTGCTTGCTTTTTAGCTTAGGTGAAGAAGACACAGCAGTCTTTAGGGTAGCAACAGATTGTTTCACAACTCTGTTTTGCTTTGCTTTGTGGGACTGATGCTGCTTCTTTCTGTATTGCCTTATTTCCCTATCGAATTGTTCTACCTGTTCTTTGTTGAAAATATCAAACCCAATTCCTTGTCTGATATTTGATGAAGATGGTGAATCAGATTTCACTTTAGATTTTTTAACAAAAGTGGTTTTTCCTTTGGTAGCTACGGGAACTTTGGTTTTATCCTTGAAGTTCAATGAAACTTTATCTGATTTGCTTGAATTTTTAGGAGATATGATCTCATAATCATATCTGCTTTCAGCAGATGGTTTCACTAAGCATTCAGCATTATGCTTCAATTTAAGATTTTGTGGAACAAATTTTACAAAAGGCACAATAGCTTTGACTGGGCTCTTTGGTTTCTTGATAACCACAGGCTTGTCTGAGCACTCCTTGATTTTGATAGGATGACCCAATCTAATTTTATCCTCATCAGTTTCAATGTAAACACCTGGTTTGTTTTGAGGATTTGTTGTTTGAGAAATCATTGATTTGGTTTCAATAATTTTAGATTCTTTTGTATATGATTGAGTAAGTGACTCAGTCATAACAGTGTAGTTATCATTATATGGAGGAGGACAATTTTTGTAGCCTATCCCAGTCATATCTTTAGCCTCTCTTTGGGAGATTAGTAGCTCTTGCAGCTTGACTGAAGATAGCTGAAACTTTTCAAGTTTCACTTCAGTAGCTGATTGCTCAGCTTTTGACTCGGTTAATAGTTCAGTTAACCTTTCATTTTCAGCTGCAAGGGCATACTTCTCTCCATGAATTGTTTCCATATCAGACAGCAAAGACTTGATTTTAATTTCAAAAATTCTCATTTCTTGTTTGAGCATTTCTGATTTTACTTTTTCTTCTTTTATTTTATTAGCCAGTTTATGATTATTTTCTCTTTACCCCTGTACTTCAAGAACACACCTCTCAGAACATAAGTTAGATTTTACCTTTGATGGTATTGGAGAAGGACCATCATTGATATGAGCCATTAGAGCATGGTTCTGGAATTGAGGTTGAACTTCCTCTGCATACAGGCTCCAGTCACACACTCCATCTTGTCTGATGACAAGAGCATTTGATGTTTGCTGACTGCTTCCTTCATATTGATATGTCAGCAGAGGTTGTCTTTGTTGAGGTTGCTGTTGCTGACTCTATTGTTGCTGTTGATTGTTCTTGCTTGGATGATAGTTGGTATTGTGTTGAGTAGAATGTTGGTCATGTGATGGTCTTTTATAGCTTGTATTGTTTCTCCTGGGAGAGTTACATTCCCGAGAGAAATGACCAGTCATCCCACAGTTGAAGCATTTAACTTTAGATTTGTCATATCCCAGTTTGGTGTTCTCATTAAGGCTTAGTTTCTTCTCTTTGTGAAAGAATTTCTTTGCTCTCATAGCAATCATGGCCATCTGCCATTGCAAATCCATTTCTTCCATATCATCAGGATCCATTTCTTTTATATCTTCTTGAATCAGATGAGCTGATGTGAGTCTCCCCCCAAGGTAGGCTTCAAAGCTAGCAACAAAGGCATTGTAAGTTGCCTTTTGTTCTTCAGAGTTTTGCTCATCATGCATGTTGTTAGGAGATACAGTGGGTTGAGCAGAAGATGGTTGTTTTTGAGGTTGTGGAGCAGCACAAAATCCTATTGTTCTTGTTTGATCTCTTGATGACAGAAAGTCTTCTTCTTCAGTAACAAAGGCATTTTCAATAGAATGAGTCTCAGATGGAAACTTGTAAGCCTTAATGACTTGAGGTCCACTCAGATTTCTGCTCCTTTCATCAAGTTTAAGAGCCTCAATTTTTGTAATCATGATATCCAAGCTAGTACTCTCCAAATCAAGAGTATTCTTCAACATTGTAACATTCTGTTTCCAGCTTTCAGGCAAGCTGTGTAGCATTTTCTTGTTTAGTTCCTTCTCCTTGTAAGTGACCCCCATAATTTCAAGGTCATTTACAAGTTGCACAAATCTGTGAAGCTGTCTGGAGATAGACTCTCCTTTGGTTTGATGAAATGTCTCATACTGATTTATCAACTTGTCTTTGTTAATTTCTGTAACTTCACTGCTTCCCTCACACATAATCTGTAGAGCATCCCAGACCCCCTTTGCAGTACCATATTTTTCTAATCTTTTGAGAACATCCATTTAAGAGCTTGTGAAAGAATGGAATAAGCTCTAAGATCAATCTTGATTTTCTTGTATTCTTCGTCATCAAAATTTAAGTTGGGATCCTCAATGGGAATTCTTGCAGTTCTGTATTGAGCAGCCTGATCAGTATTCAGGGACAGTGGAATGTGGGGACCCTTGCAAATCGATATCCAGTAGTCAGGATCTACACCTGTAATGTAATTTCTAAAACGAATTTTCCATTGCTTAAACTCAGATTTGTGTTTAAGCATAGGAGGTTTAGATGCATGACCAATTTCAGAATGATTATAGGAATCATGTTAGTTAAACAGATTTCAACTTGTTGAATACTATTTTAAGTTGATTCTAAGTTCGAACAGTGTGTTTTTTTTTCAAAATCTTCTGTTTTCGGTCAAGAACAGGTCTGTTAAGTTTAGATCTGTAGATTTGAAGGAGTTCTAAGTTCTTGATTTTGTGTTGCTGGGTTCGACTGCAGCAGATCTGAAGATTTTGTACTTTGTGGTGTTCGATTACAAGATGTTTGTTTATCAGAAGAGTAGATCTTGCTGATGAACAACTCAGTCTACAGTTCAATCGATTTTCACCCAAAATCTAAGATGATTCTGTGATGAATTCAAGAGCCAAGGCTCTGATACCAATTGACTGGGTTTAAGAATGATATTCTCGATTGATGTGACTCAACCTAGGATCGAATATGCAGACTGAGTCAGTAATATAGTTGCCGAATCACTATATTACAGAACAGATGAACCTGAAATAAATGTCTGAGTAAATGCAGTGCATGAACACCGAAGTCACTGATGTATAATATTGATGTTATAACTGTTGAAGACCAAAAAGCTTACAAAGTTAGGGTATGTGACCCTATTTATAGGCGTATACATTGCCTGTACAAAAGACTAAACTAACCTTGATCTATATAAGAGAATCCAGTCTAAGTAAAAAATAAATATAAAACAGTGTAAGTTGTTCATCCGTATTAGTTCATGCGGATGAACAAGTCTTCATCTGCATTAGTTATCTTGTGATCCGCATTAACTTAGTTCATCCGTATTAGTTTATGCGGGTGAACAAGTCGTCAGCAGCATTTGATCAGCATGTGTTTGCTCACCCGTATTAGTTTATGCGGATGAACAAGTCTTGGCTGCATTTCCTGTTGTTCATCCGCATGGACTAATGCGGGTGAACAATCTTTGTCAGCATTTCTACAGTTCATCCGCATGGACAAATGCGGGTGAACACTTCTTGTTCAGCATTTCTTCAGTTCATCCGCATGGACAAATGCGGATGAACAATTCTGTTCAGCATTAGTTGTCTTGATCCGCATTTGTTAATGCAGGTGAACAAACACTTGTCAGCATTTGTTCACTAGTCATCCGCATTAACAAATGCGGGTGCTCTATACTTATCTTTTCTTGTCTTCTGTTGTCTTCTGTTGATGATGTCTTCTGTGTTCTTCTATTGTTTTCTGTAACTAATGCTCTCCAACCAGAACAACCTCCAACCACTTCTTGAGTTGGCAAGAATGCCTTTCAGGGTCTAACAATTGATATTTCGCCACTAATAAAGTTATTCGCGGCGATTCTGTCGCCGCTATTTGTTTAAATTTAAAAATTTATGGTTGACTAGTAGCGGCAACATGTCGCCGCTAATGGTCCCTGTTTTTTAAATATTTTTTTATATTTTTTAGTTTCTAGTTTACAAACCATTATAAAGATAAATCAAGATTTTCCAATAACATACAATTTTCATAAACGACTTACAATTTTCACACATAAAAATAATATTAAGTAATCTAGTCATAAAACTTAAACATAAGTAGGTTAAATATTGTTTAACTTAAACATAAGTAGGTTAACCCTAAGACGCTATTCAAACGACTTGATTTAACTACTCAAAGACAAACATAATCTAGTTATCCAATATGCTATTCATCCCCTTCATCCGAATCATCTTCTTCGGCTTGATTTGGAGTCTTTGCGAAGCAATAAATTGTGTAAGTTGTGACATAAAATTTAGATTTTGAAACAGACTTGAAATTTGATCCTACAAAACAAAATATACATTATAATTTGTTATATTTTGACAAAATATATTATAATATAACACATCCAACTTTAAGTATATTAAGTGTCAAAATGAACATGTTGAACTACAAACACTTAATATACTTAGAAACATCCTAAAAATTATATCATTTTGACCCATTTTTCCGTTTTGACCCGTTTAATCTACAATTTAGATAATTTATATCTATTTTAGCAATAAAGGATCAAAATAACCTAAACCCACTGTGATACATTTAACACATCCAACTTTAAGTCATTTTGACCCGTTTTAAACTCAAATCATATCGTTTTCACTCATTTTGACCCCTTTAATCTAAAACTTAGATAATTTAAGTCTGTTTTAGCGATAAAGAGTCATAATAACCTAAACTCACTATGATGCACTTAACAAATCATATTTTAAGTCATTTTGACCCGTTTAAACTCAAATCATGTCGTTTTCACCCGTTTTGACCCGTTGAATCTAAGACTTAGATAATTTAAGTCTATTTTAACGTTAAAGGGTCAGAATAACCTAAACCCATTATGATGCACTTAACACATCCAAATTGTCAGTTAATCAATAAAAAAGATTCACACAAATTATCCTAGCCTAATACTTAATAAAAGAGTCACCCAACTAGTATAATACTACAAAACAAGACTAACACCCAATAACACAACTAGTTCAATAGATTCACACAAATAACATGATGATTCATACAATTACTAGCATATTATCACATTTTAAATGATTCACATAGCAAACACCTAATAATACAACTAATTTAAAAGATGCAAACAACTAGCCTAATACTTAATAAAAGAGTCACACAACTAGCATATTACTACAAAACAAAACTAACACCCAATAACACAACTAGTTCAAACGAGTCACACAATTAACAAGATAATTCATACGATTACTAGCATATTATCACATTTTAAATGATTTATATAACATACACCTAATAACACAACTAATATAAAAGATGCAAACAACTAGCATAAATTCTAAATAGTCTAGCATAATACATAATAAATCTAAAAGAAAAAAAATAAAATAAAAACCTCAATAGCAACAAACAAGGCGATGCAGTAGCGGTAGCGATGGTTGGTGGTGGTGACACTCTGGTGACTGATCGAGCTAGTAAAACATCATACAAATAGATCGGGGAGAATCATCAAAAAACATGAATAATTACAAGTAATAATGTATAATGATGGTGATTAGAATCTTACAATGAGATATGAAAAAGAAAGTCTTCTAAATGAGTGTGTGGAGTCGCCGAAGGCGAAGGTGCGGTTGTCGGGCGGCGGGGTGCGCCTGTGGGGAGGGTGGGTTCCGGTGGAGAGGGTGGTGCGGTGATGGAGAGCGTGGGGCGTTAGTGGGGAGACTAGTGTGGCGGTGGGGAGGCTGGTGCGGGGGTGGGGAGGCTGGTGCGGCAGCAGGGAGGCTGCGGGTCAGGCGATGGAGAGGTGGTCGCGGTGGAGAGCCGGTCACGGTGGGGCTGTTGGATTAGGACGAGAATGTATTGAGGAAGCTGGATAAGCCCCGGGTAAAAGTAACAACCAATAGCGGTGGCATGTCACTGCTAAAAGTGTCGTCGCTATTGGTGTTGTACGACATTACCCCCGTCGTTAGATCTGGAGACTAATCAATGGTCAGAACTAACTCAAAAGGTTGGGAACGGATCGCTGAGCAATAGCGGCAATACTTCACCACTAATAGTGTCGCTGCTAATGGTCCTTGTCGCCTCTATTAAGAACAATTCTTATAGTGGTTGACACCAACATCTTGGTCATCTGGCATCACCTATGTTTAATTTTTTTCATAAATTTTTCTCTTAGCTTATGATAGAAAACAATCCAATGTTTTTTTATTCTTGTGTTTTTGGCACCTCATCAAATTTTCTTTCATGAAATCTAATAACATGCATACTTTCCATTTGATATTGTGCATAATGTTCTTTGGATATCACCCATGCTTACACTGGATGGTCATCGTTATTATTTATTATTCTTAAAATGAGAAAACTAACTTTGTGGACATGTGCTATTGCAAACAAATCTTAAGTCTTTTCTCTATTCACCAATTTTGTATATTCATTCAAACCCAATGCAATCAAACTGTTAAATCGATTCAGTGTGATAATGGAAAAGAATACGATAATAACCAAATAATTATTTTACACAAAGCATTGCATTTTGTTTTGATTTTAATGTCCACACACTTTATTTCAAAATGGTAAAGTTCAACGCAAAGTACGTTCTATTAACAACATTGTCTGTAATATTCTTGCTCAGGCTTCAATCCTAACACTTTTGGCATCACACTTTACAACCTGCTACTTGCCATTTTACAATATTCTTCCTAACAAGAAACTACACAATCAATCTCCCACCACCCAACTCTATAATCGTTCCCTTCTTACTAGCACTTATGTGTATTTGGTTGAGTTTTTTATCCCTCTTCGCATCTATCACAATAAATAAACTCTCCAAACGATCCACTCCTGGTGTCTTTCTCAATACCTGTCGAACCACCAAGGTACAAATGTTACAACATTAATTCATACACTATCAAATTATTTTATCACGCCATGTAATGTTTGATGAAACCGGTTTCCCTTTTGCGAAAGTTAACAAACCTGATCTACTATCTTACCAAATCCTTTTATCTGATCTTCAACCTCTCCTTTGGCAAACCATAAACTCAACTCCACACATCCTCCCATCAAAAATCAACAGTGTACACCATCTTCCAAACCATTATCTACTTCTTCCAGCCCGCTTTCGCCTACTTCTTGCCCACCCAGTTCTTACCCTTCAATCCACTCCTACTAGTTCCGGCCCAACATGCCTCTTTTCGCCCCAATAGACCCGAAACAAATATCCCCAAACCATATTTTCTATTATTATCCGTTTAATATTATTCCTTGTTTATTTGACATGTTAGCAATAAAACCTACCCAAAATGACTTGTTTATTTTTTAGTTGGCCGAAATCATCACTTTTTAACTTATACTCCGTAATGAAACTAACTAATCAAATTTGCTTAGGTCAATAATATACAACATATGTATTGCAATTAATCATAAGTTGTTTCTCTAATATAAATACATATCAACAAGATAATAAGATACAAGAACCATTCATTCGAAAACTTAGATGGTTTATCATGGTTCATGAGGATCATGTATACGAGCATTTAGTCTTCTTAGCCATATAGAGTGTAGAATCATATGAAAAACATCATATCTCTTGGGTGGAGAATTCACCACAAAATGCTTTCGAACTTGAACACCATTTCTTTGCAATCTTATGTACTTTCTATGAGAAATTCCCATTAGAATGGTTTTCAAATTAGGAATATTTTCAAGTCCAATGTCAATTGAAAACTTGCGCCAATTCAATACGTCGTTGAATGGTTTTGCATAATGATCCTTTATGAGGACGGGTACACAATCCATGTAAAGCGCTTCCACCATTCTTGGGCTTGCGACTTCCCACCCGCTTGCGCAAATGCAATACTTGCTTTTCCTTACCTATTAACAATAGTCTCTTAGGATTTCTAAAACAATGTGAAATGAAGTTGGTTGGGCAAAGAAGCCTAAAGATCGATCAAAATAGATAAACTTTTGTATATGTTGAAACATTGGTCATGTTGAATAGACCTAAAACACATCGTCCTCCAAAAAGAACTTCGTATATTTTTTAAATTATTATTATTTTAAATATATAGGATTAAAAACTCTTCTTAAACAATGTACTCAACCTTTGACTTAACTCACTATGTGTAGTGGTAGGATCGCTTCGCTATCTGATGTACACAGCATAACCCTACACTTTATGCGGGAGGTATTGTTTGTTTAGAACTATAATCGACTTCTTTAGATAAAAATGTTGATTATATAATCAAGTACTTCTCTAAATAAAAGCTGTTATAAGGTTGAATGTAATTGTGTGAATTCTACACTTGTTTCATTTATAACTAAATTTATAGTTTGATCAATGTTACTAGACATGATTTAAAAAAAATTAAAAAAAAAAAGACAACCCATAATGAGTTAGTCATTAGTAAACAGTTGGAACTTGTCACTTCTAGTTTCATTAGATGAAGACTTGTGTTATATGACAAGTACATCATTCATTCAGGTTCGAACACGAAACCTCATGACTTCTAGCAAAACTTACCTCATCATAATAATTCTCGCCATTTGAGAGGTATTGTTGGATTTTGACACCGCCTTCAGTCTTGTTTTCCCAATGGCCAAGAAGTACTTGTCGAATGTAGCCATGAACACCACCGGAGAAGAAGACTAGTGTGGTTCGTTTGGATGGGGAAGGGTCGCCTAGCAATCCTTGGGTTGTGCCATGAGGAAGATATATTTCTGGGATCGATACATCTCTTGTAACGTTGAATCCTTCTGAAGTATTCGCGTTACATAAAGCTCGAATGGAGTTCTTGTATAAGGTAGGAATAGCGGACGAGATTTCAGGCCCCTACAACATATCAAAATCAAGCAAAACGTATGTCATAGAAACGATTAATCACCATAAAACCTTTAGATATCCCATCCTAACCACAATTAATAGGGTGTAGAGCTATACTGTTCACAAAGAAATTAAGAACGTACCGTAAAACACACAAAATAGATTGAAAGTTGTCAAAAATATAAATTTTGATACACATTAATTCATTCTTAAATCTTCTTAGTAGAATAAAAGAACTGGAAACTATTAGCCATGATAGTTGACACATTAACTTCTTATAAAATATTAAAAGTAGACAAAAAAAAGTTTGTACATGTTAAAATGATCCGTTTTGTGTAGTTTTAACTTGTTATGATCATGAAAGCTCTATTTATACTATACTTTCATCACATATAATTTACTCGAACATGTGTAATGTATTAAAAATACCCAATCATGACAAGCAAGCATGAAGTGATCAGCACCGAGGCTTCGGTTCCAGTATGGATGTTTCTCGGCTATCGCATTGACGTAGTCGATGAAGGTATTTTTCATGTCACTCCAAAGTCGGGTTTCTCTCACAAAAACAAAGTGAACAATCGACACAATGCTAATCGGTAGGAAGAAAAGATGAGCCTTTTCGGGGTCTCTAGTGCGAAATCGACTAATTTCCATGTCGTTTATGAAGATTCCTTCCATTCCAAGAATCCCATCACAAGGTGCGTTGTGAAAAACTGGTGGGTCGCCTTCTTCATAAACATATATCTTCAGTTCTTTCTCCATCACTAGGTAACTCCTATGCAAAATTAATTTGTAGTGTTTTTTTAAAGAAAAATAACAGTATAAAATTTATATCTTTGCTAGTATATAGTGTATAAATGTAGCATTTTTTAACTATTTAGTTAACATAAGAGTCCAAAATTATGAACATAAAGTTTATATAAAAACATCTAGCAATAGATTTTTTTTCTTTGTTCTCTTAAATTTTTTTCATATTTAATGTAATAGACCTACAATAAATTTCTAGGAAGAAGTAGTTGATTCATGTATTTTTGTTTGAATATATGTAACTTAAATTCATTATTTCTTTTTTTTGTTCTATCACATTAATATCTAATATAATATAATATAATAAACCTAACTTACGGGTGACATACATAAATTTCTCATGTTTTATAAACAATTTTAATAACAAAACTGATTTCAAAAGTATTTTCAATAATTTTGAAAAATAGAATGTTTTTTTTCTTCTTTATTTTTACCCCAATTGATAATTTCTAATACTAGTTTATTCTAAAACGTGTATGAGTTTATCGTTAAAAATAACTTGACGAAAAAAGTTATTACTTTCTAACAAAGCGTTCTAGTCGCAAACAAAAATAGTAGATTTTGAAGTAAAAGTAGTAGATGTTTAAGTTAATTATTTCAAAATTAATAATAAAGTTATTACTTTCCTCCAATTCAAGCAATTCCAAAGAATAATCTACAGCAGGATACCAAAATCGAAAGCGAAAGGTACCTGTGAAACAAATTAGGGTTCCAATAAACTGAACCAGAAGGCACATAATCAGCATCATCATCACCAATCATCTGATTAGCATCAGCAGCAGCAGAATAATTCCTAATTAATGCCCGTGATTTAGCTAATCCAGCTTCAATATTCCCCAAATCACTAGCTTTTTTCAGCTTAATTCCACCATCATCATCACCAAACATCCGTTGATTTGTTTCACCAATCAATGATGTAGACGATGAAAAGGACGATAAACTCGAGTGAGAAGTTAAAATCTTCAAAGATAATCCAAAGACTGAAATGAACGATAGGATTATAATAAGTAATTTGTTCTTCACATCCATTATCTCTTGCTATCAACACAAGTTTGAAGTATGTGTTTTGTTTTACAAAGGTGGATGAATCATTTCCAGAGCAATAGTTTCTTAAGCCAGAGAGAATGATAATATTATTGTTATTATTGTTGTACGTGGATGCATTGTGTGACTTGCATGGTGTATATATACTTGTATGAAGAAAATCGGGAATTTTAGAGAAATCAGGTAAAATGGTGACCACTTTATTTATATCTATAGTTATTGATGACAACTTTATACGTCTGTTGTTATAAATTAGAGTTTGTTCCTTAAGATGTAAAAGATATATATGTAAAACAAGTATTTATTATTTTCCTACTTTAATAAAAAATTAACTAAAGACTACATGTAACAACACCATATTACTTCTTGTCAAACTTTTTTCGTTTATCTGTTCTATTAAATAATCATATTAACTATTAATAATAATATTTAATTTTTTAGATTAAAATAGTTTTAAATAAATTAAGAAAAATAAATTTACTGATGTTATTTTAAAGGAAACAATTTTTTATAAAATAAAAAGTTTTTTTAAAACATCAAACTTTATAAAATACGAGATATTTTAAAATTATTGTTTTTAAAAAGTAAAATTTTTATAAAGAAAAAATAATTAAAATTGAAAGTTATAATAAGAAAGTTTTCCTAAACAAGATATGTTTATAAAATGTTTGTTTTGAAACAAAATCTTAATTCTATTTAAAATAATGAAGATTTTAATCATATCTTACTTTATAATATTGTTTTGTAATTAACAAACTTTTATTATATTTATTACTTAATTTATTAACTTGTGTAGTATAAGTGTTTACTACTTGTAGTGGAAGTATATAAATCTATAGTTGTGTTTTATTAAGAAGGATAATTAGACTAAAAAGTAAATCTTCATCTTGTATATGATATTACTTTTCTTTTAAATACACTACAAAAACTAATGTTTTATATCTCTAAGATGAGTATAGTATCATTAAATAAAAATAAATTAAAAAATTACATTTTCTACATTATTATGTGTAAGGCCCCGTTCCCGGGAACCCCACAGTTGGTCAATCACAATCTCATTTATATCAAAACATATTACGATTTATTAAGTAAATAAAATATTACAGCGGAATAATTCATCAAAAAACATTCCATGCTTTAATAAATACATTTGCCAAGTAATACATCATCGTTTAAAAGATTACAGAATGTCACTTAGTTGTATTACAAAACAACATCATTATTATTGCATGAGATGGATGTCAGTCTTACCCGCCAAGTAGCTTCACCCTCGTGTCATCCTCAACAACAACCTGCCAACTGAAAATGCATAAAAAGTCAACGTTACTGAGTGAGTTCTAGTTTTAAATAATAAAATATTTTATGTTTAGTAAAAAATATTTCATTTACTTTCGTTCTTGATCACACAACATACATACATCTTGATAATATCATTATTATCTTTTATCATCGTTCATAATAGTTTATTTCGCACTTTTTCATTATCTTTCACTTCTATCTAGATCATGTCATAAGCTATATCCCATCATTGGTGCACAAAGCGACTACAGTCTTGGGGTTAAGCGACAAGGATCCCGTTTCGTACATATGGATCAGTCACCAAGACTGACCCCCCTGTGTGTACACCCTCATGGGTCAGCCAAGATCGCACGCTACATTGCACACAATTGAGCTAACAACTCTTCATTGAGTTGTGAACCTCTTTAAATTTGCTTGCAAGACTTTACATTCTTTCATTATGTTCCACTTCGTTAACGATGTCTTTCACTTTCATTATATAATACTTTACGTACCAAAGCATTAACATACCACGTAAAGTCATGTAATAATACGTAATAAGAAACATCAATAACAGGCCACAATATGCATAACATGAACAAACATAACCCACTAAAACATTCCAGACCTTAATCATAAATTTCTATTTTTCCCAAAATTTCAGAAAAATTCTAAGGCAGCTTAGGCACATGAGCATTATGTAGGCGCATGGGCACTATGCAAGCGCACGGACAGTTGGGCGCATGGGAACACTTGGGCGCATGGGGAAAAACTTAGGCGCATGGGAAAAACTTAGGCGAATGGGTACTATGCAGGCGCATGAGTACTATACAGGCGCATGAGTACTTGGGCGTATGGGAAAACTTAGGCGCATGAGCAAACACTTAGGCGTATGGGCAAAAACTTAGGCGCATGGGAACTATATAGGCGCATGAGTACTATACAGGCGCATAAGTACTTGGGCGCATGGGAAAACTTAGGAGCATGAGCAAACACTTAGGCGCATAGGCAGTTTGGGCGCATGGGCACTATGTCAGTTCTAACTTGCACTAATTTCAGTTCCCGATCATCATCCTAACATATTCCTAGCCCAAATCTAGCATACTAAGCACATAAAACAAGCATATAACCACACAATTCAGTCAAACATTCACAAACACACATACCCACATAAAACAGAGGGTAATAAATACGGTTTACATACTGAAAGTTTCTAAAATTAATAGTTTACATGCATTTCCAGCCCTAAAACAAGTTTAAAAACAGAAAATTCGAGGTTCTAGAACTCACCTACAGCAGCCTTCGAGTAAAACTCCTCCAAACTTGAGAGCACTTGGAGTTCAAACACCTAAACACACCAAAAACACACAACCGAACACAGAGAAACATATAAGGCTTGGTCCACAAGCTGAAAATTCAGCTGAAACCGAACAAAACACACAAAAACTTACCTTTTAGACGATCTTCTTCTTCTTCTCTCTAGAAAACCGAAGGAAGCACTGCTTTTCTTCATTTTGTAGTCACGCAATTGGTGAGAGCAGGAAGAGTGGGTGGCCATGCCCACTTTTAAATATAATAATAATAAAGTTTGCCTCTTGCATAACTTTAACACCTCAACTTGGGTTATTTCACCTTTCTTTCTTTATACTTCTCTTTTCTTTTCTTTTCTTTTAAAATTTTCAGGTGTTACAAGTCCACCCCCCTTATATAGGTTTCGTCCCCGACACATGTCACTCATCGAACAGTTGGGGATAATGTTATCTCATCTCTTCCTTGATCTCCCACGTAGTCTCGGATCCCTTCCTGTGCCTCCACTGTACTCGCACCAGTGGAACCACTTAATTCCGCATCCTTTTCTCTTTTCTGTCAATGATTGCCACTGGTTGCTCCATATAATTGAGCCGTTCATCCACCTCGATATCCTCCAGTGGCACAATCATATCCTCATCGGCTAAGCACTTTCTCAGATGAGATACATGGAATGTTGGATGAATCCCACTGAACTCATCAGGTAGCTCCAACCTATAGGCCACCTCTCCTACTCGAGCAATGATTCAGAAAGGTCCGATATACCTCGGGCTCAACTTACCCTGCTTTCTGAACCGAATGATCCCCTTCCAAGGTGAAACCTTCAGCGTAACTTTATCACCCACCTTGAATTCAATCGGTCTACGCCTCTTGTCAGCATACGACTTTTGCCTATCTTTTGCCGCCTTCATAAAGGCCTTGATCTTCTCCAACTTTTTAGTCGTAGCCTCTATCACTTCAATGCTTCCCAACTCCTTCATCCCGATGTCACCCCAACATAGGGGCGTTCTACACTTCCTACCATATAGCATCTCATATGGTGGCATGCTAATGCTGGCATGATAACTGTTGTTGTATGAGAATTCAGCTAACGGTAAGTGTTCGTCCCAACTTCTAGTGTTTGAATTGTCTTCTCCGACTGACCATCTGTCTAAGAATAGTACACCGTACTGATATGTAGCCTCGTCCCCATCGCGTCATGAAATCTCTTCCAAAACTTGGATGTAAACCGAGTGTCACGGTCAGACACGATAGACACCGGTACACCATGATGGTCACAATCTCTTTGATGAACAGATCCGGCAACCTCTCAGATGAATATGTCTTGCGGATCGGTAGAAAGTGAGCACTCTTCGTCAAACGGTCAACTATCACCCATATGGCATCATACCCCCTTGTCGTATGTGGTAACTTCGTAATGAAGTCCATGGTGATATTCTCCCATTTCCACTCGGGTATATCCAAAGGTTGGATTATGGCTTCTGATGCTCAGCCTTTACTTGCAAGCAAGTAAGGCACTTGCTCACATACTCCGCTACATCGTGCTTCATACCCGGCCACCAGTAATCTTTCTTCATATCATGATACATCTTTGTAGCATCGGGATGAATGGAGTATCAAGTCTTATGAGCTTCATCCATTATTTTCCCCTGTAGGTCTCCATAACGAGGGATCCACATCCGCCCGAAGCGGGTTCTAACTCCGAGAGTGTTCTCACCCAACTCCAAGACTAGACCTCTCATCCTTTCGGAGTTAAGGCTCTTCTTTCAATGCCTCATCTTGGAACCCCTTGGCCTATGTCATTACATCGAAGATCATCACCAACTGGTAAGCTTTCACCCGGATTGGCTCGGGTTTCTCCTTTCGGCTAAGGGCATCCGCCACTACATTGGCCTTGCCCGGATGGTAGTGGATCTCATAATCATAATCCTTGATCAACTCTAACCACCTCCTTTACCTCATATTGAGATCTTTTTGCTCAAAGAAATACTTCAAGCTCTTATGGTCAGTGAAGATAGTGCACTTTGTCCCGTGCAAGTAGTGCCTCCAAATCTTTAATGCAAAGACCACAACCGCTAGCTCTAAGTCATGAGTAGGGTAATTAGCCTCATGGATTTTCAACTATCGGGAAGCATAGGCTATAACCCTTCCCCGTTGCATCAGCACGTAACCCAATCCTGAATAAGAAGCATCTGAATAGACCACCAAGTTTTCATTCCCTTCGGGTAACGTCAAGACAGGAGCTTGAGTCAATCCTGTCTTTAACTCCTCAAAAGCGTTCTCCTGTTCCGGACCCCATACAAACTTCACATCCTTGCGGGTCAGCTTGGTCAATGGTGAGGCTATCTTAGAAAAGTCTTGAATGAATCTCCTTTAATAGTCTGCTAAACCCAAGAAACTGTGGATCTCAGATGGCGTCTTTGGAGTCTTTCATTGCATCACCGCCTCCACCTTTGTCGGATCTACCATGATCCCTTCGGAATTTACCACATGACCCAAAAACTAAACCTCGCGTAACCAGAAAGCGCACTTGGAGAACTTAGCATACAACTTCTCTCTTCTAAGTGTCTCTAATACCTCACGAATGTGACCGGCATGATCTTCTTCGCTCTTCGAATAAATCAGGATATCATCAATAAACACAATCACTGATTTATTTAACATCAGCTGACACACCCGGTTCATCAAATCTATAAAGGCAGCTGGCGCGTTAGTTAGACCAAAAGACATAACGAGGAACTCGTAGTGTCCATAATGCGTGCGAAAAGCTGTTTTAGGTATATCTCGCTCCTTCACCTTCAACTGATGGTAACCAGATCGTAGATCTATCCTCGAGAACCAACTGGCACCTTGGAGCTGATCAACCAAGTCATTAATTCTGGGTATTGGATACCGATTCTTCACCGTCAACTTGTTTAACTCATGGTAGTCGATGCACATCCTCATACTATCGTCCTTCTTCTTTACAAACAAGACCGGAGCACCCCAGGGAGAGATACTTGGTTGAATGAACCCTTTGTCCAACAACTCTTGCAACTGAACCATCAGTTCCTTCATCTCAGACGGAGCCAATCGATACGGTGCCTTGGCAACAGGTTGAGCAACGGGTATCAAGTCGATCTGGAACTCGATCTCCCTTGTAAATCATCTGGGAACACGTCTGGGAAGTCACACACAACTGGTACGTCGGACAATTGTGGTACTGACGCATCCACATCCTTCACGTAAGCCAGGTAGGCACTACATCCACGTTTCATGCACTTCTCTGCCACCACCATCGAAAACACCTTCAGAACCATAGTAACTCGATCACCGTAGATCGTCACTGAACTCCCATTAGGCGCAGTCAATCGGATCATCTTCTTACGACACACAAAATTTGCCACATAGGCTACTAACCAATCCATCCCTAGAACCATATCGAATCCACCTAGGGACATCACGAATAATTTAGCAGAGAATTTATGGCCTTCCAATTCTATGTCATAATTCTCTATCAGATCAGAAATCCTGGTAGACTTACCAATGGCAGTTTCTACATCGAAGGGCTCATCAATCTTTCTACTCCTAACAGGCAACTTAGCACAGAAGGCAGCAGAAATAAACTCTTACTAGCACTAGAATCAAATAATACAAAAGCACAAGTTTGGTTTACTAGGAACGTACCTGACATGACATCGGGGTCCACCTTAGCCTCCTCTCGGGTCATCGTGAATGCTCTGGCTTTTGCCTTCGGTCCCTACTTCTCAACCCCTTTCTTCACCCCGGAGCTCTCGGCCCTTGGCCTCTTGCAATCCCTGATCAGATGGCCCTCTTCACCATACTTATAACATCTTACAACCCCACACACTTTTGCCATATGACCGGGTTTCCCACACTTGAAGCAGAGATTCAGTCCCCACTTACACTCCCCTGAATGTTCCTTCCCGCAATTACCACACCGCTTAGTCCACGTACCTGCCGACACTACCCTCTGATCATCCATCCTTGCCTTCTTGTTGCTCGGAGTAAAACCATCACGACCAAACCGCTTCCCATTCCAGTTTCTGTCACCACCCTTTTTGTTCACCTCTAGCACTGCCACTTCTTCTCTCTCATCATATAACCTCCCTGCCAGATCAATCACTGACCTAAACATACTTGGCAGGGCGGCGATCATGTGCCTGTGGATATATGCCGGCAAACCCTGGATATACCTCTTGATCTTCCTTGACACTGGCGTCACCTGATCCGGCACCAGCCTTGCCATCTCGTTGAACTTGTGTATTACTGGTGTGTCATGGTTCCCGCCTCCAACTGTAGGAACTCTCTCTCAATCTTGTCAAGCTCCCTATGAGGACAAAATTCCTCGATCACCAACTTCTTCAGCTCACTCCACCTCATCCTCCCAATCGCCCTGCTACCCTCGGCCTGGACAATGTTTTCCCACCAGCATAAGGCCGAGTCCACAAATGAGTGGGTAGCAAATTTCACCTTCTGATCCTCTCGACACTTACTGATATGGAACACCGCCTCCATCTCCCTCACCCATCGGTGAGCAACAGCAGCATTACCATTTCCATCAAAAGTTGGGGGCTTGCATCTCTGGAATGCCCCATAACTACACCCCTTGGCGGTTTCCTGCACCGCTTCCTCTTCCTCTTTGTCACTGGAGACAACCATCTCAGTTTCTGGTTGCTCCCCTTCACCTGAACCTCTCCCAACGGTCCTCCTCCTCTCCTCCTTCTCTTTCTTTTCATCCTCCATCATAGCACGAATAACCTCGGTCATCACAGACGGCAGGATCGTCTGCATGACCTGATGAACTTCCTCCATAACTGCCTCCTTAATATAGGCTCTTAAATTAGCACTCTCATCACCGCCTTCCTGGTGATGAAGCTCGGGCTCTGCAGGAGCCGTCTCAGCAGCCTTAGCCTTGTTCCCGGTGACACGTGGCCTAGCACCACGACCACCCTGCACACCTCCTCGAGAAGCCTTCGAAGATCTACCACCCACTATCCTCTAAACGCTATAAGATTCAAACACCAACATGGTCATTCAAAGTAATAGCTCAGATTATGTCAAGTATAGTAAGTCCCTAATTACAGTGACCAGTTTTGATTAGCCACTTACTTTACTCTTCATCCCCCAAGCATTTCCTATCCTGACTACATCAGTATCTAAATCTACTAAGAGCACATAAATCAGATAGCACGCGCACATAATACCGGTTAACCTTAAGAAAGTAAATTACCTGATGGCACGTAGCTACTTGAGCTGGCATCCCTCCATTCGGTCCCATTCTCAGTTTAAGTTTAGGTTTTAAAAATATTTACCCATTTCTCTTAAACTTTGGCTCTGATACCAACTTGTAAGGCCCCGTTCCCGGGAACCCCACAGTTGGTCAATCATAACCTCATTTATATCAAAACATATTACCATTTATTAAGTAAATAAAATATTGCAGCGGAATAATTTATCAAAAACCATTTCATACTTTAATAAATAAATTTGCCAAGTAATACATCATCATTTAAAAGATTACAAAATGTCACTTAGTTGTATTACAAAACAACATCATTATTATTGCATGAGATGGATGCCAGCCTTGCCCGCCAAGTAGTTTCGCCCTTGTGCCATCCTCAGCAACAAGCTACATGCCAACTAAAAATACATAAAAAATCAACGTTGCTGAGTGAGTTCTAGTTTTAAATAATAAAGCATGAGAGAGCTACATCCAAGGAAGCCCATTCTAAAGGACAAGCTCTTCCCAAGCCTTTGTATCTACTGATGAAAGCACAGGCATCTTTCTCTTTACCCTTGAAGACCTGGACTGTATCCATCCAGATGATCTGGAGTACATAGAAATAGTCTAGCAAATGGCTCTTCTCACTCATAGAGCCATAAAGTTTAACAAAAGGACAGGGGGAAAGTTTCCTAGCAATGCAACTAGTGGAAAGTTTGGGCTGAACAAAAGAAAGTGAAGTGTTACAACTGTAACCAAATGGGACACTTTGCTAGAGAGTGCAAGGCACCAAGGACAAATAGTGGCCAAGCATAAACCAGACCAAACTACACTGATGGAGTTCCCCAGAATGAGAAGCCTAAACAGCAAGCTGCAGTTGCTATTGAAGAGGGAAGCTTTGACTGGAGCTTTCAGGTTGAGGATGCATCTCCAAACCAAGCACTGATGGCAGATCATGATAAAGCCAAGGTATTGGATCATCCTTATACACCTGAATGTATTGCTAAAGTTAACTGATATAGGTCATATAACTTAGAGATGAGAACTAATCTTGAGTCCTTAAAAAATTTTAAAAGCTGATTTCAAAAGAGCTGAAAATAACTACAAACTTAAAATAGAAGACTTCAAGTTGTCTTCGAAAGAAAATTATGTCTTCAAATTAAATAACTACTTATAAGAAATTTACCTTCGGAAGAAATTCTAGAATATCTTCTGAAGTTTAAATATGCTCCTAAGTACTTACATGTATTTGAAGGACAAGTTTCTTCCGAAAGCAATTAAGTCTCGGAAGATTTTGAGAAAACCGTTTCAACTCTTAAGCATGAACATACCAACTATAGGACTCAGAAAAGATCTCATCAATTAAGTTAACTGAATTCCAGGCTGAGCTTGTGATTAGGAAAGCCAGGGCAAGCGTGTTCTTGAAGAAGAGACCTTTAAGAACATGATATCCTCATCCTTGTATGCAAAAGTTTGTTACAAGAATTAGCAAGGATTGGGATCTACTGAGATAGCTCCTCCACACACTCTATTGTCTGTAAGACCTCTAAGGTGTGGAACTTGTGAAGATGAGCTTTCCCTCATTGACCCCATTGATGAAAAGGATGAAGAGGAGATAGTAAAGGATGATTCTGAGAAGAGTGAAGAAGATCATCCTAAAAAGGGTCATTATTCTCCTGAGGAGAGAAAAGAATCTAGGATGACCAAGTCTAAGAGGAAGAACTTAATCAATCAAGGCCACTTCAACTCTAAGAAGAAACAAGTGTTTATCTCTGCAGGATTTGAAGTGGTGAAGGCTGAAGACTCAACTATGAACTCTAGTACCAGGAGTTCTAGTTCATGTCCAACTCATCCCAGTAAAGAGAAGAAGGCTGGTCAGCTGTGTATCACTGCTACACAGCATGAACCATCCAGTTCCAAGAGCATGCCTCACCCCAAGAAGTTTGTTGCATCATCTGTGAAGATAAAGATGGAGGTGGAAAGTGATCAAGTTCAATCTTTATTTCAAAAGAAGACTCTTATAAGGAAGCAAATGGATTGCATCATGTGTGGTAGTACTTCTCATCTTGCTAAGGATTGCATCTACAATCCTAAAAGTACTCTTCACATCATCAAAGAGAAAAGTTCTGAGAAGAACTAGCTTCGGAAGGAAAATCTTTTCCTTCGGAAGCTCCAAGGTGAGAAAGAAGACAAGCGAAAACTTGCCTTTGGAAGAAATTTGATCTCAGAAGAAATGAATGCTTCTAAAGTACTGAAGCCTGCTGCAGTGAAAGCAAGATCTTCTGAAGGTCCAGTCTCCAAAACTTTCGAAGTTTGTCAAAACTTCCGAGGTGTTGAAGGTCAAGTCCAATCTTTCAAAGATGGTGTGGAAGATGACGAAAGACCAAGTGACTGAAAGTTCTTCATCAACAACAGCTAGTGATCCCCAAAGCTTGAACATAGGATCAGTTACTGTTACATTGTCTTCAAATCACTTTGATAAGCCCAAGACCAAGGCTTGGGTTTTCCAAATGGGAAAGATAAAGCCTGGCATCTTCAAGACTATGAGGAAGCCAACTGCTGGCTTCTCAGGGGTAGAAACAGCCCTTGTTCCAAAATGTTAGAGCTCATTGCTCAAGGTGACAACCTAGCAGCACCAGCTAGTGTTGAACCCACACCTTCTACTTCCCAACCACCTATATAGCCAAAAATAATCATCACCTAGCAAAGAAAATCCAAACGAACCCCTTCACATGCTACTCAGTTTGTGCAGGCCCCTATATCATCACCCATACAAGAGGAAGTGGACACTAGAGCTCCCACTTCTCTTGAGGAGCAAACCACTCCCATCTCACCAATGATCAGTGCTAAGGTTCCTCATGCTCAGCCTGATGATCTCACAATCTCCACAGCCTTAAGCCTTCACTCAGAGTCTCAAAACTCTAGTGAACAACCTTCAGGGGACAGTTACCATCCCCAGCCTCTTGATCTAAACCAACCAATCCCAAACCTTGAATTCTATGATGATGAAGACATAGGCTTCAATGAGTATCATGAGTCTCTCTTCTCCACCCCTACTCAAGGAGAGATGAGTACTCATGTTTCTCCCATGTCTAGCCCACATCATCCACCTACTACTAAGGTGGATCTCCCTGAACTTGTTCAAGAGGTCCATATGGAAGAGGCTCTCACTTTAGTAAGTGATTACATCATTTAGACCTCAACCATGGCAACCCAGCCTCTTGACACTTCTCTTGAAGTTGTCATGATGCAGGGGAAATCCAGCAGCCAAGAACAAAGTGCTGGTGATGAGAAAGAAAACCTTGGTCCTATTTTCTAATCCCCCTGTGATTCTTCTAATGAAGATGAGGGGAGTCTGAAACTAAAGGTGCAAACACTGACAAAAACATGCACCTATTTAGTCTTAAAGATAAGTCATTTGGAATCTCATGTGACTGTCTTTCAAAGGAGGGTCAATGATCAGCAACTTGAGATCATCGATCTTAAGGGCAAGTTAGCTGAGAGACTACTCTGGAGAACTCAACCAAGTCCACAAGAACCTATGGATGTGACAGACCCAACCCCAAGCCCACTTATGCAAGAAGGTGATGCTACCAAAAAGGGGGAGAAAGTCCAAACAATCACAGAACCTGGAAGTTCTTCATAGAGTATGAACTTGGGGGATTCACTACCCTTACTTGCAATGGTCCATACTCAGCAACCTCCTCAAATTCTATATGGATGTGGACTCACTTGCCCAAGTCTACATATATGTGGACTCACTCATACAAAGTTTGTTTAAGGAAGGTATTCCCAGAGCTATGCCTATCCCATCTCATCACTCTGAGAATCCAATCATGGGATGGAGGCATGACACTAATAGAAGAGCTCTTGTCATCTCTAGATCTCAGGATCAACAAGAAATTTTCAACCTGAGCTTTTATGAGAGCATTCATCTGATTGATCTTCTACTTGTCAACCTAAGTCAAAACAAACAAGCTGTAAGATTAGCAGATAGGATTTAAGAAAGGGTGTTTGAAGAATACAAGCTGATGTTAAGACTATATAGATAGAGGCTAGCAGGTAAGACTTTTGGTCAACTGGATGCTGAGGTGGACCCTAAGATTAGTTTCAAAGGGGAAGCCTTGACTAAAGACTCAAAAGTTGAACCTGTGAACCTTAAGACAGGACCTTCTTTAGCACCCATTACCCTCAGTGAGGCACCAACTGGTGAAGGTGATTCACAACCTCTCTCTGGCCAGAGCTTGACTGCTAAGTCAAGAAATGAAGGCCAAAGCTCTCTCCACCCTAAGTCACCAAGGCCAGTGAGTGACAAAGGGAAAAAGAACACTAACTTTTAAGGAGATTGAGGAGGAGGAAAGAGAGAGGAAGAGGAAGTTAAGGGGAGAAAGTTCAAAAGAGTCTCCAGGCTTCATGGAAGCTGCCATCAGGGCTGCCCCCAAGCCAAATAGTTGAGGGCAGCCAGGATAAACTACCTGGGGACCAAAAACTATAATGTAAATGAACTACTCTCTCTTCCCTTAGATAATCTGAATAAACTGGCTGACAAGGAATTGTCCAAGGAGAGGAAGGAGGCAGAGGATACAGCATTGCTCATCAAGAACAAGGAAGAAAGGAGACAGAAAAGGCTCTACAAGCATGCTCTCCCCAGTTCAAGAAAGTCAAGAGCCATCATCCAAAATAGCCAAAAGAAGTCAGTTGACAGACAAAGGATGATGAGCTTCTTGAAGCTGTATGGATCTCTATTCACTATGGATGAGCACATTAGAGTGATCAAGCAGAAGATTAAAAAGGGAGAGCTTGTTGACTTGCATTCTCCACCAAGTCCAACTCAACATGAGGTTGTCAAGGTTGAACCCATCGAGACAACATAACTTCATAACTTTTCTTCTGAACCTGTGAGAGAAGAGAACCTAACTGAGAGAGTTACAATAGAACAACCTAGTACTGTAGATTAGTCCTGTCAGTTAAAGACTTCAAAGAAGAGAAAAAGGATGACCATGAAGAGTGTTTCCAAGAAGAAGACCAAGGCATCCACCTCTATATTTCAAGAGAAGTAAGAGCATCCTGAGGAAGTGCAATAAGAGGTTGCTCAACCAACTCCAACTCAAAGAGAGCCTCTTGCAACTGGAAAACCCACCTTGTCCTGGACTTTTACTACTAATCCAGACAGGTGGTATGTCATCAGAGATCAAGGAGGTCAAGATGTCTATTTCTGGCAAGGCATGCTTGAGCTTTCTCTACATGATCTCCATGACATTAGAAGATATAATAAGGGTCTGAGGGATCCTGACCAGATGATAAAGAAAGGTATGGTCTTGATCATAATGAGGAATGTCAACATCTGTATAACTTCTCTGTTTTGGTAGCATCAGCCTAGGGGGAGTTTGTAAGGTTATATTAGAAGGCTAATGCAACCAAAGAAGCCAAAACAACCAAGGAGCTTCCTGCATGCATGCACTGATGTACAAGGTAGAAGTTGCTTCATAAGTTTTACACTCTCCACAAAAAATATTCTAAGTGTAAAATCTTCTGAAGCCAAAGTCCAAATCTTTCGAAGCCAAACATGAAGTCTTTCAAAGCTTCAGAGACAAAGTCTTCCAAAGCCAAATGGTGTGAAGACTGATTTCTTCTAAAGACAAAGAGGACATGCTTTCTCTGATCTACTTTTTCATAAAGCTGACTTACTTTCCGCTGCAACTCTGAAGACAAAGGTCCATGCTTTTGTAAACTGTAGATTTTGGTCTTGGGTCTGCAACTTCCTACTTTGTACCTGTTATCCTTTTTATAATAGAAAAGGATGTGAGCTATGGCATGTCATAGCCACTAGTCAAAAAACAATATGCCTTTTAACTCTACATTGATCTTGTTGTCTAGATTAGTGTTTCTAGCTGGCTATCATAGTATGGACGGTTATAGGATGTAGTATAAAGTATCACAAGTCCTTGTATTTATTTTTATGCTTTGTAACACTTGTAATAGAACTTGAGAGCAATATACAGCATCCTTGAAAACCATATTCGTTTGTTCATGTTCTTAGTTCTGTCTTAGTTACTTGTGTTCTTAGTATCATCTACACAAACTCGGTTCCTAATTTGATCTGTTAAGTGTTCTAAAACTCTCCTCATTGTGAGACTGGTTGTATTGACAATCCCTTTAAACGGTCCTGCAATTGGTTTGAATCTTACCTTTATCCCTCTATTTCCATAAGCTTATTTTTGCTTTTATCATATGCGATCATATGATATAGTGTTTGCTTGCATTTTTTTAATTCTTGGGTGTGCCAGATGTGCTTTCATGTGAGAACTTGCATAGGATATACATCTCATGACCATAAACTGAGTATTTGCATGAAAATGATAGAGGTATTAGCAATACTCACCTTATAAGCCAATTTTCTTTTATTTTACTTCACCCAATTTTTACCGTTGGTCACCATGTTGAGCCATTTCCTCTTGTTTTTGTGTTATTACCCACATCATTAGCCACTTAGTCAAATTAGCCATTTTTGTCTTGTAAATCGTTGTGATAAAATTCCGGTTATTTGTAGTTATCTAAATTTCAAATTTGTTTAACATTTATTTTGTTTTAAGTAGGCGTTTATTGTTTTATGAAAAAAAAGAAAAAGAAAAATATGAAAGAAAAGAAGAGAAAGAAAAGAAAGAAAAAAGAAAAAAATGACAAAAATATATTATATTGTTATATTATGTTGTTTAGAATAGGAATGCATAAATATGAGTTATTTGATGTATAAAAAGAATAAATTTTATACATAGCTCACGTCTAGTGGATTTGTATTAGTTTAGTTTTATTAAATCGTGTTTACGTATTAGTAGGATCTAGGTTTCCGAAATTTTAATTCGTTTAGCCACTTTTACAAAAAAAACATACTCTTTTTACCCAAGACCTGTTAAAGCCCTCTTGATTTATGCATTTTCTCATGTAAGTTGGTGGAGATTTGACCTCTTTGCAAGCATATTACTATATTTGTATCATTGATTGACATTGAGTGATTCACTTATACACTTATACATATAAATAACCGAGTGTTGGGTGATTCTTGTGAGCATTTTACACTCATGCATAAAAGAAATTTCGTACGCATTTGATGCTCATTTGAATATTACTAGTATTTTTTAAAAGAGAAAGCTTGCAACACTTGGTTTCTTCTTATGAATGTGCAATGTTTGATAGTCAATTATGAGTTTGGGTCTTTATTTAACAAATGGTTTGCCTTTCGCCATCTTTTATATCAATGGGATTTATGTTGTTAAATGGTTGCATGAGAGTTTGCTTGAGTAAAAGCAAAGTTCAAGTGTGGAAATGTTTGATATGTTAATAATTATACATGTTTACAATATATATTTCTTTGCATTTTAGGTCATTGTTGTTACAAATTCATATTCTAGACACTTATTTGTGTTTTATTTAAATTTTGTAGTTATTACATGAAAGATCCATGATTTTTGTGAAGAAAACCCAAGATTTGAAGAAGTTCAAGTGAAAAAATGCTTCTGATATGATCATATTAAAGCTGAATATGCCCATATAAGCTGTCAAACTCTAAATAGCTTATTTCTGAAGTTGAATATGGTCATATCACTTTAGATATGGCCATATTCGGGTAGAAAACAGATTTATAACCCCAATACACCTCATTTCCAACAAAACTTTCATTTCTTTCAAAACCCTAGCCTCCGTTAAACCCTTAGGTGTTTTTGAGCATTTCTCAAGGGTTTTTGGGAGATTTGATGGCCAAGATTGAAGGTGAACAAGAAGAATCTAACATCATCCACCCTATTTCAACTTAAAATTGGTTTGAGTTCCTCTAGATCTATTATGAGTTCTTTTATGTTTTTGAGTTTGGGTGTGTTTCATGTAAGCCTTCTAGGCTAAACTCTAACCATCACTTGGATTTGATGAAACATAGCATGATTTAACAACTTGTACATGATTCTTGGTGTTGTTTATGTTAATGTCATGAGGAAACTTGATTATTCTTCAATGATTATGTGTATTTGTTCTAGTTTGATGAAATGTTCAATCTTGTGGGTGTTGTAAGCTTATGTTGGAAAACCTCATGTCTTTTACAACATTTAAGCATTTATCTTTTGTATGTAATTTTCTAACATTTGACTGGGAATTATGAATGAAGGTTGTAGGTTTGGTAAAATTAGGCATATGTGCATCCTTATGCTTATGTTCGAAAAGCCCATGATGTATGTCATGAATCTCTCTTGTCATTGATTATGAATTGATTTCATACGTAATCATGGTTTGATGTTCATAAGTTGAAGAGTAGTTATAGTTTTGTCTTTTTTACGCAAGTTGAGGTGTTGTCATGTGTTTATCGTGTTAACTTTTCTAAAATTTAAGGAATTAGGTAACCCTAACAGGAATCTAATTCATCTTTAATATTAACATAATTTTATCATTAGTACCTCATGACATAACTTTAGGTAGCTATTGTGTGTTTATCGTTCTAGCTTTTTGAATAGTTATATGTCTAGATATTCTTTACGGGGATTTAGGCAACTCCATATATCATGTGTAAGAAATAGTCTCACCTCAAGTTTGTGCTAATTGTTACTTCTATGCTAAGCGGAATCAAAGTTCAATTAGTAAGTTTAATTGATTGTGTATCTTCGTCTTTACTTCCTTAATTTATTAGTTTAATTTGCTAATCGTTTTGGTTAATTATAATATTCTCCAAACTCAATTGATTGGTTATACAGTGATGATGATTTAGTATCGGAAGCCATTGTGTCCACGGATCGATACTCGGTTCTTATCTCAAGCTATACTACTATACGATAGGTGCACTTGCCTATGGTGTGTGTAGTTAGTCTAAAAGTAATAATCGTTTCTTAAATTAAAACTCAATTATGTGAAAAATTCTTACTAAAAATATATATACTTTACACACATCATGTAGCTTTCTTGTTAGCTCGGTTGTGTGGGGCTCAGACTTTTACTTGTACTACATATTGTTTATGTATATTATATAACATTTATTATATAAAATTGTTAAAATGAGGGGAAAATAAAAAGTATAAAATTTTCATATCTCGCCTCTAATTCCTAATCACCAATTTAAGGAAACAAAATCGACAGCATCGCCCCCTTTCATCTACGCAAGTGCTACAGAGTTCGAATCGACACCATTGCCGTCGGCCTACCATCACCACCACTGTCACTGCTAGGTCAAACACCGTTGTCACTGGTCAACATTTAAAATTGTTTTATATTTTGTATAACTTGATATAGACCAAGTATGACTTATATGGCGTGCTTATTTTGCATTTTATTTTTTTAATTGTGTTTATGAAATTAAATTCAATCCAAAATAAGCTAAGCCAAGCCAACTAAGGGGTTATTTTCTAGTCTTTTAGTGGTTATTAAAAGGTTATCTCTTAATGATTCATGTACTTTTAATGATTAAGAGGTAACCATAATGCTGAATGGTTAAGAGACATTATTAAGATTTAACCTATTAACCATTCAGCATTAGGGTTACCTATTAACCACTAAAAGGCTATTAACCATTAAGAGGTAGTCTTTTAATGACCATTAAGAGGCTACCAAACAACCTCTAAGTTAAAATTAAGACAAGCTCGAGCTTAAATTTCCCACTTGGTTTAAATCCGAGTCGAGTCGAGTTGGCTTGGTATAGATTTGATTCGAGTTCAAGTTTGGCCTGGCTCGGCTTGATTCGGCTCCTAAACGACCCTAGGTTGTGCTTCTACCACTGCGTTAGGGATTCGTTTGGATTTAATGGTTTCAATTAATTCCTTTATAAACATGTTTAAGTTAGGGGAAAACATCAAATCAAATCAAATATGTTCCTATCCTAACATTCCAAATTCCAAATGGTAAAGAAAAACTAATAATAATTAAAATCAAAAACTCTATTTTGTTATAAATACTTTTTATTATATTCACAATAACTGATATTATGGACTATCATTCCTTCTATTTATTATAGTGTCAGTTTCATATGATAATAAGTATATATATGATGTGTATATTAGTTGAGATAATAATGAATTGAAACAAACTTTCTCAAATTTTTCTGTGGTTTATTTTACGTTATCAGCACGAGTTGCTCTCTCATTCAATCTCCCTCCCAACATTCATTATGAATTGAGGCAGCTTTGTTGTCAAGAAACGTTGTGATCTTGAAAAAAAATTTAAACATCCAATACCAAGTGCAGCACAGCCACATCACCCATAATTACCACGAAAGATATTACCAAAGTTCTATTATTTATCAACCCCAAGGGATTTTAGGGTATTTCGCATTGCTCCCTTTGTCGCATATTTTGATGATAGGGATAGAACGAGAGGCCGCAATTCTTCTATGGTGAAATCGATACCAAAAAATTCACGCAAGGTAACGATACTAATCCTTACATCATACATATATATCCAGTGCACTATTATTCTATTTTTCTATGAACATATAAACTGTAAAAACCTAAAGAAGAATAAGATGTAATCTTGAAACTAAAAAGAATTATGAACTTGGGATGTTAACTCAAAATTTATGAACTTATTAAACATGTAGTGAAGTAATTTAAACGAACACACATAATACTAGTGCGATTCCTAAACATTATAACATGAATGCTGGAATTTATTTAATCCAGAACCCAAAAGTTTCCACAAACACTATAAATACTATACAATTATCACAAATTTTATATATCAATCTCAAACATCTCTTCTACTCATTTCTAATATTATGTATTATGAAATTCAACAAAAAAATCCACAAACTCCCGAGCCCAAACTAACAAAAAAACATAAATCAAAGGTATGTGCGGATTCTAATGAAGCAGCTGCTTCTACCCAGTCGTTTAACCCATCAACACCACCACCACATCTATTGGTTTCACAATCCGTACGAATCATCTCAACCGTCTACAGCAATGCCCACATATCAAACCCAATCATCATACTACCACCCAATTATATCCATGTATCAATCCTCACAATTTGTGTATTACCAAAACATGTCAAATGCTTTTATAACCCATCCCATCACGTTGAAGAAGAAGAAGCCAAAGCAGATGAAGAAGAACTTAACAACACCATCTCCCCCCTTTTTATGTATATTATATAACATCCATTATATAAAATTGTTAAAATGAAGGGGAAACAAAAAGTATAAAATTTTCATATCCCGCCTCTAATTCATAATGGCCAATTTAATGAAACAAAATCGACACCATCTCCCCCTTTCATCGCCGCAAGTGCTACGATGTTCAAATTGACACCATTGTCATCGGCCTACCATCACCACCATTGCCATTGCTAGTTCAAACTCCATTATCGCCGGTCAACGTTTAATATTGTTTTATGTTTTGTGTAAGTTGATATAGACCAAGTATGTAAGGCCTCATTTCCAGGCAAACTCACAGTTGATTTCATATATGTAACTATAATTCTCAAACTGAAAATTTTATATAATTAAGAAGCGAAAACATAAAATTCAGTCAACAACCAAGACATGCCCAACTAAACTATTACATCACATGGAATCATTGTTCAAACATTCATAACATAGAAAAATTATTGAAACGGGATGCCAGTCTTTGATCTGGGTGCCTCTTCATGTCCAATCATCATCAACTCAACTAAGCTTGGATTTACTAGACATGCATATTGAAAGTCAGCAATGCTGACTGAGTTATAGTTTTAATTCTAGAACAAAAAGTCATAAATCTATTGAAAACTTTAAAGAATGATCACAGTAAAAAATTTTATTCGTTAACATGGCATATCATAGGTCGTTCATAACATTGAGAATATATCATTCATAAATGATGAAAATCATCATGGGTAACATACAGTGATCATGCCATGCAATTAAGCAAGGCCATGAAATGCTAACACTAAGCTAACTACTTGTGAATGCTAGCACGAAGCAAGTTGGCACAAAACAAGCCTTTGAATGTTAGCACAAAGCAGACCACTGAATGCAAGCACAAAGCAAGTCTTTAAATGTTAGCACAAAGCAGACTTTTGAAACGAAGTGGCTTAATCCCCACAAGCTTCAAATCAACTCTAAGGAAGTTATGATAATCGAAGGAAAATTTTAACATATCATCTCATGCCCTGGCAAGATGACAGGTGACCCGAGTTACGTGCTCCTACCTCGGTTAGCTAATATCAGGTTTTGATAAAAACATCTCCCGTAAGGGCAGACCATCGACCAGCTCTGCTTATTATAAAGATGACAAACACATACCATTCACTACAAGTATTTCTCTCTACTTTCTAAGTCCTCTACAATTGATATTCCTGAATATACATTGCAATTGTATAGGCACATAAAAGCATCATGTATATATCATAAAATAAAAGAAATGTCCGTGAGCATTCTGCTCAACAAATTTAGGCTTTATTAATACTATTCAAGATATTGTTTTTTAAAATACAATGCTACTTACATGTCTCAGCATCATTAAATTTGGACGATGAACATGACAATGGATCCATTATGATAAGAAATAGTCACCGAAACCCGGGCCTAATGTTTTGATGCTTGTAATGTCAGACGTCTTATATATTCAATTTCCCTCCATATTAGATGAGTGGCATAGCCACTTGGAAATCCTAATGATGTAATCCATACATCTTTCATCGGATAATTATTACGTCAACCAGACATTTACCGACAAACAAATCAATCATGTCTCTTACATGAGCTAGTATGATGAGCGATATCATATGTTTCAAAAAAACATGGCATACTTATTCTTCATTCATATTGATAGTGTTTTGAAAGTTTAACACTACTAACGCAACTTAACAGCACTAAACTAGAGGGCAAACATGGGTAGTCCATAGCACATGACGCTAGGAGCTCTTAAAAAGCTAAATAAATTATATTTTCGACACTCGACAAAGCGAAGCCTGAAACCTGATACTTAGGAAAGTGATAGTGTTTCAATCTAAGGGAAAAATAAACACCCTAAAAAAAGGCCTTAACAAAAATCACAAGGAACAAAAAGCTTGTAAAATAAACAAGGTCCACTAAACTAGAGGTGCACAAGAGAACCGGTTCCCCGACCCGAACCGGTGGTAGGCCAAACCGATTCCAACCCGGAAAAAACCGGCGGTTTGGGACCGGTTTGTATATTTATAGGCCAAACCGGTTTTTACCCAACCCGATTTACGAACCGGTCCAAAAAAACCGGTTTGGAACCGGTTTTTACCGTTAAAAAAAACTTTTTCAAACGGTAATATAGTAGTTTGAAGCATTTTTTGACCGTTTTTTTACCATTTTGCCCATATATGATAGTATAAATAGGTAGTGGGTGTAATGGTTTAGTCACAACGCTCAAAAACTCAAAAACATGCTTAAAAACGCAAAAACGCTCTCTCGCTTGCTCTATTTTCTACTCTCTTTTACTCTCTTGAATTGTATAATATGGCTTCTGAAGCATTCGTTCCAACCGGTAGATCCTCAAGCGCCGCTACCTTTGTAAGAATTCTACCAACAACGAGAAACCAAGTAGAAACCCGATGATTAATTTATATAATACTTTGAGAAATGAAAACAGTGAACGGCAAAGGGGTAACACCCCAAGTAGCGAGCTCGAGAGGTATACCGAAACTGATTTTTTATCTACTATGACTCCCGAGGAATTTCTATCGTTTGACGTTCTAACATGGTGGAAAGGAAAGGAATCACAATTTCCAATCCTAGCCGCTATGGCCCGTGATTTACTAACCGTCCAAGCTTCCACGGTAGCTTCGGAGTCTGCATTTTCTGTTAGTGGTAGGGTTATATCGATAAGAAAAACAAGGCTAACTCCAACAGCGATAGAGATGTGTATTTGTTTAAAAGACCACTTAGATCCGGCCGACGAAGACAAGATAAATCAAACCTTAAAGAAGAAATACCAATTGAAGAAGAAATACACGAACAAGAAGTACAAACCGAACGATCGTCACCACTCTCCGACGAAGAACTCGCTTATGATTTGTCTCAACGCATTGGCACACAAATCGACGAAAACGATTAAATTTAAAAAAACTTGTATTCGCCACTCAGTGTTTATTTTAAGTTTATTTTTAAAATCCATATAAGTGTTTATTTAAAAAACTTTTATTTAAAAAACTTTTGTTTCGTTTAAAATCCATATAAGTGTTTATTTTAAGTTTATTTTTATTATACTTTTTAAAGAAACACCACTCAATAAAAATGTATTTGTAGTTGTCTCATTTAATCTACTTTTAAATAAATCGTATACTTTAAAAAAAAATAATCTATTTTTTATATATTATTTTAATTTTATTTTAAAATAATCTGATTTTTTATATTATTTATTGAAATAAAAAAAATTACCGGTTTTTGGACCCGAACCGGTTTGGAACCGAGCCGGACCGGTTCCTACCTGGTTGGGTTTTATTGGCCCGAAACCGGTTTCGCAACCGACCCGATTTGTGGTCAAACCCGGTTCAGAAATCTTTGACCTGAACCCGGTTCGGTTTGAACCCGAACCGGTTCAGGTAAAAACCCGGTTTGCGCATCTCTACACTAAACTAGATGGCAAACATGGGTAGTCCACAGCCATGAGGCTATGAGCTCTTAAAAAGTTAAACAAAAGATATTTTCGACACTCGACAAAGCGAAGCCCGAAACCTGATACTTAGCAAAGTGATGTGTTTCAACCTAAGGGAAAAAAAACACCCTTAAAAAAAGGCCTTAACAAAAATCACAAGAAACAAAAATCTTATAAAATAAACAAGGTCCAATATAGTTGCTTGATTATGCTAACAAGGAACAAAAATCCCATAAATAAGCAAGGCTCCAAGACAAGAACTTGCAATGCACTAATAAAGGATAAAAACACAAAACAAGGATTCAAGAAAGGACCTTGAATTAACACTAACAGGTAATAAAAAGCCAAAACAAGGATCCAAGACAGTGTCTTGAATTGCAATAACAGGAAACAGTAACCCTACAAAACCGAAGATCTAATATATGATCTTGAGTCGTGAGGCACAAGAGCCCCACAAAGTGAAAAACCAAGGTAAAAACTTGAGTTGCAAAAACCTAGAATTATTACACCGTCGAGAAGTCAAAAAAAGCACAAAAAAATTACCGTGGGTCTGTAAACATAGTATTAAGGCCCTATATATATATGTGTGTATACACATCAATAATGAAAATGGAAGAACCAAATAGCAATAAAATATTAAAATAGACATAATTTCCTTAACGCCAAAAGAAACAAATTATAAAAATGAAAAATAATGGACATAAGTCAATCCACTTGACTAAGACATTGTATTATCATACTAACATGTCATGCATGACTATTTATTGATAACGAAGGACTACATGAGTCTAGCATAACATAGCTTGTGCCTTGTGGGATTTAATGAGGTAATTTTATTATCAGACTAAGGCCTAATATATTAAGCTAGAGGTGGGCATAAAAACCGGGTTCGGACCCGACCCGGTGGACCCAACCCGGAACCGGGTACGGGTACGACCCGGTATATGTATATCCGGTTTGGACCCGAAAAAAACCCGTAGGGTTGGAACCGGGTATGATTTTTTAGAATTTCTTAGAACCCGACCCGACCCGACTCGAAACCGGTTGAACCCGGGTTGGACCCGGTTTTGACCGTTTTTTTTATTTTTAAAAGTAGCCGTTTTTTAATGGCTATATAGCCGTTGGGATCGATTTTTTGCCCTTTTTTTGTCATTTTTAAGCTTATAAGTTAGTATAAATAGGTGTGGGTTGATATGGTTTAGTACCCAAGTCTCAAACGCAAAAACATACGCAAAAAACGCAAAAAATACTCTCGTTTTACACGTTCACTCTCTCTTTTTACACTTTCACTCTCTTCAATCTTTATATGGCTCACTCACAATCTTCCGTTGGTCAAGGTTCGTCCAACGCTCCAACCGTCGTTCGTGTTTTTGCACACAATCGTAACATGGATGTTTGGTGCAATTGGGATATGGTTGAGTTGAGTGACGTGTCTGTAAAGGCTCGTTGCAAGTTTTGTGGAGCTTTGCTTGCTAAAGATTCTAACACGACTTTAAACAAACACATTAGCAAGAAGTTTTGTAAGTCGTTGAAAAGTAATCCGGATTCGCAACAAACACAATTGGGTGGAGACGGTGGAATCTTTAATTACGATGTTAATACGGTTCGAGATCGAATGGCGAAGTTCGTGATTCAAGAAGCTTTGCCTTTTAGTCACTTCGACAATCCTCGGTTGACCAACTTCATTCGAGAGACGCTTCAACCTCGTTACACCCACGTAAGTCGTACTACACTTAGACGTTATTGTTTAAAATTATGGAAACAAGCAAAAATGATTTAATTGTATTATTTGAAAATTTAAATACCGGTGTAAACTTAACTAGTGACGTTTGGTCGGCTCCACACGGTTTACCCGAATCGTACCTTTGCGTCACCACTCATTGGGTGGATCCCAATTCATGGCAATTGATGAAACGTACGATTGCATTTGATCTTTTTCCGCATCCACACACCGGAGAATTTTTGTTTTACTTTTTAGATAATGTAATAAGTACTTTTAAATTACAAAATAAACTTTTTTCAATTGCATTTGATAACTCCTCTAACGACACAACCGCGGTTGAAAAATTAAAATTAAAATATCTTCTGATTGCAAACGGTGATTTTTTCCATACTCGTTGTGTTGCACATATTATTAATTTAGTAGTGCAAGACGGACTATCCGGGCAATATGTTAATAACTTTATTACATCTTTTCGATTTATGTTACATGACGTTTTTAAAAAAAGTAGAAGAAGATATCAAGATTATAAACAACTTTGTAAGGATACGCACTCTAGATTTTTAGGTCCTAATTGGGATGTACCTACTCGATGGAATTCGACTTGTCACATGTTTGAATGTGCTTTAAAACAAAAGGGCATTTTGAAAGCTTTTCATAATAGTCTTTCGGATAATGGTGAAGCCGACCCATTTCCGGATGCGGGTTGGGAGAATCTTCAACGTCTATCCGAGTTTCTTGAGATTTTTAAAAACTCAACAACAAAATTATCAAGAGTTTATTATTCCACTAGTTATTCGGTGCTTCAAGAATTATATTTTATGTCTTTGAATTTTAAAAATTTTCAAAATAAAAATAATATGTTTAATCAAATGATAGAACCAATGATAGAAAAGTTTAAAAAATATTTTAAGGACTTACCACCCGTTTTTACGTGTGCCGCCGCTTTAAATCCGTTTCTAAATGTTGCGGGGGTTGAATGTTTGATAGATGAGATAAATGACAATTTGGATATGCATGACGAAAACCCTAATTTTTCAAACGAGGCAAAAGAAAATTTTAATCATAGTTTGAAAACAATTTATAATTTTTATTTAAATAGATATGGGCCTAACGTAAACATAACCATGCCAAGGAAATCAACCTCAAGTGCTAGTACATCGGTTAAAGACCCAGTTTTGACTATGTTGAATGTTGTCCGGGATGTGACGGCTAAACGACAAAGGGGTAACACCCCAACAAGTGAGCTCGGTAGATATAGTGGAACGGATTTTATTTCCACTATGACTACCGAAGATTATCGTGCATTCGATATTTTGGCTTGGTGGAAAGGAAAAGAATCTCAATTTCCGATTTTTTCTGCTATGACCCGTGATTTACTAAGCGTCAAAGCTTCTACGGTAGCTTCGGAATCTGCTTTTTCTCTTAGTGGCAGGGTAATATCATTACGGAGAACAAGACTAACTCCGGAAGCAGTGGAGATGTGCATTTGTTTAAAGGATCACTTAGACGCAACAGATCGTATACAAGACCAAACAAGTCTCGAAGACGAGATTACACTCGAAGCTAAAGTACATGATGAAGAGGTAGAAGACGGAATATCTTCTGGCATATCCGGTGAAGAATTAGCATTTGATCAAGCATCTCGTAGTAGATAAAATTAGACGATATTGTTATTTTTTATTGATTCATTTATGTATTTTTAAGTTGTTTTAATATTATATGTCTTTCATGTTCTTTTTAAATTTCTTTGTCATTCAAATGTTTTATATAAAAAGTATTTAATATTTGTATATTATAAGTGTAACCTTTTCTGCCCAAGATTTGTATATATTTATATATTAAGTTGTTTAAATTTTTGTCATTCAAGTGAACCCGGTTAGAAAAAAAAATAAAAAGAAAAAAAGAAAAGAAAATATAAGAAAAAGAAAACATACGACCCGGTGTTCGACACACACACAAGAAAAGAAAAAAGAAAAAAAAGGAAAAAACCCGGTTGAACCCGGGTGTCATACCCGAACCGAACCCGACCCGACCCTACCCGGGTATACCGGGTAGGGTTTGTATCCCGCTGAACCCGACCCGGGTTCGTACCCGGGTTCACCAATACCCGGGTACAAAATACCCGGTTGTGCCCAAACCCAGTTTGTACCCGGGCCCGGGTACGGCCCAAACCCGATTTGCCCATCTCTATATTAAGCCCACTTCAAATGACCCCATTTCTAACATGCTAAGAACAGAAAGCTCATTAAGGTTTTCACCCAAGTAAGCATCCTATAAATAAGAGATATTCTTTACCAAATAAAACAGGTTGTTTCCTCTAACCACATCACCGTGCCACACTTTACCCTGCATCTTAAGCATGAGCATTATCTTGACTTTACTACACCAAAGAAGGATTTGAAGTGGCTATATCAAACCCAAATAAGAGAGAACCACCACTATTACAAGATCGAGATGAATCTGAAACAGGACTCTCATCTTCACACTGCAACCCAAGTCCATAAACCTCTCGGTGAAAATTTTGGTAGCAACAAAGTACAAGTAAAATGTGATGAAAATAACAAAGTGAGTTGTATGTTTAAACATGCAATTGGTTGCAGAAGTCACTAATATTAATTTTTCAAACATATCATTTCGTTGATCCACGTTAAGCAGCCGGTTGCACTTAAACTTGATTGTATGAAGCTGATATTTGACAGAATGTTGACCCTGCATCTTACGGTCACGCATCAACCATGGATCAACCTTAGCAAAGTATAGCAAAAGAATGGCATTTATAATTATGTATTTCTAACTGTAGAAAGGAACACTTGTTGCTCCTTACAAAGGTAAACAAGCTCATTATTTGGCCCACCATAGCCTCTACAACAAGTAACTTTCTCAGACAAACATTCCATGCCTATACATAACACTAATATAAAAGAATTAACTTTCGGGGTCTTGTAGAAGGGGGCTATAAATCTAAATTCTCTCAACTCATCACAACCTTCAAATTGTTTCAAATCAATGTACACATAATCAATCGCGTCTTTTGATCGCGACATCTTTACCCACAACTTAGTCTCGACTGGTGTGTTATGTAGCTTCATCTTTAACGGTATTCCAACGGGTAGACCCGCCACAAAAGGAATAGGTTTTAACCAATCATTGTCTTGAATTTCCACTTCTGCCCTCGTGTATCTCAAGTTTTGAGATAATACAAGTTTCTTTAACGAGAAGAACTCAAGTGGTTCCTGAAAACGATATATGTCATTCTCATCCTTCTGCAGAGTTTTCATTAGTTCGGTCAAGAACCTAGAAGGCTCCTTTGATGCTTCTTTGTATGTGGATAGTTTCTTCAGAGCTGATTCGTGAAAACCGGGATCGAAAGTTGATAATCTGAGTGTAGATGCAACGAGTGACAGCTCCTCAATATGCAACTCCTCTTCTTTACTCAATCCAGTAAACCGATATCTTAATTCTCTGAGTTTCCTCTCTAGCTTTTGTAAAATATATCCCAAGTCCCCAGCCTCGTTACATATAAAGTATAACACGCACATAACATGCCACCAAGCTTTAGAAAGTAGTTTCACAGCATCAAGATATTGTAAAGTGAACGTTAAAACAGCGCCTGGTTGACTTGAATCAGTAATACGGGTCCTTAGTTCTTCCTTCCAATGCCTGTGTAAATTACATGCCAAGAAAAAAATTATAAAGGGAAGAAAACCAAATTGACCAAACCGTAGCATATAAGCTACGTGTCAATTGTGGCGGGTTGAATTGATCCACCCGACCACAAACTATATTTATTCTTGTTAAAAACATCAACCCTAATCTGAATATGAATCATGTAACTCATTTATTAAAAAGAGTTAAAACAAATTTGGGGGTGTATTCAAATTGTAAACGGGTTGGTGGGTTGTAATAAATGGGTTATTAACACGTTATAAACGGGGTTGTGGGTTGACCTTATAGAGAAATATTGTTTTTGTTTCTATTCTAGTTTTAAACAGGTAACAGGTCAACCTGTTTCAAGTAAAATGGGCGCGAAGCGACCCCTCTAATTAAACAGGTTAACCATGTCAACCTAAATACATCGCTATAAGCAGGTTAACAATGTCACCCTAAACATGTCAAAAGGACAACCTAAAACCTATGCCGTGTTCATTTTGCACAAGGATTGCCACCCCTGATAAACTAACCTCAAAGCCGTAAGCAATTCACTTGCACATCCCAACTTCATCAAAGGCTGCCATATTTCTGCAATATTAGCAAGAACAAACTTTACATCATTATATTCTTTATCGTGTGGTTCAAGCGGGTTGGGTACGTGGGAAACCGATACTTGACAGTTGATCTCTGTTTCCAGATCATCTTCAGCCTCTATATGGTGGGGTGCAGTTGATGTACTACAATGTGATAAGTAAGACAAAAGTGTGTTCCGGTCCATCACTTCAGCTAATCCATTAGAAATTCTTCCAAGCATGGTAACCGCGTAAGAGAATATCATTGGCGGTATGATGTACGAACGCTTTTGCATGTCATGGGACAGTGGAGCAGAGATGGCTAATGTGAGCATTGCAGCAGATTTGAAGCTATTAAAGTCCCAGTTGCTTGCAGAACATGGTTCCATCTAAAAGATGTTTAAATATTAGAAAGAGATTAAGATTTATAAAAGAAAACTTAAATCGCTAGTACTAAATGAGTAACAATAAATATACTGCAGATGAATAGCTTTGAAAAAATTGAAACGATGACAATCCAACCTCTAAAAAGGCTTCCTCTGTGATACTGACAGCAAAACTTCCATGATTTCGGCCGAATTCAAATATAACAGAGAGAACATCAGGCTCATCCTGAAACAATGAGAATCAAAATCCAAATTTATAAAGCAAAATATCCCTAACTTTGTAAAATGAAATTAAGATAAAAATAATAAGAATAACTTACCTGTGGATAGATTTCAAGACTTTGTATTAAGCTGCCAGTAGCTAATTTAAACATAGGCATGTTATCAAACTTGGTTAAGCAAAGAACTTTTCTTGATGTAAATCTTACTGATAAATTCATGTCAACTAGGGTTCCAAGAAACTGCATATAAAACAATAGATCATTTAAATTTATATACCAGCTGGGTCAACTGTCCCATAGAGGCCCAGCTTTAGAAGAGAGGTGACGAAATGGGTGGGTCAGACCGCCATAAAACATGTTTAGTCCAAAAATTTTTAAGTTCTGATAGTTACAAAACTATATTATTCCAACAATAATCTAACTTTTTAATAAAACTGATTTAGGAGATTTTATGATTAAAAATGCATTGTGGGCGACTTTTAATCCATTTGACTTGTCTCTTTTCAAGTTAACTTCTTTTATTTGACTGGTTAAAGATTGTGCATAACCAAAATCCACTCACACTCATAGTTTACTTAAATTAGCATTTTTTGACTGAAACAGATTTTATTCAAAATCAGAATCCAAATTGTATCAGCACAAGATATCAAAAACTGACTAGAAACTAGAAATTTACCATGTGCATGTGCATTTCTTGCACTTTTAGGTGGCCAAAAACTGCCATGTGATGCATGGTTTCCAGAGCTCGTAACCTGACAACAGTTGAATCATCATTCAACATATCCATCAACAAACCTAAGACTTTTTCTGCTAAATCGGTAGAAAGAATGGCAGGCATCCTCAAAGAATAACATGCAGAACTCCGTACCTTCACACAAAGAAGACTCATATGCAATTAAAAATATTATAACATGGGAAGAGTTTAAATGCAAACCAAGAGAAATTAAGAAAACTCTTAAACTAAATCTAAAGCCCTTGCTTGGCTAAGATCCATGGTTCTAGATAAAATAGTTTAGAAGGTTTTATGCACTAGAAACACACTTTTGGAGGCTTTCGAGCCGTTTGACCAACTTGGCCTGTTTCCTTTATGAACTAAATTGTTTAATCTTACCACTTACGATAAACCATAACCCGTATAGACACATTCATACGTAATTGGATAAAAACTGCCACATCTAAAATATAATCATTGCAGTGCATCAGGTGTACCTCATAAAATTCATCCTCCAATCCATGTAAAAAAGCTCCAGCAGCACTTAATGCGCGTAAACGAAAATGTTTTCCTGAGAGTTGACCAGAAAACTTATTTTCTTCCAAGACTTTCTTAGAGAGGGTTTGCATCAAAAGATAAGAGGACACCATCCCTGCTTTACCAAGGGCATTAAAGGCTTCTACTCTGACCTTCATACTCATGTCCCTCACCATTGAACAGAGCTGCATATATATATACAATTTAATTGTGACTGGAAAATCAGAATGTGATAGAATATACTGGAAAATAATACAGTGACTCATTTCAGTTGTGCTTTTTTGCAATTATTACTACTAGACGATAACCATGCACATGACATCGTTTTGAGATTTTGAGAAACTTCTAAGGATGCAAGTTTCTTTAAACATCCAGTTTAGTATGACTTATATTATATATAAAGGGAACCAGCATCTCTTTCCAAGAGTGGGGGTTTCAACTTTCGAATCACATCCCTCACCTTGGTAATTTTATTTCTAGACACATTATATTAATGTATTTTTCTATTGTGTGATTGTGAGTGTTTGATTGCTTCCGCGGGAAACTGTTGAGGTGTGAAGGCCTTTGGGCTTTTGGATGGAGTTATGGGCCTGGCCCAATGAAGCTTCTTGAAACCCTAATTATCTTTATATATAGAGCATGTCATTGTATTGTAATCTTGTCCCTTGAGCTTAATAAAAATACCTAGTTGCAGAGAGTGGACGTAGGTCATCTTGACCGAACCACTATAAATTCTCGTGTTCTTATTGCTTTCGTGTGCGTGCGTGTAATTGTGTGTGTTTCCGCTGCGTAAGATACCTAACAGTAACTACTCTGATTATGATACCTAACAGTCCCTATGTAGTAATTTTGTGGTAATTGAGTTCTTTTGCTCCTATTTGCTCATGATATTTTATGCTATAATTACAAACGTATGTTTTTTAAATACTTGTATTTACCGAAACAAGTCAAGCAAAGGTCAAAAACGTGCTATCCAACAACATGTGCCCATGAAACTCAAGAGAGTGATGGAAAATCATCACCCTTTTATACGAATGGAGTCTCACCAGAGCTAATTTAAAATCAAACTTGCCTATTAAAATCATCACCCTTTTATACCTGCACATACAATGCATCTGAAGAGTCTCTTTTGCTCTTATCATCACAATTCTCCACAAGAAGCTTCCCCCATTCACTCACCTGCAACACCAGACCAACTTCAACACATTCACACACCAATTAACACACAAAACCAAATCAGTACATTACCATACGAACAGCTGAGCATCTCACGCATTCCTCTGCATCAGCCAACAACTCAACACCACGTAAATAGCATCCTTCAACCATACAACGATCTTCAACAACAACACGATCGCACAGCCCAACCAACCCATCCAAAGCAGCTTTCCTCACGTACGGATACGGATCCTTCGTAAACCCTAGAAACACCGTGAGCAGAATCGACGGCCTGACGTCATACTTCTCCGCATCCCGTAACAGCCTGTGACGCACAGCCACACACGAACCAAAGCACAGAGACAAAAACAACCCTTCTGTCAAATCGGAATCGGAATCGGAAGCGGCAAGTGTGGAGAGTGCAAGCGCGGCGGCGCGTGGAGGCGCGTTGGGGCGGTGGAGGGGGAGAGAGCGGAGTGCGGTGGCGACGGTGGTGGCGAAATGGGGGCGAACGACGGAGATTTCAGAGAGGAGGGTGGTGACGTGGTGGAGGTGGATTTGGGGGGTGGTTGTTAGGGTTTGGATGATGGAGGAGATTGTTTGATCGGTGGTTGAGGGTTTGTGATGAGAGATCTAGCGATTGATAAGGGTTTTAGAGAGGGTTTTGGTTGGGTTTTGAGGGTTTGTTCTAAGTTTGAGAGAAGCTTTTGCTCCATGGGAATGGAGGTTGAGGTTGAGCATGAAGAAGCTATGTGGTGGAAGGGTTTTTGGGTTTTAGAAGCTCTGAAAAACTCTTTAATTATGTTTTATGAACCGTTAATGATGCTCGCAAGTATTTGTGCACTACGATATACAGATTGTTTCATGTATACTAACGCATTTAACTAAATAAAATAAATATTAAAATAATATTATGCATCTTATGTCTTGACGTAATAATTAAAAAAAAACTAATTTAAATGGAAAACTCACGTGTTACAACGGAACCGTACATAGTTAATGGAACGTGACAGAACGTATGTAAGTTTCATTATGAGTGTGCTGCGTAATAAATAAATACCAATTTTAAAGAATTTTAACTCTATAAGAACAGAACAAAAATCAAATTGTAAACTAGTCAAATAGAGTTTTTGGTACTAAATTTCTTATATTTACATTAAAAAAAATTCTAATAAAATCAAATTGGTAATAAAATAGTAGCTAGTAGGTTAGTGACTCGTGTATATGCGGATTGAATATGTGATAAATATTAAATATATGTTGATAATATGATTTAATTCACTTGCATAATAAAGGTTCTAATGTCAAGACAAAAGCACGTTCATAATATGATACTAGTAAAAACTCACGCAATGCAGCGAGCATTTGTGATCTGTAATGGAGCATTTAGCCTCCACGTTTCATTTTTAATGTATTTTTGTATAAATTGCTCTTTTTTATATCTATTCAGGCAAGCTTGTAAAATTAAATTGTTAAAAAATAAAAAAAAAAATTGAACTTAATTAAACAGAAAATGACCACAACTTCCTAGATTGTATTTATCTAAAAGGGTCTGTTATAGATACACCCAAATTGATATCTGAATGCCCACAATACGGCCTGTATTCTCTAACAAAATCTGCTACAATTCCCATATGAGGTCGCGGTGGATTACTTCACGACTTGTAACATGCTTCACAGGTCGTAAAATGATTTCTTTACGACCCCTTAAGCAAATCACGGGTCATATGTAACTTGTATTTTTTAATTTCATTTTTTTAACACGATGTAATATTCCTTAATTACGGTGTAATTTTGTATTTAGTACATTATTTGATACGATATAATATTTCTTGATATTCATATTAATAATATGACACGACGTAATATTCTTTATCAAATACTATAAAAACAGTTATTTGTTGATTCATTTCATCAATAAAACTTTATATTCATTTTATTTCTTTTACGTGACAAAAATAAAAAAACGTCACATTAACAATGTCAATTTGATATATCAACTATTTATTCGGCTCTAATTCAAACTATTCCACAGACGAGGGTTATATCTATTACAATGATGAGTGTTGCAACTATTATGGACAGTACGCGTCCAACTACAGCGATGGTGATGGCGACGATGATGGCGGTGATAACGGCAACGATAGTAGCGAGGATAGAAATAGTCATGTTTTTTATTGTTAGGGATAGAACTCTATGTATAGGTTTAGATGATGAATCACTCTATGTAATCATAATTGTAATCATCAGTTTTAAAGATACACAATGAATATATTTGTTTATGATTATGTTTATTTAATAATTCATTGTATGATTAACTAACATTACAAGTTCTATGTTATGGTTATATGTATTGGAACAACTGCGGATGAGTAAATTGTTCTTCCGTAGATGTTCTTAGGAACATAACTGGTGTACATCCGTGGATCTCCTGCGGAAGAACAACTTCAGCTGAACAAGAACAGACCAAGTGAAGCTGGAGGAATTGCTGCGGAAGACAATAACTCCTACGGAAGCATAAGTTGTTGCGGAAGCACGAACAGAATAGCTGCTACGGAAGACTAGTTTCCTGCGGAAGAGTATTTTCTTACGGAAGACAAATCAACACTTGTATTACACATCATCAAGTGGTCAATCCAAAGTCAACAAGTCAACGTGGCAAAGCAACAACAACATTAATGAAGATTGAAGACGTATGATTCAAGTGAATATTCCACGTCACTTCAACAATCTTATCTTTATTAGAATCATTGTAAAATACGAACTCCCATGCCAATAAATGTGGCTGAGGATTCGGATAAATATTGTTAGCTTAATTATAGCGATAAGTTAACAATAGATCAGAACAGAATAGGATCTCTATATATAACATGAGATCAACAACTTTAAAAAAAAAAAGAAGTCAATTTTTCTGGAAACACAAAAAGCAATATAGAGCAATATAGAGTATTACAGCAATATATTGATTATTAGCAAGCATCATCGTATCAGTAATTTATTTGCGTAATTATTCTTTTCGTGTGTTTTGTTTGGTTAATCGTTAAATCAACAAGTATTGATAATTCCGTGATCAATACTTGTATAAATCAAGTTTGATAATTCCTGATCGATCCTTGGATTAACAAGTGGTATCAGAGCTTGGTGCTCATTGATCCAGATCAATTGATCTATCAAATTTGGTTGGAGTATAACGATTCTGTTTATAATCATTACATCAATTAACATGAGTAATTCGGTAGTTGGTGCATATCAACCTCCCAAACTTGAAAATAAGTCTGATTTCAAAACATGGAAAATTAGATTCAGGAATCATGTTAATTACACAGATTCAGACCTATGGGCTTCAATCACTGAAGGTCCTTATATTCCACCGGCATTGGGTGCAGACTACAAGGACAAAAATCAACCCATAAGTCTTAAGAATCTATCACCTGATGATGCCAAAAAGTCAAGATTGACATCAAGGCATATAGCATGCTCACTATGGCTTTGCCAGAAGAGCTGCTGATCAGGTGTGAATCCTACAAAACCGCTAACTCGTTATGGAAAATCCTGCACACTCTGTGTGAAGGAAGTGACGAGATTAGAAGCATTAAAAAGGATACTCTCCGAGCTCAATATGAAACATTCCATCATATTCCTGGTGAGTCAGTTCCTCAACAGTTACACAGATTCATGCAACTTGTTACTGAGATGAACATCCTTGAGCTTGAGTACAGCAACGAAGAGCTCAACAAAAAGATGCTTCACTCCCTACCGGAGAGTTGGACACAGACAGTGTCCATGTTCAAAAACACCATTGACTTAAAAACAATAGGTTTAGATACTCTAGTGGCAAAGGTAGAAGCCCTGGAATTGGATGAGAAGACAAGGAACAAGAGTGTGAAAGCACCTATAGCTCCTTATCAATTTAAGGAATTGAAGAACACTGGTAGTGCTTTCATATCCAATGAAACTGAAGACAACTCATGTGATGAAAGTGATGAAGATGAAGAGACAAGCTTCTATGCTGCCAAGACCTCTAGCCCAAGCACACAGAGTCATCAACAGAGGAAATCCAAATCCAAAACCGATGAATCAAATAAGAAAAAGAAAAACAAACAAACAGAACCACTTGCTGTGATTTTGGAGTCTGAAGAACAGAAAGCAGCCTTTGCAGCGTTTAGTTCCAGTTTTCAGGCATATTTGGGAAGCACTCTTACTCCGGCCCAATTCTGCCAACAAGATTTAGAAGAACTTCACCCTGATGAAGTGGAAGAGATGGACTTACAATGGCAAATGGCAATGATTGCATATAGAGCCAAGATGTATATGAAAAGAAACAAAGGACTCTCAGTAGGAGGAAGATCAACTAAGATTGGAGTAGACAAGTCCAAAGTCAGATGCTTTAAATGCAATCTATACGGACACTTTTCAAGAGAGTGCAATAACCATCAACAGCAGGCTGCTGAACAAAGACAACCTACTCAAAGAAGTTTCTCACTACCTCAATTAACCAATACTGAATCCCCACCATTAGCTAACAATAACACAAGTAAATTTAATGCTAAAGAAACTGGTTTAATTATTTTGCAGGATGGTACTTGTGACTGGAGCTTATATGAGAAAGAAGTTTTGCCTGAAAATCAAGCATTAATGGCCAACATGGAGAACAAAGTTCCACCAATGTCTGCGGAGGTAAGAGAAAGATTGTGTTCTCAAACTTGTATAGATGAGGTAGAAAGATATAGATCACATGCTCAACAGCTGGCTGATAAAGTAAAGGAAACCTTACTTTTAAATGAATCTCATGTACGAGAACATAAAATTTATCAAGTCAAAATAAATTCGTTACAAAAGGACTTGGATAAACTTGTGTCTGAAAATTATAACTTAAAAGCACAAGTTGAGCATTTGACTACATCGTTAACTAAATCCATGTCGGATCATGCATCTACGGAGGTGAAGCTGCAAAAATTCCAACTGTCAGCACAACAGTATGAGAAGTTGTTAAACTCTCATATTGAAGCTAAAGACAAAACTGGACTGGGATTTCATGCAGTTCCACCACCAATAAACGATAATTATACCTCTCTGCCAGAATCCATGACAAATGGTTTATCGAATCATTTTGTGTCTAGTAACATGTCTGAGTCTGAATATAAGTCAAATGACAATTTAACTAATGACACTAATAATTCTGAATCATCAGACTCAGAACTTTCAAAACAAAACACATCAGAATTGGATCATGACAACTGTGATGATCTAGATGATAATGATGAAACTGAACATAAAAGTTTGTATAAGGGAGAAACAGATGTGAAAGAATACTCAATTCCAAAGGTTTTAACTGAATATAAATTACCCTATCCACCTAAACAAAGAAACCTCCTAAAAACACTCCAAACAAGAGTAAAACAATTAAATGAGGGTGTACATGCACAAATCAAGCAAACAAAAAAGAAGCTAGTAATAGAAACCTCAAAAAACCATGTGAACTCAGCAAATCATCCACGGAAAAGATCATTAAAAGCAACAGAAATCATATTGAACAGACAACAATCTGATAAACTCAAAACTAAGCACAAGAAAATTCAGAGTAAACAAGAACAATATGACAATCTGCCAGGAAGTGGTAAGAATTCATCATCATCAACCAAAAAGAGAGACTAAGCTGCATAAAGCCAGTACAAAGAAACAGTCTAAGGATAAAGCTGTATCTGACAGTGAAGTTGAAGACATGTACTGCAATGGTGTGACATGCACAATCACAGTACAGAAGACTGCTACTTCAGCAGTTACTGTTCAATATGCAACATGAACAATCACATGACTAGTGATTGTTACTTTAACAACTATTGTGCAATATGCAACAAAAACAATCACTCTACACAGGAGTGTTTCTTCAATAAGAAAAACAAAACAAAGATTATAAGGAAAAAGAAAGCAGATACCTCTGAGTCAACTTCACAGTTATCAGATGAAGACCAACTTAGAGGAAAACAACTGAAACAAACAGAAAAACAAAGGGTTATTAATGAAACAGACACAATGTTGCCAATAAACAAAAAGAAGGAAGAACAGCAAGTTCAAAGAAAGACTCCTCACAAAAAGGTAGCACTTAATGATGAGGATGACTTCTTTGATCATTTTGACAAAGGGAATCATGTACCTCAGTCTAGATCAAAGAATTCAGAAACATTCTCTGGACAATCCTCATCATCTACAACAAAAAGGAAGTCTAAAAAGAAAGAAAACACTGACCAAGTCAGCATAACTCAAGATGAAACAACCTCATCATTATCCCCAAAGTCACTACAAATACAAAGCAAAACACAATGAACAAATAGATAACAAATCCAACATAGAAAACGCAAGACTCTTACATGAGAAAGTTTCTATTTTAGATCATAATAACAAGCCCAAGACCATAAAGGCTTGGGCTCCTAAGTCTAACTGAGCTCATTTTGTTTTGCAGGAACATCCAAGGAGGGCTGACAACAAGTGGTATGTTGACAGTGGCTGTTCCAGACACATGACAGGAAACTGCACTCTCCTGCAGGACTTCGCTCATAAGACTGCTACATATGTAGCATTTGGTGGGGATAAGAAGGGAGGTAAAATCACTGGGGAAGGGAGTGTAACAAATGGAGTTCTAAAATTTGAGAAAGTCAACTTTTGTGAAAACTTGCAATTTAATTTACTAAGTGTCTCTCAAATATGTGATCAAAATTACACAACTTTCTTTGACAATTCTAACTGTTACATCCTTAAGCCAGGATTCAAAATTCCAGAAGACTACATTCTTCTTAAAGCACCAAGAAAAGGTAACACATATGTGTTGGACATGAACAACACATCTTTAACAACAAAGGAAACGTGTCTGATATCTAAATCTTCAGAAGATGAGTCACACTTGTGGCACAGAAGAATGGCACACACCAACATAAAGAACATGAATAAACTGGTGAAAAATGACTTAGTCATTGGTATGCCGAAAAAGGAGTTTTATTGTTCTAATCACTGCTTATCATGTTACAAAGGAAAACAACATAAAGTCTCTCATAAAATAAAAACAATCAACTCAAACACAACACCGCTCAAGTTACTGCACATGGACCTGTTTGGCCCAACTAATGTGTTAAGCATTGGAAAAAGACAGTACTGTTTGGTGATTGTTGATGATTTCACAAGATTTACATGGGTATTTTTCTTGAGGAATAAAAGTGAAACATCAGAAATTATCATGGAGTTTATCACTAAAATAGAGAACCAACTTGATTTAAGAATCAAGATATTAAGAAGTGATAATGGAACTGAATTTGTTAACTATGTCTTAGACTCTTTTTGCAGGGAAAAAGGTATAGCCAGACAGTTCAGTGCACCTAGAACTCCACAACAGAATGGAGTTGCTGAGAGAAGAAACAGAACGTTAATTGAATCAGCTAGAACAATGCTAGCCGATTCACATCTGCCAATAACATTCTGGGCAGAAGCTGTGAACACTGCTTGCACAGTTCAAAATAGAACCTTAATAGTGAAAGAACACAACAAAACACCTTATGAACTGTTATTTAAAAGAAAACCGTTTATAGGATATCTTAAAGCTTTTGGGTGTCATGTATCTGTTTTAAACACAAAAGAACAATTAGGAAAATTTTCTGAAAAAGCCTATGATGGTTTCTTTGTTGGTTATTCATCAACTTCTAAATCATATAGAGTATACATTCCACATGATAACATAGTGGAAGAAACCCCTAATGTATCTTTTGATGAATCCTTATTTACTCAATCAGTAAAAGGCTCATCATGGTTATTTGATATAGATGCTTTAACTAACTCATTTAATTCTGGTTATCTTAATGTGACAGATGCTATGGATACATGCTACCCTTATGTTCCTCCAAACATGGGTGTACCATTAACAGCTGATCCTCCTAGAGTACCATCTCAAGAGAAAATCAGTGAGCGTGACCCTGGTACATCAGCACAAAAAAGTAGTGATGATACCTCCTTGCCACCATCTACATCCGTAGAAGTGTCACCTTCCGCAGATGATACACAGAAAGGTTCCCAAAATCAGAATGTGTTTACAAACATCCCAACACCATTGTCACATACAGATATACCCATACCAGAGCCTACAGCTGAACTTGTACCTCCTACGGACAGCATGCCCACACCCACGGAAGATATTACTCGACCTACGGAACCACAGTCGGCTGTACCAGATGAGTTGGATTATTTCACTAACTCACCATCTCAATAAACTCCATCCCAACAAATAAACATCAGCAATCTGGAGTCATCTATCCAAGTTAATGATGTCCCAACTAATAGAACTCACAAGTATCATCCAATTGATAACATGATAGGCGACCTGAACAGCAGAACAACAAGAAAACAAGGGGCAGCAAACATTTGTTTGTACTCATGTTTTCTGTCTCAAGTAGTTCCACCAAACATCACCGAGGCATTGAAGGACAACAGCTGGATTGAAGCAATGCAAGAAGAGTTGCAGCAGTTCAGAAAACAAAAGGTGTGGAATCTGGTTGATCTCCCTGAAGGCCAATATCCCATTGGCACCAGATGGTTATTCAAGAATAAGTTGGATGACAGAGGAATCATTATCAAAACAAGGCAAGGTTGATAGCACAAGGATACACACAAGAGGAAGGCATAGACTATGATGAAGTCTTTGCCCCCGTAGCAAGAATTGAAGCAATCAGAGTTTTCTTAGCCTATGCCTCATTCAAGAATTTCATAGTCTATCAAATGGACGTTAAGTGTGCTTTCCTATATGGAAAGATTGATGAAGAAGTGAATGTCTCTCAACCACCAAGCTTTGAGGATCCTGACTATCCTCATAGAGTATATAAACTTGACAAAGCCTTATATGGTCTACATCAAGCGCCAAGAAAGTGGTATGAGACATTATCCAAGTTTCTGCTGAAACATGGATATAAAAGAGGAACAATTGATCAAACTCTTTTCTTAAAACATGAACAACAAGATCTCTTAGTAGTTCAAATATACGTTGATGATATTATATTTGGATCAACTAACAAGAGACTATGTGAAGAGTTTGAGTCACTAATGCAATCTGAATTCCAAATGAGTTTAATGGGAGAACTGACATTCTTCCTGGGATTACAAGTTCATTAGAAACCAGATGGCATATTCATTAACCAGGAGAAGTATGTACTTCAAACACTGAAGAAATACATTTTGACCGATTCTTCCTTATGCAAAACACCAGCCTCTACCATAGACAAAATTACACCAGATCCAACAGGGAAGTCTTTTGACCAGAGATTATACAGATCTATGATAGGTTCATTAATGTACTTAACTGCTAGTAGACCTGATATAATGTTTGCTGTGTGTGTGTGCTAGGTACCAAGCAGATCCAAAAGAGTCACATCTAAATGCTGTTAAAAGGATATTTCGATACCTCAAAGGAAAACCTGCACTCGGATTATGGTATCCTAAAGAAGGAGACTTCAAATTGTATTCATACTCAGACAGTGACTATGGAGGTTGCAACAATAACAGGAAATCCACTACTGGTGGATGTCAATTCTTAGGACCAAGACTTGTGTCATGGCAGTGCAAAAAGCAGACCAATGTATCAGTATCAACAGCTGAAGCTGAGTACATAGCTGCTTCAGCAGGTTGCTCTCAGGTTTTATGGCTACAAAACCAATTACTTGATTATGGGTACAATTTTCTTCACACTCCCATACATATAGACAACTCAGCTGCTATGTTTATAACTGCTAATCCAGTCCAACATAGTAAAACAAAACATATAGAAATTAGATATCATTTTCTTAGAGACTGCTCAGAAAAGGGATTAATTAAGTTGGTCAAAGTAGACACAATACATCAGCTTGCTGATTTATTCACTAAGGCCTTTGACTCTGTAAGATTTAATTTCTTAATAGAATCATTAGGAATGATGAACTTAGAATAAATCCAACGTCTAAACAACAGACATAGGAGCCCGCCAATTATTCTCATATAAATATCCCAACTCCTGTGTAAGGGATCAGATAATCTACGGAAATGATATTATGCTATAACTGCCATATGCCCTCCTTTCACTTTAACTAGTATCTACTGAACAGATGTGTTGGATATATAAATAGGTTCAGCTTGAGTGAAAGATAAGGTTTGTCATGCCTAACCTAACATTCAGATAACTTAGTTGGTCAAGTCATTGTAAGGAGACATAAGTTACTCTACTACGGAAGTGCCCAACTCATTACACATGCACACGTACTATGTTGTAACACCTTATAACCTCTATCTTTGCATCTTGACTCTTTGTTTTGTGTAAGCAAAGACCTGAGTCAATGGACACCTCTGTTTTACGTAAGTAAAGACCTGGTGTCCTGATGCTAAATCTAAAAAAGAATCAAGTATATCATACTGAAAGAGCTATATATATCAGCATTAATAAGATTTCGAAGAAATCTTAAGATAGAGCTTATAATCTACGGAACATGGGTTAAGTGTGCTAAGGTGATGAATTAAGCACCTTCTGGAAGGGACAGACTTTAATGCCACCTTATATGATGCATCCATATGAGTTGCTCTTAAATTCTCACCAAAACATGATAATTAGTATGACATACTAGACATATACTCTTGTTTGAATTTGTACGGATCATAATATTTGCAATCTGCACTAGCTCAGTAGCTAACTGATTTTACCATACAAATGAAGGGGTGTGGCAGATCAGTAGTATGATCCTTCAGGTTATCCAATCCTTGCCTATGCATAAAATTTCCCTTTCTATGATAATTAGTTAACAATAATGACTATGAATTCATAGCCTTCTCATATAAATTTTTGATAAATTCATGATTCATCACAAATTTAGGGGGAGTGATCAATTCAAGAAACCAAACTATTTATTCTGAGTTGAAGCTGAAGAAAATTGGAATCTGAGCACTAACTTGGCTGCAGGTTGTAGGATAAGTGATACATGCATCTGCTGATGCCAAAACTGCCATGAACCAAGTCACATGGTCCAATAGAAACAGAAATTTAGTCTGATTCATTCGAGGTTAAACTTTCTCTGCGGAAGACAAAACTTGGTCTTCGTAGATAAAAAGCAGAAATTTAGTCTTCCGTAGATGAAAACGGAAGAAACATCCCTGTGAACTGCTTAGATATTAATTGCACTATTACTGCTTTATTAATTAGTTGAGTAATAATTACATAGTTAATTAATAATGTAAATATCCTCGGAAGAGTAGAAAGTGTAAGCGGGTCACACATATTAGACACCTTGTTCGAAAAAGTGCAACTGGGTCCCACATGGTTGACAGGCTGTCCGATAAGGTATATATGCACAGTTTGACTGTCCGCATTCTTATTCATACAAATTCACCCAAATTTCCTTCAACCAAAAATTACCGAAACCTAGAAATCCCTTGACTCGCAATCATCCTCAGGATCTTTAACTACTTCATCATGACTAATCGATTCTCTCGGGACCACAATGTATGTGCATTCCTAGACCCCCGGGTAGAAGATGAATGCAGACCCATCATTCACTACCTAAGAAGGTCTCGACTCTTCTATGCACTCTCCGCAGATCCAGTCATCTATCTCTCACACATGACGGACTTCTGGAACACAGCCAGAATTGAAGAAGGCGATGGAGGACAGACCATTATAGCCACGGTAGGGAATTTACCCCTTTGGGTGAATGAAGAGACAATTCGGAGTGCATTGGAACTAGGGGAGGAGGAAGAAGGGCATCCGGATGTATTCAACCATGAATACATCCAGAAAGTTTTCGGGTTGATGGGATATGACGGAGATTACCAACATGGAGAAATCAAGAAGGGCAGACTGTGCAAACCCTATCGATTTTTGTGCCACACCTATCTGAAGTGTGTATCCAACCGAAAGTCTGGTTTGGATAGGTTCTCACGGCACATATCTTCAGGAATCATAGGAATATTCGAGGGCAGAAAGTACAATTATGCCAAATACATAATGAACTGCCTCTGCGACCACATAAGAGTACAAAAGGAGAACAAAATGTTCATGTTCCCGAGGTTCATTCAGCTGATGATCGAAGAGCAAATGCCCGAAGTGGAGAAGGAAGGGGACGTAGGAGTGCAAAGCCACCTCAATAAGTCCATCTTGAACAAACTGAAGGGACAGTATGAGGGAGGTGGAGTGGATTTGTTCCCTCATGTTCTGGATGAGGAAGAAGACATCCCTGAAGAATTGAGATGGGTAGAGGAGCAGGAAAGTTCAAGCTCATCAGCCCCTTCTGCTGCTAACTCCCAACCTCAAACACCACTGCATACCTCACCCAAATCACCCCAACAAGAGTCACAGTCACCACCATCACCCATCCACTTGACCACTTCAAGTGAATCCAGCTCATCTGCCAAATCAGCTTCCTCAGCTAAAACTGAGGGCACTGAACCTGTCACACTCTCACCCACACTCACTGATCCACTCAACTCTCCCACTCAAACAGAACCACTCAACTCACCCACTGCAACTGAACCGATTTCCTCCCCAACACCTACCGAACCAATCATCTCACCTACCCCCACTGAACCCATCGACAGCCCAACACCAACTGAGGAAATCAACCTAAATGAGGATGCTTATGAGGTTGTCAATGATGAAGATACAGAAGAGATTTGTATGGAAACTGAAGAGGAGAATGTGGTTGAAGGAGAAGTACAACAAGAGGGTGAATATGTTGAAATCACTGCTTATGATGAGAATGATCTGAGAGAGGATGAGATCAATGTTAGTAAGCAATATTTGGTGGCTGAGTACAACAAATTGGTGGTTAAAGGAAACAAGAAGCTAGCAAAATTGAGGAGATTGAAGAAAGAGTTGAATGAGAAAGAGGCACTTCTGGATGATAAAGATGACACAATCAGTAGCCTGCAAGGTAGACTGAGAAGATTAAGAGAAGATGCAGTGATGAACAATGAAGTGATTGATGCATTGCTTGACTTGGTGAATGAACAATCAGCAATGCTGCAGTCAAAAGATGATGAAGTAGAGAGGTTGAAAAAGATGGTTTCTGAAGCTGAACAGAGCAAAGGTGATACAACTGTAATCACCTACAGTAGAAAGAGAAAATATTTTGGGAAAGTTGCTGGTGCTCTGGGTGAATCATCAAAGAAATCCAAACTGGATTCTCCAGAGCAAGCAGCCACAGTTGAAGAAGCAGATGAAGAAAGTGATGATGAATGGGAGGAGTTGACAAAGGAGGATCCTGAGAAGAAGAAAAATGAAGGAAAAGAAGCAGCAGAAGAACAGCTCTTGACAACCGAAGACATACTAGAAGAGAGGCCCCAATCTACCTTGTTTATGGAACTGATCAATAACGGGTTTCCATATGACATGGTAGAAAGGATGAACATGTCAGAGTTGGTTCAAACTGTCAAAGAATTTGATGCTGCAAGACTGATGCTCCCAGTCTGTACTTATGAGACCTTCAGCATATACAAGAATATGGAGAGAATTAGAAAGGACTTGGGGCACTATGACACAGCAAAGCTGACAAGATACAACATGACCTGCTGGTTGCAGAGTCACAACCTCAAGTCCTATGAGCTTAAAAGCAGATCCATTAGAGAACTCAGGGCAATGATGGAACATGTTATGAAGACTGAACTAGAAACAGGAGTCAGATTTAGAATCGGAGCCCCCAACCCTGCATATCAAAAGCAACAATCACGAACTTCTGCTGAACCTACTGTGGTTCAAGCAGCAGACATGCACAAGGATAAAGAAAAATTGATTAGAGTGCCAAGGGAGCTCGCTCCTCACAAGATTTGGCCTCTAGGAACTGTTGTGAGGGAGATTACTGAACAGAAATGTACATTAATACAATTCTTTGATCTCATCACAGAACCTGAAGAAGCACAAGAGAATCAAATCATTGGATGGAAATATGATGGTGAATGGGACTGTGCACTGGTTAAAAGGTCATCTGGCATGGTGCAATACTTTCCACGAGTAAAACATTTACTAGCACTGCCTGATGTAGACCTGTATACATTGAGAACCATTTCCATCACCAATTACCCCATAAGTCCAAGAGGAAGAGACTTCTCCGGACTTGTGACCAAATTGAGTCACGAGTTCAAAGGAGATGTTCTCAGGGAAGCCAGAATGGTGGATTCAGAGCACCTGAAGAGAAAGCAAAGAAAGTCTCAGCCCAAATCTCGATTGGTTGATGAAGAATTCTTGAAGAGAGTTGGAGCTGAAGACATCAGTAAAAATGATAGAAGGAAATCAGTTTTCTTGCCCAATCACAGAATGGGGGTATGTTGAGAAAACTAAGGAATTGGTGCTATAGAGGAATGATCCACAGAAAAAGGGCCAAAGCATCAGATTATTTGATCCTGTGGAAATCAAACTTCTGCACCCAAGCTACACTTCATATCTGTATGATAAATTTTTCCCAAGGCTGCATGATCAACAATCTCAGAATGACCTGTGCTTGTATGTACATCTCATCCAAGTCATTGACAAACTGCATGCCAAGGCACATAAAATAAGAAGATATGAAGCTGGTCAGTTGATCGGATCAGAAATCAAACCTATCACAGAGCTAAGAATTTCAGATCAGGATGAATTGGAAGTGGTGTCCAATAATAGTGTTGTTGCAACACTCACCACAGAAGAGGATGTCCTTGGTCTGAAATACAAGACACTGAAGAGAATAAACAGAAGGCCAATTCAGATCAAGTATGAGGATCAGCAGAAGGCCGTAGATTACTTTAAGTCTAGGATTTTGTCTAGAAAACAAGAGCTCAGTGTCTTAAACCAATGATTACTAGAGTCTAAACCTAAGGGGGAGTACTGTTAGGGATAGAACTCTATGTATAGGTTTAGATGATGAATCACTCTATGTAGTCATAATTGTAATCATCAGTTTTAAAGATACACAGTGAATATATTTGTTTATGATTATGTTTATTTAATAATTCATTGTATGATTAACTAACATTACAAGTTCTATGTTATGGTTATATGTATTGGAACAACTGCGGATGAGTAAATTGTTCTTCTGTAGATGTTCTTAGGAACATAACTGGTGTACATCCATGGATCTCCTACGGAAGAACAACTTCAGCTGAACAAGAACAGACCAAGTGAAGCTGGAGGAATTGCTGCGGAAGACAATAACTCCTACGGAAGCATAAGTTGCTGCGAAGCACGAACAGAATAGCTGCTACGGAAGACTAGTTTCCTGCGGAAGAGTATTTTCTTACGGAAGACAAATCAACACTTGTATTACACATCATCAAGTGGTCAATCCAAAGTCAACAAGTCAACGTGGCAAAGCAACAACAACATTAATGAAGATTGAAGACGTATGATTCAAGTGAATATTCCACGTCACTTCAACAATCTTATCTTTATTAGAATCATTGTAAAATACGAACTCCCATGCCAATAAATGTGGCTGAGGATTCGGATAAATATTGTTAGCTTAATTATAGCGATAAGTTAGCAATAGATCAGAACAGAATAGGATCTCTATATATAACATGAGATCAACAACATTAAAAAAAAACAGAAGTCAATTTTTCTGGAAACACAAAAAGCAATATAAAGCAATATAGAGTATTACAGCAATATATTGATTATTAGCAAGCATCATCGGAGCAAGAGCATCATCGTATCAGTAATTTATTTGCGTAATTATTCTTTTCGTGTGTTTTGTTTGGTTAATCGTTAAATCAACAAGTATTGATAATTCCGCGATCAATACTTGTATAAATCAAGTTTGATAATTCCTGATCGATCCTTGGATTAACATTGATAAAAGAGGTTATGCTACACTAATCAAGTTATTACATAAGTTATTTTTACATGTTCTCATATTTACCAATAATTAATTATACTATATGAAACTAGTATATATAGTATTTTGGTCATGAAAATTCAAAAGAAACACGAGTGATTTGGTCATGAAAATATGGTTGAAATGTGATCACGGTGGAGTATACAAAGAAGCACCCACTCTTAGAAAAACCGTCACAAAAAAACCAAATTATCAATTTGAATGGTAGAAAAAGTACGAATTAAAGAAACGTGACTGGATAACAGTTGTTGTAGATGATACACATAACCGCAAACCTAATTAACACCTCGAGGGACATGCATACGAAGTCGGCCCAATAAAATAGTGAACCCAACTAGGGCTTGGGGCCTCCATCTTTCTAAGGCCCCCAATTCCTAGTGGGTTTTTCCATGTGTGTGTGACTTGGGTTGAGTTTGCAAAGATCATAGTGTAATTTTATGATGAAAAGGATATGAAGAGACTGACGATTCTTTCTAGGTATTTCATATTTTCTACATTTCAAGATTCCCAAAGTTCTAAAAATTTTGATTTCTGAATTTAATATTGTGCTCATGTCTTAATTTTTTAGGTTCTAAATAAGGGTTACAAAATGATTATATGCTTGACATGAAGGTGTTGATCACCAGAAATGATAAAAAAAAGACCTGAAAATGATTAGAACAAGGCTTTAGGGAGGCTTGCAGGTACTTATTTTGTTTCTTAATTTATTTTATGGGCAAAGTGCAAGTTGATTATCAAACCATTTTATTACTGGGTTTCATATCCTTTTGATAGCATATGTGTATGTTTGATAAACTATATGTGGTGCTGCTCTTTATAAAATGTTAGGATTGTTTAAGAAGTATGGATCTTCTTATTTATTTAATTTTTTATTTTGTTTTATAAGATTTTTTCATGGTTTATTTATTTGGTGAGAAACATATTAGAGCTATGGAGTGATGGAATGTATAACTTATCAAGAATTAGAGATTTTGCTTGAACTATACAGGTGTTTCAAAGCATATTTTAATAATAGATTTCTAAATAAATCAGGTAAAAACAATGCCCTTTATATATAACTTTGACTTTTGATCATACCGAAACATGAATGGTAGTTGTTTTTAAAGTTGAAATGATGTTCTGATTCGGGTATATAACAATTTTCTAGAGGGTCCGATGTTGAAATGATGAGGGCGTTCCAAAAGGTGAGCAATAAAGTAACGACATGCCATGAGAAGAGTCAAAGCCAGCAATAACAGAAAGCCTTGTGTAGGTCTACTGTTTGCTAAACATTCTTTATTTGTAAGCAAACATTCCTTTAACATTCTTTAACAGGCTTTTTGATGTGAAGAAGGGTCTCGATTTCAGTGAATATGATGACCTTGTATTTCTTTTACGAGTTCGGGATAAGAGACTTAAGATTCCACTTTGGTCTAGATGGTAGGGCATGGAGGCAGGGTAACCAATAATGGGATGAAGTACGAAGCGACGGACATGGATTAGTGTGATACATGTCTATGACAAAAAGATCCTCCTAGTAGCATGGGTACATCATCTATATCGAACAATTAACATTCCTTTAAAGTATTTACCGGTGCATTACTTTTGAGTTTATACGAAAACGACCATCGTATCTCTTTTTATCATGATTATAAGAAATATATATATTTTTTCATGAAAGGCCTTATTTTTATAATTCACTTAGGCCCCCTAAAATGGTTGAGCCTCCCCTACATGCATAAGCAATAAGACTCACAAAAAAAGAGCTTGGTATAGTAAAGCAACTTACATATTAAAATATTGAGTCTCGTAACATTTTAGGCGTACTGAGGGAACAGAATATCAACAATATGTTTGGCCTAACAACTATATAATACCCACATGAAAATCAAAAAGTCAAGTAGAATCGACGAAACCCCAATGCAGTTTTTTTTCTCTAGACTATAACAATATAAATATATTTACACCCCTCACATATATGAACCCACAAATACAATAGATAGAGTTTTTTTTATTCATACAATATCTCACACTTTATGGCGCGCCTACCCACATATGTTAACAATGGACACGACACATAAAACCAACCTATACAAAATGTCATTTGTTCAGATGGTCGATGTGACATAAACCCTAAAGTCGTTTTCTGCTGCTCATACATTTATTGATCTTGAGCGTGAGGTTACTTTCAAATGGGTGTTAGAATAATTTAAAGAAACTGTTTAAGAAACTTTGGAGCAAAATTGTATAGAACCTCATGCTATACTTGCAAGACGAGCTTTTTAAATCATGATTGGGTTGCTTTTGAGCATCCGCGGTCGTTATTGATTAACTCTGTCACGCTTGACATATACGAGTACAATTATGACCATGATTATCGAAGACTGGTATCCACACATCTAAGTAAGTTTCCTACTGTTATTCTTATTGATTGTTTTTTTCCATTGTAATATGTATTAAAAAATTAAATCATCACATGCAACTTAAAGATAGATACATCAAGATATATAAATTTCCTTACATATAAAGATAATCAAAATACAAAATTAACTAAATAATAACTACTCCGGAGGTGGCTGATCCGATGTGTCCTCTGATGCCTCCTCCTAACCATGTATCAGCTTCATCCTCCTCACCATGTATTAGCTGCCTTCTAAAAAGGACAAGCTCTAGGTGAGGGGGAGCAACTTTCCCTTGTGATGCACCCCATCCGGTGCTCAACTCCAGTTGTCACCGCTGCATAGCATGCATCTCCCAAAGTAGATGGATGGACTCGGCCATAAACTTGCTAATCAGTGGAATCTGTATGAGAATAGTCCTCGGCAGCAGCGGTGGCGGTGGGGGCGGTGGGTGCGGTGCGCCCTAGGCACCTGTTGCGGCTTTTGATCCTCAATAACCTTTATCGGAGTCTGCTAGATTGTCTGACAGTTGTGAATAGACCATCGTAGGTTGCCGCCCAAATTGGTGGCAATACCCATGGCCATGACAGTCTTGCAACCTTGTATCCTCGGTGGGGCATCACTCGTCTGCCGGGCTAGAAGTACATAAGTGTATATTCCTAAACGAAAGGCAATGACGGTGATATACACCCTGCAAACATAAGGCTATCCATTTGTAAATAAAATTATTAGTAACATTTAACAATCAAATAATAAAATAAATAATAAGGTAAATAATATTTACCTTGCCCTGAATAATAGTAAGGAAATGAAAAGTCATACAAGCAGCAAGATTCACCCTCCGGGGTGTAAGCAAACTCGTAAAAAGAAAAGACGAGCAACAACACTACTCTGTGATGGTACCAGTAATGCACCGATGCAGATACCAGTGCAACGGATCTCTAACAGAGATTGCGCGAATGTCCCCTTCCTAACACTGGTCTGATATAGTCACACACCATTCCACTATAGGAGCTGGCTCCGACTAAAACTCATTAGTGAAGAACGGGTAGTCCTATGTCTCGTCATCAATGTAAATCCAAGGATGATCGCCGACTCTGCCATCGTAAATTCCAATCTATGCCCCGTAGAGCAAACATGACAGCAATATATGCTCGGGGGTCATCTTTAGACATAGCAGGATTAAACTAAAATATAGACAAAAACTCAAGTATCAACTCCCGATGGCCCTCCTATAACCCTAATTAAGCTTGCATCTCCATGGGATCTCACCATCTACCCCTATCAATGTCTTAACATGCTCTAAATCACCAACTGACCTTAAAACATCCCAATCAATCTTGCAGGTCCCCTATAGCTTCTGTCTTAAAATCCTCAAAACTCGCATCCCAGGTGTAATCTCTTGTGGGAACTGAAGATGCATGTGTGGGTTTAAGAAATCACCCTAACCATAGGGTTCGGTCTCAGGATGTGTACGCTTACCGACGCCATAATCCGGAAAATTAAAATTTAATTAAAAAAATCAAATTTCCAAAAGAGATTACAGGCCGTGAAGGAGCTTCACGGCCTATTACCCTTGTGATATTCAAAGGCTTACGGCTCGTGAAGATCATTCAAGGCCCGTAATCATTTGAATATCACAAAGATTATGGAACTTCATGACCCGTAATCCTTTGAAAACGACAATAAATTTTAATACGCATTTATAACATCATTACGTAATAATAAAGATAAAATTCTGGAACTTACCGGTAGTAGAAGTCAGAGAAGCGAAAACTAGAGAAAATCACAAGCGCTGTATTAGAGTGAATTGTATGAGAGAAAACGAGCATAAATGGTGAAACAAATCTAAAGCTTTTATAACATAAAGCTCCTCAAACGCAAAAAATACTGTAGCACTCGTGAACTTAGCAACAAGTGGTTTCATTTGAGAAGAAAAATATCGACATTTAACATAATCTACGACAACGCTTACGACAACCGTAATATGCTTGGAATAATACCGACATTATGACAAGGGCTCAAGAACAATACCGGTCCACCTCGAGACATCACTCGTCTGCCGGGCTAGAAGTACATAAGTGTATATTCCTAAACGAAAGGCAATGACGGTGATATACACCCCACAAACATAAGGCTATCCATTTGTAAATAAAATTATTAGTAATAATTAATAATCAAATAATAAATAAATAAATAAATAAATAAGGTAAATAATATTTACCTTGCTCTGAATAATAGTAAGGAAATGAAAAGTCATACAAGCAGCAAGATTCACCCTTCGGGGCGTAAGAAAAACTTGTAAAAAGAAAATAAGAGCAACAACACTGCTCTGTGATGGTACCAACAATGCACGATGCAGATACCAGTGCAACAAATCTCTAACAGAGATTGCGCGAATGTCCCCTTCCCAACACTGGTCTGATATAGTCGCACACCATGCCACTAGAGGAGCTGGCTCCAACTAAAACTCATTAGTCAAGAACGGGTCGTCCTATGTCTCGTCATCAATGTAAATCCAAGGATGATCGCCGAATCTGCCACCGTAAACTCCAATCTATGCCCGCTAGAGCAAACATGACAGCAATATACTCCGGGGGGTCATCTGTAGACGTAGCAGGATTAAACTAAAATGTAGACAAAAAATCAATGAATAACTATTGATTCTAACATGAACTACAAACTTGTATTATCATGATTGTTGCAAAGTGTTTACAAAAGAAAGATAAAAACAAGTGAGAAATCATATGATCTCCAAATCACTTCCCCTTTCCCTTTTATATGGCCGTTAACAAACAATTAACAACGTAACAAGCTAGTTGTCATATACTACCCTTGAACTACCAGAAAAGAACAAATAACCCCATGCACTTAACCATTTTGACTTTGCACTTATCTATTTTGACTTTACTATAACAATCTCCACCTTAAAGTCAATATAGACTTTAACCAACACCTTAAGCTTCCATATAAAACTTAAACTTGGAACCTGGAAGTGACTTGGTAAACATATCAGCAGGATTAATACTAGTATCAATTCCAACAACTTCAACTGCACCAGAATTGACTATATCTCGAATGAAATGAAGCTTGACATTAATATGCTTTGTTCTCTCATGAAACATATTATTCTTAAAAGCTGTACTACCCCTTGATTATCACAAAACACCATAGACTTTACCAACTTCAAACCCATCTCACCAACCAAGTCTTGTAACCACACAACCTCCTTCACTGCTTCAGTTAACGCTATATACTCAGCTTCAGTAGTAGACAATGCTACTACTAGCTGCAATTGTGCTTTCCAACTTACCACATTACTAAGAACTTTAAATGCATTACCAGTAATTGACCTGCCTCTGTCCAAGTCCTTAGCAAAATCATCATCCACAAAGCCTTCTACACATATCCTTTCATGAGAAGTATCACCAAATGATAAGCCCCATTCCTTAGTACCACTAAGATACCGCAAGATCCACTTGACTGCAACCCAATGAGACTTGCCATGAAAAGCCAACTATCTGCTTACTAGACTAATACATATCCCAAATCTGGTCTAGTACAGACCATTAGATACATCAAACTCCCTACCACATTAGCATATGGAACCTTTTCCATGTATCTAACTTCTTCTTCTTTTGATTTTAGGCATTCTTGACTTGACAACTTAAAATGTGAAGCCAAGGGACTCTTAATTGGTTTACACCTACTCATGCCATAGTTCATCAAGACCTTGTTAGTGTAAGAAGTCTGAGTGAGCTTTAAAAGTTTCAACTTCCAATATCTGTATATCTCCATACCTATATCTTTTTAGCCACACCCAACTCTTTCATCTCAAACCCTGTCATGAGTAACCTCTTGACTACTACAACCTCTTGTTTATACTTTGCAGCCACTAGCATATCATCAACATATAGCAACAAATACACATACTTTCCCGTATCATACTCTCTAAAATACACACAACTATCATAAGAACTTCTATAGAAGCCATGAGTAACCATAAACTCATTAAATTGTTTGTACCACTGTCTTGGAGACTGCTTTAGTCCATACAAGGACTTCTTTAACAAACACACTTTGTCTTCCAACCCAGGCTCTATAAACCCATAAGGTTGTGACATATAGATCTGCTCCTCCAAGTAACCATGTAAGAAAGTAGTTTTTACATCTAATTGTTCTAATTCCAAATCAAAAGAAGCAACCATAGACACAATACTCTAATAGAGGTATGCTTCACCAGAGGTAAGAAATCTCAGTATAATCCACTCCAGCCTTCTGTGTGAACCCTTTTGCTACCAACCTAGCTTTATATCTAGGACCTGTGCTCCCTGGCATACCTTCCTTTAGTTTATACAACCACTTACAAGCCACCAGATTTTGACCTACTGACCTATCCATTAGTTCCCAAGTGCCATTCTTTTGTAATGAAGCCATCTCCTCTTTCATTGCTTCACACCACTTGTAACTATCCTTTGAACTTATGGCATCTGAATAATTCAGTGGTTCATACATGGATTCTTGTTCAGCTGCAATAAATGCAACAGCTGAGATATCTTCATTGTCTTTAAACCTCAAGGTAGGTATGACCTTTCTTCTTGGCCTGTCTCTTGTAAGACTGTACTCAGGCACTTCCTATTCTTCAAAACCTTCATTTGAACAGACTTGCCTTCATATGATTCAAGCTCTACCTTAAGCTAAACTTCATCACTCCTTATCTCATTAGAACTGGACTTCCCATCTATATTTCCTATTACATCTCTATAAACCATGCTTTCATGAAACACCACATCTCTACTAGTTATCACCTTAGGAGTGCCCTCAATCTTCCCTAATCTGTACCCATTTACTCCCTCAGGGTAACCTAGAAGAACACACTTGCAGGCCCTAGGCTCTAGTTTCCTTGACTTATATGGGCATATGCTACCGAGCCAAACACCCTCAGCCCACTATAATCTGCCTTACACCCAGTCCATACTTCAATTGGACACCTCATACCCAAGGCCCTAGAGGGTGACCTATTAATAAGGTAGGCTGCAGTAGTTACAGCTTCTACCCAGAATTGTTTTGGAAGCCCTAAACTTGTCAACATACATCTTACCCTTTCTAAAAGAGTTCTAGTCATACGCTCTGCCAGCCCAGTTTGCTGGTGAGTTCCTGGCACAGTCAAGTGCCTGGCTATCGCATTCTCTTTACAGAATTTGTTAAACTCAGCCCCATAGAACTCAAGGCCATTGTCAGTCCTTAACTTCTTTACCTTCTTTTCTGTTTAAGTTTCAACCAGGAGTTTCCATTCTTTAAATGCATTTAAGGCATCACTCTTTGGTTTTAGGATGAACACCCATACCCTTCTTGAAAAATCATCAATTATAGACATGAAGTAACTTGCCTTCCCTAGAGAATGGACTCTAGCAGGACCCCATAGATCTAGGTACACATAGTCTAGTATTCCCTTAGTGATATGTTTCCCTCTGTTGAACTTTACCCTTCTGTGCTTTCCCATAACACAGGTTTCATAGAACCCATAGTTGCTTTGGGTTAGCTTATCCAAAACCTGTTGACTACATAACTCACCAAGGCCTTGTTGATTAATATGACCCAGTCACCTATGCCATAACAGGGCTGCAATAAGATGATCCTCAGAAATAGCCACTGTGGCTGCACCCTAGTCACCATGACCATTATAACATATGTGTTATTACCTTGCCTTGATCCAGTTACAAGCACCAGAGCTCCTTTGCACACCTTGGCTTTCCCATCTCTTAAGCTAATATGATAACCCTCGTTTTCAAAGGTTCCAAGTGACATTAGGCTTCTTTTAAGACTGGGAATGTACCTTACACCTTTAAGAGATAATTCACTCCCATTCTATAACTTTAGCCTAACTGTACCAATACCCAGAATGTCACATGGCCTGTTATCACCTAGCTTAACAGTTCCAAGATCTTGTCTCTTTAGTTCAGAAAAATACTCTTTAATTGGGGTCATGTGAAAGAGCAACCAGAGTCTATAATCCAACCTTCCATGACTTTATCATTAGTCACACTGAGGACATCTGAACTTTCATACCCTTTGGAAGAATTATCTTGAGTAGCATTGTTGATATGACCCTTATGACTTCCACCAGCATCATTCCTTTTCTTCTTCCATTCTGGACAGTCTCTTTTGAAATGCTTATTAAAATTGCATACGAAGCACCTCTTTTGGGTCTTAGACTTAGACCTTGATCGGTCCCTTTTCTTGAAGCCCATTTGATCAGATCTAACCCTCACCATCAGCCCTTCTCCACCTTCATCCTTATGATCAGTTTGCTTCTTTAATTCTTTAGAATTTTAATGCAGCTAGCACTTCTTGCAATGACAAAGTCTCTCTACCATACATTAAAGTATCCACAAAATGCTTATAAAAGGATGGGAGAGAGGTAAGAAAGATGATCGCCTGATCTTCCTCATCTAATTCAACCTCTATGTTCTCAAGATCCAAGATGAGCTTATTGAACTCATCTGTGTGATCTTCTAATGACTTTCCAGGATTCATTTGAAATGTATACAATCTTTTCTTGAGATATAGCCTATTGGCTAGTGATTTTGTCATGTATAGTGATTCCGTCATGTATAGTGATTCCAACTTTGACCAAATCCCCACCACCATGGTTTCCTTTGAGACTTATCTCAACACTCGGTTACCAAGGCTGAGTATGATCGAACTGTGTGCCTTCTCCATGATCTATTTCTTCTCTTTTGCTGTGAGTTCCCTGGCAGGCATTCTTCTCCGTTAAGTGCGTCTACCACTCCGTTATGCACCAGCAGCGCTCGCATCTTAACCTTCCACAGCCTATAATCATTCTTCCCATTGAATTTCTCCAATTCAAATTTTGTTGACACCATTCTGTTCTTCTGTCAGTTAATCATTCACCGATTCAAGCCTTCACCCAGCTTTGATACCAGTTGTTGAAATCAACAACGGACGTCTTGAAGTCGATAGTGGATGAACAACCAATCCATAGCGGACGTGTTGAATGTCGACAGCGGATGAACAATCCACCAACAACAGATTAACAATCAATACCAAAGAATGATAATCAATCAATGAACAACTATTGATTCTAACATGAACTACAAGCTTGTATTATCAAGATTGTTGCAAAGTGTTTACAAAAGAAAGATAAAACAAGAGAGAAATCAGATGATCTCCAAATCACTTCCCCCTTTCCCTTTTAAATGGCTGTTAACGAACAATTAACAACCTAACAAACTAGTCATCATATACTACCCCTGAACTACCAGAAAGAACAAATAACCCCCTGCACTTAACCATTTTGACTTTGCACTTATCTATTTTGACTTTACTATAACAACATAGATGAGAATGAAAAGTGATTTAGAGTTTTAGGTGCAAGGATGGTTATGGTGCATATGGTGATGGTGAAAATGATGTTGGTTCAGGTTTTTAGGTGCGAGGATGGTGGTTATAATGATGGACGCCCGTTGACATGGTGATGCTGGTTGGCGTATGGTGGTTGATGGTTTGGTGGTGTTGTGGATCCAATCATTTGAATAAACTTATTAATAAATTTAGTTAGATTATTTATTTTTTATATTATACTGCAATGTATTCATAATTAAAATCATGTGCTACTATCTTGGTCACTTTTACATAAACTTAAACATAATTGGACGAGGGTTATCGCCCGGTACTTGATTGAGCCACAATCGTTAAATTGGGGTATTTTTAGACTATTAGATGAAAAAGGGATATCCACCAAATCACAGCGACGGAAACCATAATTAACTCTTAAATATATAACTAAAAACTTATGTCAATGAATAGAAACTCTTGTATTGTTAATGCATGAGGCTTAATCAAGTCATATTAATTTGACATTCACTTTTAGTTTGTGAAGTGTATCCTTTTATGTTGTAAACTTGCTTGATCTTTGAAGTAGTATTTTTGGTTTGAGTGACGTAGGTTGCATTGTCTTCATATGGTGTAGCTGAGCTTCATTTCAGTAGACTTCAATCAAAACTATTCTTAAACCGTTGAATTATAACCTCAATTAGTGAAATATATGTTGATTTGAGATTAAGCTATATGCGGGTCTAATCAGTATAATGAGTACCCACGAGTTATTGATTTTCTTGTATATCTCGAGTCTAGAAATAAGTTCAATTTTCCATTTGATACGCTGGTGAATTTGCCTCTTTAAAATATTACCATGTAATGTCGGCTCTTGGAACCTATATGATACACTAATTATACTCTATCAGTTGTGTGGTCTCATTATAAACCTTATTAAGAGAAGCTGAAGGGACAAAACTTAGTGAGGGAATAATAGTGCAATGTATTAAATTTGTGTTATATTTAGCTAGCACAGTACTAGACGGTAATATCATGTCTTAATATTTACGAGATACATAATAGATCGATCACACTTAACTACGAGACTTC